>JAOSBN010000005.1:42616539-42632713 GCA_027563595.1 Erythroxylum suave | reverse complement strand
CTTTCCTTTAAGTATAAATACATTTATACCTAAACATATACATAATAACACTCATTTCTTTTTACTTATTATTTCTGCATTCCACTTAAAAATCGGGGTCCAACAAGTGGAATTGGAAGCTCCTGGACAAATTGATCTTTGAAGTTGTAATTCTAATAAACACATCTAAACAAATGGAAAATAAGCAAGGAGACCCTTTATTTGAAAGTGGGTATAGGGCCTCCATCAATATAGTAAAGAAGACTAAGTGACCTCAGGATATCCAAAAGCGTTAAGAGCTTCTAATGTAACACCCCAACGTATACCCTGGAAATATTATAACATGTATAGGGTATATTAAGAGGTGAACATAATGAATTAAGTACATCTAAGTATGGTAAGAGATGTAATGGTACTTAATGTAAAAGACAAGGGTAAATGGATTTCCTTCACTTCGGCATTGACATACATAAAAAGACAAGGGTAAATGGATTTCATTCGCTTCGACATTGACATATATACGTAGATGTCAAATATTTATGAAAATTTTTAATATGTTTGCTAGGATTTATGAATGTGATGTAAGGGGAATGGACAAAAGAGGTATTCCATAAGGAAATGGGATGTCTTTGGTTAATTTGGATGTATTTTTGTGTTGCTCTTGCATGGTAAGACCAAAGTTAGTTTATTTGGGATGTGTACCTCGCTGAATATATAGGTTCCACTTAATAAATTTCAGTAATTTGTCTATATCTTAGCCTATAAACCTCCAAATTGAATAACTTTAATTTGAGATTAAACTAGAGACATAGGTCTAAAACTTTCATAAAGGAACTAAAATCTAATTATGCCTATGAGAGTTTTGAATTCCAGTTTGAATTTGAGTTATGGATACTGTCTTTGTTTTCAAACAGCCTATAGTGTTTGAGTATAACTCCCGGAATAATTAACCAAATTTCATGAAATTTATTACATTAGAAAATTAAGACATAGGGGAATGAAATTAATTGTTAAGATTGTAGGCCAATGTGGGAAGTAAAGGAAGAAGAAGGACCAATATGCAATTTTTCTATAGTTAACACATGGACCGATTGGATTAAGGCATGTGTGACCGATAATAATAAAGCATTTGTGTCCAATAGGAATTAAGCATATGTGTGAGTCTTGAAAGTTCTGGAATGGGCATATGGAGAGGGGAGATGCATGACATTCTAAGTTCAGATTTTTCTCCTCTCCATTTCACTTTCTTCATCCCATCATTTTTCATGTAAGAAATCAACCAATCTAAGGTGGAAACCAATGTAAAAGTTAAGGTTTTGCTCTTCACCTTTATCTCTTCTTACTTTGTTTATGAAGAAATGAAATTATAAGGTTGGAACTGAGATTGAGAGGTATATTGTTGGTGTTCTAGTTGGTGAGTCAAGCAATGCTATAAAAGAAGAGAAGGAAAGGCAATAGAAGACTTACATTGTCAATTTTGAGGCTTGGGACTTGACTTAGTTAATTTATGTATTTGTATATATTTGAATCTGTAAAATGATTCATTTAGATGTGGAATGGTTTATGGGATGATACTTTGGTGTTATCTTATATAGAATTGGATGAATATGAGAAGATATTATCATGTAGTGAAATTCTATCGAGGGTTTGTTGAGCCAGTCACATTGTTTTGGTTATAAATCAGCCTACAGAACTCTACATTTGGGGATTTTAGTTGAATATGAAAACTAAGACATAGAATTAGAAATCTATAGAAGAGATGCTGACTTAATTCTAGCTTTATGATGTTGGAAATTGAGATCTAAAATGGTGACATGATGCTGCCCCTGTTTTGGAATAATGTGTGATATTTAGTCTATGGCTCATGTGTTAGGATTCCAAATGGCCTGATCTTTGGTGTTTTGGAAACTGGAAACACAGATGGACAAATGTCTATAAGACCACAAAACCCAATTTTGACTTTTCTATACGAATATTAAGGAACAACTAGACTTTGTCTTGTTATTTATTCCTGGACTGATAGTTTGCCTATCTTTAGACCGCTTTGGGGTTTAACTCAAATTGCAATGTTTTGAGTTTGTTTTTGTTTCTGATTTTTGCCAATCTTATCTGAACCTTTTGAATGTGTATTAAACATTTTGAACACCTAGAAATAGATGAAATAGGACTTACCACATGTGAATTGGGAGACTAAACATTGGAATAGAAGATTAAGCATAATGGATTCCAAAGAAAACTTACATGTACATAAATGATTTGTATGCATATTTATCGCTCATATGTGTACAGTATGATTATATAAGTGAGATTTTAACACCTTTATATAGTGATAAGTTATGAATTGCATGTATGAACATAGATACTGATTTCATTACTTGAAATGTATATCATGTGACTTGTTAATATATGAATTGTGAAATTGGAAAATGGTTAAAGAAAATGTTACAATGATAGCTCTATTCTCTTGGTGGTGGATAGATGGGCATGCTTATAGGATTATAATGCAACTGCTATAGTTTAACACCACCGGTGTCCATAGTTCGATACCTTTAAGTATCCACAATTTGATACCCTCTAGTATCCATAATTCGACACCTTCGGGTATCCATAGTTTGATATCTTCAGATATCCACAGCACTTGTTATCCACATCCACAGAAAATGCGTAGACTTAACATAGAAAGGAAACTTAATAGTCATAAATGAGAAACACAACATGAATAATTGGTATTGATGAGCCTTTGTATTAGTTGTAATGATGTGCAATTATATTGATAATTTGTATCAATGAGAGTTGAATGTCAATATTTGGCTTATACATGTGCATTTTCGATATACGTATAATAGTTGAAGCATATTTGCATTATGTACTTTGCTTAAGTATACCATCATTGTTTACATGAGCATCGAATGTCAATATTTAGTTCATAGATATAAATTTATGGTATATGAGTTGTGATATTTCTAAATGTGTGTGCTTGACGAATGACTACTCTGAGTGATTATCCAAACTAAGTGTTGTCCCCACAAAGCTTTCAAGCTCAGCACGGGGGTTAATCTGTGTAGGTTTAAGATATAGGAGTAAGGTACAGGGAACATACATAGGGACTAAGGCCAACAGATAGAAGAAAAAGTACTTTTGAAATGTGTTTTTAGTTACAGATGACTGCAAATGTAATGAAGAAAGGAAATTGTATGTTTTTTTTAATTACTGTGTAAATGTAAAGATGTATTACTACTATTAAATGATAATGTTAAGCATTGGGGAGTTTTGTAATGTGTATATGTATAACATTGAACCAAAATGCATGTCATGAATGTATATACAAGAAATTAATTGCCTTATATGTGGATGGTTGTAGGTTTCATATAGTATCAGAGTACGGTTTAGCCAGATCTAACTAGTAAGAGTCTAGTAATGTGTGATATAGTTTGGTTTTTGGCCTAATGTAGATGTCCCTGTTTTCTTATAAATAGTATAAATGAAGAGACCTCGTGAAACTGATAAGGAGTCAGCTAATAGTGTGGTAAGGAGAGAGACCAAATAATTTTGGGTCGTCGTGAACCTCCAAAGAGTGTGTGATAAAATATTATCAGTAGACCGACTAGCTTGTGATATGTATATGACTAGTCCATTGGGCCGTAGTGTATATACGAATAAAGTGTGTACAAATTGCCCTATTTTGGTTCATGGGAAACAATTTGTTGCTGATCTGACAGAGCTACCTTTTCATGAATTTGACTTGATTTTGGGCATAGATTGGTTGTCCAAACACCAAGCTATAGTTGATTGTGGGTTGAAAACAGTTATGCTCAAAGATTCTGATGGTTTAGAAACAATGGTGCATGTTATTATGTCTAATCATTTGACTAATGTAATATCAACCATCTTAGCAAGACGACTACTTAGAAAAGGTTATGAGGTGTACTTGGCTTTAGCAATTGATTCAAAAAGGGAGAAGGTGAACTTAAGAGACATATTGGTAGTAAATAAGTTTCCTGATATGTTCCCAAAGAGTCACCGGGTTTGCCACCAAGAGGGAGGTAGAATTATCTATTGAGATTGTATTTGGTACTGCCCTTATTTCAAGGGCACCTTATAAAAGGGCTCATATAGAGTTAAAAGAATTAAAGCTTCAATTACAGGAGCTTTTAGACAAGGGTTTTATCTGTCCTAGTATGCCACCATAAGGATATAGATATGAGTTTCAATGACGAAATTCTTTTCAAGGATGAGAGAAATATAACACCCTAACATATACCCTAGAAGTATTATAACATGTATATAGTATATTAAGAACTGAACATAATGAATTAAATACTTCTAAGTCAAGTAAGAGATATAATGGTACTTAATCTAAAAGACGAGGGTAAATGGATAGTTTGTTCGCTTCAACATGGACATAAATACTTAGACGTGAAATATGTATGGAAATTTTTAATATGTTTTCTTCGATTTATGAACGTGATGTGAGGGGAATTGATAAAAGAAGTATTCTATAAGTAAATGGTATGTTTTTGGTTAATTTGTATGTATTTTAGTGTTGCTTTTGCATGATAAGACCGAAGTTAGTCGATTTGGGATGTGTACCTCGCTGAATGGATAGGTCCCATTGAATAGATATCTATAATTTGACTATATCTGGTATGTAGACCACCAAAATGGATAATTTAATTAGAGATTAAACTAGAGACATAGGTCTAAAACTTTTGTTAAGGAATCGAAATCTGATTCTGCCTCTAAGAGTTTTGAATTCTAGTTTAAAGTTGAGTTCTAGATACTGTCCTTGGTTTCGAACAACCTATAATGTTTTGGGTATAACTCCTAGAATAATTAACGAAATTGCATGAAATTTATTATATTAGAAAATTAGAACATAGGGTAATGAAATTAATTGTTAAGATTGTAGGTCAGTGTGGGAAGTAAAGGAATAAGAAGGACCAATATGCAATTTTTCTAAAGTTAACTCATGATCCGATTGGATTAAGGCATGTGTGACTAATACTAATAAAGCATGTGTGTCCAATAAGAATTAAACCTATATGTGAGTCTTGAAAGTTTTTGAATTGGCATATAGAGAGGGAAGCACACGATTTTTTGGGGGGTTCTAAGTTCAGATTTTTCTCCTCTCTATTTTAACTTCTTCATCCCATCATTTTTCATGTAAGAGATCAAGCCAATACTAGGTGAAATCAAGGTAATAGTTAGGGATTTTCTCTTCACCTTTATCTCTTCTTACTTTGCTTATGAAGAAATGAAATTATAAGGTTGTAAGTGGGATTGAGAGGTATGTTTTTGGTGTTTCTAGTTAGTGAGTCAAGCAAAGCCAAAGAGGAAGGGAAGGAGAGCCAATAGAAGACCTAGTTTGTCAATTTGAGGTTTGGGACTTCACGTATTAATTTATGTATTTATGTACATTTAAATGTGTAAAAGGATTCATTTAAATGTGGAATGGTTTTTGGGATGATACTTTAGTGCTATTTTGGTGTTATATTGTAGAGAATTGGTTGAATATGATAAGAGATTATCATGTAGTGGAATTTTGTCTAGAGTTTGTTGAACCACTCACATTGTTTTGGTCATAAATCAGCCTACAGACCTCTAAATTTGATGGTTTCACTTGCATATAAAAAATAAGACATAGAACTAGAAATCTATAGAAGAGATACTAACTTAATTATAACTTTATGCTATTGGAAATTGAGATCTAAAATGATGACCTGATGTTGCCCCTGTTTTGGAATAGTGTGTGATATTTGGTCTATGGCTCATGTGTTAGGATTCCAAATGGTCTAATCTTTGGTGTTTTGGAAACTGGAAACACAGATGAAATTAATACTCATGGCTCATTAACTCCAACCATAACCATGTAATCCACCTGGAATCCTTACTTAAAAATGTCCTTCCTCTTGGCCCTCTTGCCTCTCTTGATTTCCTTTAACATTGGCAAAAATCCTATTTAATAGGAATACAAATTGGAAATCCAAATAGCATATTTACTAAAAATTGATTCTAGAATACTTAAACCTATGTATTTCCTAAGCTTCATGAACCAACATTCCTCCCAAAATCCAAAGGATTAAAAATGAGCTTACCTTGAATCTTCACCAAACAAAGAGATTTTTGGCTCAAATGGAAACTCTTCTCTTTCTCTTTCTTTTTCTCTTCTTGAAAACTCTCAAAATCACTCTTGAAAACTAAGAAAAAAAGAAACCTAAGCTTGTCTTCTTTCTTTTTCTCTCATAGACGAACTTTCTCTCATTTCTCTTTCTCTTTCACGTTTTTCTTTTCTTGTCTCTCTTAATTCATTTTTTTCTTCATCTAATGAACAAGACAACATTTTCCTCTTCCCTTTTTACCCTTAATGAGTGCAAAATGTCAACTTTACGCTTCTTTTAATGCTTTATGGTTTTTAAACTTAAGTGACATGCCACAATTGCCCTTTATACATTCTTGCTGCTTTAATTTACTAAGCAGTGAAATAAAATCCTACTAACATTGTAATAAACAATTAAGCTCTAATAATTAATCTATCATGACCTCATAATTTATGTAAATCATGCTTAACACCTCTATTTATTCTAACGCAAAAAAAATCAACGAAAAATTTTAAAGGCCAACATTTCTCCTACTCTTAAAAGAACTTCATCCTCGAAATTCTTACTTGAGTCATTGAAGAGGTGTGGATACTTCGCCTTCATGGCCTTCAAGGGCTCTCACGTGGTCTCTTCCTTGAAATGATTTTTCCATAGGACTTTAACCAATTGAATACTCTTATTCCTGAGGACCTTTACCTTAGTGTCCAGAATCTCTACTAGAGTCTCCTTATAAGTCAGATCATCTCTCAACTAAAGCTCAGTGGTCTGAATGATGTGGGAGGGATCTGATCTATACCTCCTTAACATGGAAACATGAAAGACATAATGTATATGTGACAATTCTGGTGGCAGCGCCAATCTATAGGCCAATGTCCAGTCCTCTCAATAGTCCCGTAGGGACTAACGTATCTTGGGCTCAATTTGCCCTTCTTTCCAAACCTCATGACTCCTTTCTAAGGAGATGTCTTAAGAAAGACTTTCTCACTAACTTCATACTCCATTTGCTTTCAGTGTGCATCAGTATAGCTCTTCCTTCTATCTTGAGCTGCTTCAAGCCTTTGCTTAATTAAATTGACCTTGTCAACTGTCATCTGGAATTATATTGGTCCTATTACTTTCCTTTCTCCTTCTTCATCCTAGCATATAGGAGTTCTGCATCTTCTTCCATATAGTACTTTATAAGGAGCCATCTGAATGCTCGAGTGGTATGAATTATTGTAAGCAAATTGGACCAATGGCAAGTGCTCGTCCTAAACACCTTTGAAATCCATCACACATGTCCTGAGCATTTCTTTAAGGGTTCGAATGGTCCTTTCAGATTGACCATCTATTTGGGGATGGAAAGCAGTGCTAAAAGTTAACTTGGTCCCTAGAGTTTCTTGCATGCTTTCCCAAAATCTCGAAGTAAACCGAGGATCTCTGTCAAAAACTATGGAATCTGGAATCCCGTATAGTCTCACTATCTTATCAATATACTTCTTTGTTAGCACATACAGAGAATCAATCTATTTAATTGCTAGAAAATAGGTTGACTTTGTCAAATGTTCTACTATAACCCATATGGCATCATGCTTCCTACTGGTCCTAGGCAAACTCATCATAAAATCCATGGTTATCCTTTGTTACTTTCACTCAGGAATAGACAGTGTCCTTAGCTTGCCTGAAGGTGCTTGGTATTCAGCCTTGACTTGCTGACACACTAGATACTTGCTTGCATATTTTGCTACATCCTTCTTTATGCCTTTCCACCATAAATGCTCCTTCAAATCTTTATATATCCTGGTGCTACCTGGGTGTATAGCATAAGGAGCATTGTGTGCCTTGTCGAGTATCTCATCCTTGACTTTTGGAATACAAAGTCTATTACCTACAACCATAAGTCCATCATCCTTCACTTCCACTTAAGATTGCTTGTCATTCTTAATTTCTTCTCGGAGCTTGTTTAAATCGGCATCTTGTGCTTGCAGAAACAAAAGAATGTGTGGAGCCATAATCAATCAATAAATATACTTCTTAATCAAATAACTGATCCTTACTTGTAAGAACTTCAAATGCGGTTGCAACTTTATCTCTACTCGTGGCAAACACCTTTGCCTGTGCTTGAGCCCTTGGCCTTCCTGGATGAATAACCTTCTTTACCGCTTTATAACTTCCCACCTCAGTGGTTGGCCTGGTTCCTACTGTTTCAGCTCTTTTTGGGGCTAACATTTACGGCCTAACTTGCCTTGGTGCGTGAGGACATTTCCTAACTGTGTGTCCCTTCTCTCCATATCGGAAACATACTGTAAGTAGCTTAAGGCGCTCTCCTCTGTGAAACTTCCCACAATGCTCGCATTGGAGGTTTGTGTACCTACTCCTCTCCATCCTTCTGTTGCCTCCTACAATTGAGGTTGGCACTGAAGCTGCCTTGGCTTGTTTGTTCTTAGTAGAGCCACTACTTCCCACTTCGCTATGCATGTGGAAAGTCTCATACTCCTCTCAGGCAAGGGGGCACTCATTCCCTTCTTAGAAGACTGTTCCCCGTTCTTCCTCTTCCTGTTTACTTCATACTTTATGTTCTCCAGCTTCTTAGTTTGGAGTGCAGTATCTACCAATAGCTGGTAGTCACAAAAATTGTGGATCAATACTTTCTCCTTGATCCCCCAAATGAAGTCCTACCTTAAACTTACAACACTTAATCCTCATTCTCACCAATGTTGGGCGCATACCTTGAAAGCTGGGTGAACTTCAACTTATATTCACTCATACTCATGTTCCTTTGGGTGAGATTTAGGAATTCTCTGGCCATTTCTTGGATATAGACTTTAGAGAAGTATTTCTTCCTAAAGGCTTCTAAAAATTTCTCTATGATAATACTGACTGTGGGACACTGATTCCCACCAATGGAGTGTGTCCCTTTACAACAAGCTCACTGTAAAATCCAATTTCTCCTCATCAGAGCACTTCATCTGAAACGGGACTCTCTCTGTCCTTCTCAACTATGCTTCAGCCTCTTAGAAATTTGTAGTCCCATTAAACTCTACAGCCCCATACTTGAGGAGCTTATCATGCTATCGCTCCTCTCCACTGGAGCTTGCACTAGAAATTGTTGCACTTGACCTATAGCATGCGTGAAAGCCTGAGCAAACGCTTGAAAGAAATATGGATCCATGGAGTTTACTTGGGGCATTGGAGGAGGAGGTAGTGATGCTTCATGGTGCATACTAGGTGTCTCAGAATCATGAGCAGAGTGTGTCCCCGCATCTTGTGGGACATGAGATTCATCCGTACTTCCTTGGTGAGAGCGAGATCGAGTCATCGTTCCTCGAGTTCTCCTTCGAGGCGACATACTCAGTCCTTTAATTTAAAACCATTTAAAATCTTTAGTTCATGTTTCATGTCAAGTTTAAACTTTGCATATGTCCATGTAAAACCTTTTTAAACTATGTTTCATGTAAAACAATTTCAAATCATGTGAAACAATACAAAAACAATGCATGTTCATTTAAATCAATGCATGTTCATTTCGAGTTTTAAAACAACTCATTTCATGCCTAGGATACTCCTAAACCTAGTTGCTCTGACACCATAAAATATTAGGCCCCGTTTTTAGAGACTAACTCATGAGTCAAGCATGAGCGCATCACTCTGTATGGTTCTTTTAATGGGATCTCATTAGCCAACATAGGTTCATTTTCATTCTCCTAACATCCCAAAATTCCATATTTGAACACTTGTTATGCAACAATCCATTCTTATGTTTATATCCTCAATAATCACTTTAAACATATAACTCATTTTTTATCTTTTATTTCCACGTCAAACTAAATACATTTCAAGCTCCATTCAAGCCTAATTGTATCATAGGAAAGCATAGATAAGTCCACATTATATATATATGTACATAATTTGAGACAATAGACCTAACTTTCGTTATGGATGTTGGATTAATGTCATTCAAGCATGGTTTCGAAGAGGACTTCGAGTTGTACAACTTCTATAAAGACCTCTAAGAGAGATTTTACCGTGTAGAGGGTCAAAATTGCACATTTATATGGGTATCCTGAGAATATCGGCTTAGCGGACATATGTCCCTCTAAACGGATATGAACTAAGCTGGAACACTGAAATTCCTGAGAAGGTTCACCCAGAGAACATTAAGTCTGCCCAATAGACATTTACAGGTCAATTTCCAGATTTTCAACTCCTACAAGTTACTTATAACCCATCTTATGCATATCTATCCTTTTTAACTTATTTTCCTCATCATTTTCCTTCATTCTCACTTCCATTTCAACTCAATATCATTTACAACCAAATTATAATTTTATGATTTGGTCATCGACCAAAAAACATAACATTCAAACCTATACACATTCATCATAATTTCTTCATATGTTCAACTCTCTTTATCACTTTCATTTCATCTCTAGCTTATTACTCTAATTCTTCCCATTTTAAGATACCATAATACTCTTTTTCTGTTAGATCAAGTTAGAAAAGGGCTATAAAGTGTCCAGCATGTACCATGTGCAGCATCACTAACTTTTAACAATCCTATCTTTCAAATCCGATCTCCAAAAATTACATACTTTATATCATTGGAAAGCTAAAAGGACAAACTACAACTTCTAAGAAGATAACTTTGTCCAAATCAGCCTAGATTAATACAGTTTTCTCGTGAAATCAGAATACAAATTTTTCCTCTATGAATGCTTGAAAATGCAATGTAGAAGCTTAGAAAATCATGAGCAAAACATAAGTATATTTTGTTAACTTTAAAAGAACGGAGTTTTACAACGCTTTAATGGGCATTTCAAGACACAAATACATCGTTGGACTCATAATCCAAAGTACAATGAGTGATACTTGAAATGTAGCTAAAGCCTTGAGTTTTCATATACTAACTTAAATACAAAAATATGCAGGCTTGGAGTAATGCATTGACTCTCGATTACTCGATCTCTTACTAGTCACCTAGAGATAGGGAAGAAGGGGGTGAGCTAAAAAGCTCCTAGGTAACAAGTTTATAGTAGAAAAACAAGCAAAACCATTCAAATTATTCATGTCGTAGGGAAATGCAGTGAAACTATAAAACATGTATTTCTTAAATTCTTAAACTTGTCAAACAAATCATAAACAACATAAGACATGTATTTCTCAAACTTGTCAACAAATCATAAACGACATAAGCAATCATAATAGTTTGGGTAGTCCATATAAACATGATGGACAAGCCTTTCAGCTAAACCATATACATGAGGGAGTTCTTGCAAAGCTCCAATAAACATGAGGGAGTTTGTGATGCAGCTTCAGCCACTAGCAGGCAGGCGAGAGAAGCCTTTAACATGGTCAACTTGCACGTGACATATCATCATGGACACCACAAACCTAAACACAAACATAAATTTCATGACTTGTAAACGTATTGTACAAATGGCACATTTCGAAAACATGATTTCCATAAGCATAATATATTTCAAACATAATTTCTATCATCATTTCATAAATCATCATCAAAATTCATGTACCAAACATGTAGCAAATACTTGAATCATTTAAGAAGTAATAAATGCAACATTTATAAAGCAATTGAAATTAATACTCATAGCTCATTAACTCCAACTATAAACATGTAACCTACCTGGATTCCTTGCTTAAAAATCCCTTCTTCATGCTCCTCTTACCTCTCTTGATTTCCTTTAACATTGGCAAAAATCTGATTTAATGAGAATACAAATTGGGAATCCAAATAGCATATTTATTAAAAATTGATTCTAGAAAACTTAAATTCATGTATTTCCTAAGCTTCATAAACCAACATTCCTCCCAAAATCCAAATGATTAAAAATAGGCTTAACTTGAATCTTCACCAACCAAAGAGATTTTTGACTCAAATGGAAGCTCTTCTCTTCCTCTTTCCTTTTCTCTTCTTGAATACTCTTAAAATCACTCTTGAAAACTAAGAAAAGAAGAAACCTAAGCTTGTCTTCTTTCTTTTTCTCTCATGGACGAACTCTCTCTCATTTCTTTTTCTCTTTCATGGTTTTTTTTTCTTCTCTCCTTTAATTCATGTTTTCTTCATCTAATGAACAAAACAATATTTTCCTCTTCCCTTTTTACCCTTAATGAGTGCAAAATGTCAACTTTACCCTTTTTTTAGTACTTCATGATTTTTAAACTTAAGTGACACGCCATAGTTGCCCTTTATACATTCTTGCTACTTTAATTTACTAACCAGTGAAATAAAATTCTACTAACACTGTAATAAATAATTAAACTTCAATCATTATTCTATCATGACCTCATAATTTATGAAAATCATGCTTAGCAACTCTATTTATGCTAAGGCCAAAAAAAAATCAAATTCCATGAGTATTCCATAAAATATCATACTTAATGAAAAATTTTAGCAGCCAACACCCTTTTTGATGTTGCTGTTTGTTCATTCAAATAGAGGCGGCATCCTATCACACTAACTAGATGGCTTAGCCCAACTGTAATCTAGTATACCAGGGGAAGATTGTGGAATTTAATCCATAACAAAATGTGCCCTTGCTTAATCTCTTCAAAACTTAGTCCTAGCCTTTATTGCACTATCAACAGAGGTTTCCTTATAATGTGATAAGGGCCCCCTTCCTAGTACCTTTTGCATATTCTGGGCATCTGAAAATCTGAATTAAAAAAGGTCATTGCTGTTAAGCAATAAGTTTTCTAAACCAGACTTAGATGAATTCCTCATAACCCAGGAGTGCATGACTTGAAAGGCGACTCTTTTATCAACAAAGTATCCTATACGCATATTCGACCATTTGGTTACACCTCGTTGTGGCACCTCCTTTGGTGGAGTGACCAGCTGCAACCTTGATGAAGTTGAAGAAGGTGAGAAAAAAGTCAACTTGTAAAAATTTGACATAGTATCACTCACTACCTGAGACCATATACGCTTAGCTGGATTTATTGCCATGGTAGTAACAAGCTCTACAGCATTCAGCTTCTGGACCTTCTAGGCAAGTCTAGTGGTAGCAGTGAGCATTTGCAAGATCTAGAATAGTGGAAGCAGGATTAAGGCCATCCCTGGAGGTATATTAATATTCAACCAACATTTTAATTGCCATTTGATCGGCAATTTCAGTGGCTAAAAGTCACTTCATCCAAGACAAGATTACTAAGAAACAAAATGGATGCTTCGCAGTGAGTTAATACGACACAACTTTCAGAGACAATTTGTATTAAACCGATGTACATATATAGGGGGGAATGTTGAGAAAAAAATACATTATCAATCTGTCAAGGGGCAGGACGCACGACTCCATCAATGGACATAGTCAAAGACAGTGATAATTATGCATAATGCAATAATTAGGCCTACCTAAAAGGGATTAAGCACCACAAGATCCACAAGCTATATATGTGCTTCTACTATTGATCACTACGGATGACATGGACTGCTATCATCTTTTTTTAGTGCGCTACCTCTTTCTATTACTGAAAGTGGATAATGAAATGATCCAGCCATGAAACAACTGCCTCGTTACGTACTAATCGAATTTAACCCTAAAGTTAATCTTACCTAGTGCGGAGAATAAATTTCACCACATTGATTAAAAAAATCAATGTAATGCTTTATGAATCTCGGTAAACTTGGATCTTGGAGGCTTCGACACAAAATATTTTATTCCAAGCTGCGAGTTTAGTTGAATGATTATTTTTTCCTTACTTGGGAAGAAGAGTGGCTTTCTTTGTAGCCTGTTGTTGGCTGCCTGTAGTACTCTGTGTTACTAATTAAGCTAGACTGCAACTGGAAAGACCGGTTTTGAGAAACAAAAAGTGTTGATCGTTTAACTCATCACAGAAGTGGAGCGTTTACTTTTCTTTAATCTATTTTTTCTAATTTTGAAAATTTTATGAATATGTACTATACTGTACTTCAAATTTAATCTGTGTTGCTACTTAAGAGGTTTATCACATCCGGGGAAAAAGCAGATTAAATTAACGGACTCGCGTTTCGGAAGGTTCCAGCAATGGATTTAATATTTTAAAGCCCAAATAGCCAATTAGGCGACAACTGAAGGGTTAAGGCCCTGTATCTGATCTGGTCCATAATTATTTAAACATCGAATAAGTCCAAGTCTTTGACACAGCCAAGGGATTGAGACTCCTGACTTCTATGCTTGATAAGGCCTAATGTGGGCTGGAGCTCTTTCGGCCACTTTGAGGTACTGCTTTGCATAAAAGCAAATTTTCTCAACGTTTTAAAAACGATAATAAGAGAAAAATCAAAGTTTTGGAAAAATGACGACTTATAATTGAAATGATTAGAAATTTAGTATATTTATTACTTGGCTAAGCTTAATAAGTAAAAACAATTTTGGCTCACGCCTATGATTCAATTTTCCTAATTGAATCACCAAAATTATGGAAGGATGCTCTTTGGATTCATATTCAACACTTGAATGAGGATGGTTTCAATCAACTGTGATTGAATTTTACATTGAAATCAAGAGATTTTGTTTAAATAAAATTGTGTTTTATTTTAAAATACAAGATAAGCAATTGATCTTTTAATATCTATGTCAATTTTGTAACAACTAAAGCAGATTTCCAAGAATCAGAAAAAGAAATTCTTATAATAATTTTCCAGTTTTATTTACATGCACATGCAGTTCTGCTGGATGCCACCATGTTATGACGCCACAGAAAAGAAGAAACACATCATATACATGCGATTAGCATGTACGCTAGTTGATTAGGTTACCAGACACTTGAATATAATTATACAGACATATCATTTGTCAGACTTTTCTTCCTTTACAACCTCGTATGCTCTTAATTTCCTTATTTTGAATCGCTCAAACTAGTCTGAAAAATCTTCCTCTATCGCTCCACTAATGCCACGGGACTTAATGTTAATATAGCTAACTGAGTAGCCCCGCTGCCTAGCAGTAGTTGACATATTCATCGTGTCCCAATTCACTCCGTTGTTCTCAGCGGTGGCCGGAGGAGGTGAAAAGGCCGGGACGTTCTTCTGATCTGAGGTCATTGCATTAGACCACTTTCGTATATCTGATACTGAGCTCTGTCACCAGAAGACATACCAGGTTTGTGGCTCCATGAACTATAGTTGTACAGAGGTCTCGTGGATGGAGTTAGCAGCATGGGGATTAGATTTATAGCATGAGGTGAGTTAGAACCAGAGTTCATGTTTCGCAATAGCTGTTGGAAGATGAGCAAAACGTAGAAGCTGTGAATTGTGATTTCTGAGTGGCATATTTAGCTTGATTTACGTGAAAACGCAATCCTAGTTAGGCAGCTGAACTGCTGAGAATATATGTTTGCGACTACGCAATAAAAACCTTTGTATTCCAAACAGAAGGAAGGCTATTGTAGTAGTAATGTACTAATCTGTGGCTTAATCTGAGACGAAGCTTGAAGCATAATTTTTAGCGTGAATGAAGCGTTCTTGGAAGGTCAAAAGTTATAACAGTTGCTTTGAAGGGAAGGAGGAAGTACCAAGTCTACTCATTTAAGAGAATTGACATCAACAATATTTGAAAGATAGATAAGACTGTTAGGAGCTTGCATGATGAGAAAGCGAATACCTAAATAAATTGTTTTGTGCCCCTGTCATTGGAGTTTACAAATTCATTCTCACTACTTTTAAATCCATAATTTGTGTAAATGAAAATGAATGGAGAAATGGTAAACCTTTCCCTACATCTCACAAGTTCAGCTTATTGTTTATAGACATTGATTCAGTTAAAAAAAAGAAAAGTTTAGAATTACTCTTATTTAAGCTATATTATGTTCTTTTATTTGTTGAACCATGATTATGGCTTATCAAAAGCTAAGATAGTCATTAATCCTAAATGTCATTCAACTTTTATAATGTAGTAATTTAAAATCCCATGAATATTACATCACTATATTTTTTAGAAGAAGTTAGTTTAGTGCAAGGAGATAGAACTTACATGTAGGTTTTATGTACAAATTAAGTTTGAAATCCTTGAAGTAGAAGTGAATTATGGATGATTCTTCGTGACCTAAGAAGCACGGAGACGGACACGGACACGTGACACGACACGGACACGGACACGCGGACACACCAACTTCTAAGA
>JAOSBN010000005.1:42595880-42616439 GCA_027563595.1 Erythroxylum suave | reverse complement strand
ACTTTATAAGTCCCTCTAAAAAACCATGGAGCATATATTTCATTAAGTAATTTGTCTATAATTTCCTATCCAAAAGTCGAATTAGTCATTCATAAGGTTATTTAAAACCAAAAAATTTAAGTAAAGTATCTACTCTCTAATCACTTTACTCTCAAACATCGGCATTGGTATTGCTTTAGTCGACAAATATAACCGAGCCGTATCCAGCCGTGTTTGAGCCGCCTTCAGACGTGTCCAAGCTGTGTCCGAGCCACTTTTAGGCGTGTCCGAGCTGTGTCCGAGTCGAAAAAATTAATTTTTAATTCGGACACATGTAGACACGTGTCCGACACGTGTCCACCGCATGTCTAGTGAGTGTCCGTGTCGGACACGTGTCTGACACGCGGACACGGCTTCATGTTGCCGTGTCCGTGCTTCCTAGTTCGTGACTGATTTTTTATAACTGCACAAAATTACCATGATTATAGAAATAACTAGATTTAGTTAAGGTTAACAAGGAGAACAACTGAATTCTCTTTCATCTTCTAATGAACAAAAGAATCGACAGCGTATGTAACAAAGTTATACTCCGTCCAAAAGGGAAAAAGAAAAAGAAAAGAAGTGAGTCATTAATTCAGCAGCAGCTTGATTTAGTGAATACGCTATCCATGATTATACTTCATAGTGGTTTGTCTTCTTCCTTGACAACGCCTCCCATTTGTATGGTTCTTATTTTGAAACGCTCGAGCTTATGCGAAAAATCCTCCAGTGGTGCTTTAACACCACGGTGGGTCGTCGAATCCTTCGTTATGTTGCTTGGAACATGAAATTTCTCGAAGTTCACTTCGCTCCTCACACTTTCTGGAAGCTTTTCATACAATTCCAAGATTTCTCTCAAAAGTTCCTCTATTGTTTCTTTTTCTTGTGTATTCATTGCGTTAGCATCTGCTTGAGAATATGTGTCTGAAACTGCTCCCGAGAATCTTTGTTCTGGCCTCAAGGACTGAAACATAGCCGTTTGTTCAGGGTTATACGGGTATGCAATCGGAGGCGACACTGCAGGTTCCACATAGTAGCTGTTAACAGGTCTCACAGGCTGAGGAAAACTGGTCGTGGCTGTTTCAGAAAACCGAGTTAAATCGCTTCCTTGCATGAATAGAAAAGTTGCAGGAACTTGGGAAAACTAGTTGAGCAATATTAACGATGATGATGATCGCTCTTTCTATTCTTGGTCGATCCGGAGAAATACTAGATGTTGTGAGCAGAAAAAAGTAGTAGTTCGACATATATATATATAGTGCATCTCCTAGTATGGTAAAAGGTTGACAATTCAAAAGGTTGAAAAAAGAAAAGATTTTTGAGCTTTAGACCCAGTATTCAACATAGATGACCGAGTCATAAAACGCGTGCGTGATTTGGACCCACTACGCTTTCGCTGTGGCACTCTCTCCATGTTCCAGGGTCGTGCACAGCATCTATTGACAGTGTCTGGTCTAAATTCTAATCATCTGGCTGCCAAAGAAAACGAGTTTTTGTGCTAATTATATTCCATAATGTTATATTATTATTTGATTAAGTTGAAGAATGTTTAGGCCCTCACTTGTCAAAGATACTGAAGAAGTGCACGAACTATAAATACACAATATAGTTTTTTGGTTTTTTGGATAAAATTTCATCAAACAGGCATAGGAGATAATAAATAGTGAATAAATGAAAAATTGAGTTAAGTAATGTTTCCAATCATCAAATATAAAATGCAAAATGAATTTCGTATTCCAGTGTTTACTTATGGAAGATGATTCCGAGAATTTCCTGCTTTCCTTGGAGAGGGCTTGGGTCAAAGACAGAAGGTCAAGAAATCTGTGGTTCGTTCGATTTTGTCCATTGTCTTTGTTGTTGAAGAATTTATGTGGAAAGGTCCTTATCATAAGTTGGGGCCCAATAAATCCATTTACATCACAAGAGAAGCACAATATCTTATCGCTACGAGAAAAATATTTAAGATGGCTTAATCATACAGCTATCTACCAATAACTAGTAAAGATAACAATGTCAAACCAGACTATATCTTCACTTTGATGTTAGTTTGGATTTCTATCCAATTCTTCCTCAACATTTGGTTGGTAACGCACTTTAATTTTGAATGTTTCACTACCTTCCGTTAATGAAAATATCATAATAATAGTGGAAGATTCTTCTCATTTCCCAATTTAGATTACTCATTTGAGAAGCTATTGAAGCTTACCAACTACTTATAAATTTGGCTGTAAATCATCCAGTTGAAGTAAATTTATTCCAAGCGAGCTTCGTAGCATATTGAGTAGTTTATCTAACTGATTAATAAAACAAATGGCTTTCATTTTTAAGTTAGGATTGGAGTTTTTAACTTCTAAAGTGTTGACTTTGTAAGATCAATCTCACAAACTCAAGCATGGTAAGAAGGTTGAAAGTGCGCAAAAGAGCCTGGTTTAGCCTCGTTTGTCTGCACAGAAACCGATCGAGAGAGATATACACCCCTAGTTAAGAAAAAATGGATTGACTGTCAACAAGTGTGAGCAGAGTTTCATCTTCGGTCCCAATGTCCAAGCTATACCCGTAGAATAACTTAAAGTAACTCGAGAGGTTCCAATCAGGGCAACTTGTAAGATCAGAGCAATGTTTTAAAAAATGGATCGGACATTCAACCGGTTAAAGAAAAAGTTTAAAGTTTAGAGGTTAACTGGTAGTAAACCGCTATAAAACCAGTATATTTAATTAAAAAGTATAACTTATAAGATTGAAATAAAAAGTCCACCAATATCTATTATTATATCATGAATTAATAATAAATAAATATGAATCTATTATAAAACTTAAAATAACAATAAAAATCAAAATCGTGTTTCTGAAGGAGGTTGCATCTCCTGAACGTTAAAAGTCTTAAGAATGCAAAAAAGAAATAAAGGGATCTACTTGTAACATATCTTTTCTATTTTCATTCATTTGATCTAAGCTACCAACAAGTAAGCATTGTCTAATAGTTTTGATTTGATTTTTTTGCAGAGAAAAGGAAAATGCACTTGAAGTTGTATCTAGCTGCACTAAAAGGAAAATGTGACATTACAAAAAGGATTTATGAAAAATATGGAAAGGAAATACAGGACCACAAGAACAACAAGCGAGGTGAGACTGCTCTACACATTGCTCATCAAAACCAATCTTCCCATAAATTTGCTACTCTTAGCCTTTCTCATCTATCAATCAAAATCTCCATATCGTAGGTAACCATGAAACCTCATTTTCTTTTCTTTCTCTTCACATTATGCTACAACTTCGTGCTCTCCTTTCTTTGAAGTTCTCGTTAAAAGATCCGCTTGACATGTTCCAAGAATGGGACCTAACTCCTAGCTTCTCCAAGTCTGATTCACAATAGCCGATTTGGTGTTGATGGGTTCATGTCAAATGCAATCCCAAAACAGGTCAAGTCACATCATTGAATCTTTCTCACGAAATCTCTCAGGTATTATTCCAGTGGAAATCCAATACTTGAAGAGCTTACTCCACCTGAATTTGAGCAGAAATTCGTTTGATGGTCAATTCCCACAAACCATTTTTGAACTAACTTACATTAGGACACTTAATTAAGCCATAACCTCTTCAACTTAACTTTCCCACATGGGATTTCCAAGCTCAAGTTCCTGAGACACTTCAATGCATATAGCAACAACTTCACTAGACCACTACCAAAAGAATTGATCTTTCTACACTACCAAAAGAATTGATCTTTCTAAAAGAAGGCTTTTGGAAGAGAATTGAGCTACTAAGGGAGGCTCATGATTTTATAGATCTCGAAGACAAATTGAATGATTCATTCAATGATTGATTTATTAAAGCTAGCCATTTAGCAGCAAGCTCATTGTCTTCTACCACAAGCACATTTCCATCATTTAAGGGAACTATTTCCTGAAAATTGCAGTGAGAAAAAGGGTGAGAAGAAAGATAGCAAAATCAAATGTTTATAGAAAGATTTTTTAGTAGAAAATAAAAACAACATGAAGGAGATTATATTGGATAGAATTTTGTTATTCAACACAACAATTGAAATTAAAAATCTTCTCTTTGAGATGAAATAAATTTGGCTATTTACCATGCAACTTCAAGAGAGCATTGAAATTGCAATCTTACTGAAAGTTCACATTCCATCAGATGAGAAAACACAAGGAAACAGATCAACAACAGAATTAATTGTTAAGTACTTTAGGTAGATCGTGCTTGAGAAGGGCACATAAAGTGATGATTTAAGAAGTGGGTAGTCATTAAAGTGTCACCTGAGTGATTGAGATTGATCGATTGGCATGGGGTGATGGGTTAGCTTTTTTTTTCTGCAACTATGGTAAATCTTAAGGGTTTTTAATTATGTTTTTAATTAATACTAATGAACTTGACGTGGGATGCACAATTCAAGCATAGTTGTTCTTTGAACAGATAGAACAACTAAGAGCAAAGGTATATTATGATATATATGAGTTAGTGCATGAGGCTTGGGGTTTTTTTAATCATATTTCACTTCATTCTTGAATTTTTTTCCTTAAAATGATGATTTCAGAAAAGGTTGTTGTTGGAAGAGGATGCAAGATTATGTGAACAGATCACTTTTCTGCATCCATGTTTTACTTTTCTTTCTAAAAACGCAATACAAACATGGAAAGTCCTATTATGGAGGTTAGTATCAACAAAAATAGCATAATAAAAGAATTCAAGCAAACTAGAAACAGTAGCCAAGGAATTCCAAGTAAACCAATAACAAGACCAGGCTAGAAAATGGCTAAAATTAATCATCTATGAGCAAAATTTGTGAAACTAGCAACTTAACATCATGTCAAACCTAAAACTTGTACCAGATTGAGCCTGGTGGAGAATGAATTAACTGGAGAAATACCCCAAGGAATTGATGAGCTTCGAAACATGGACACACTATCACTGTGGAACAATTCGCTCATCGGAATTCTCTCGCAAAAACTAGGCTCCAACAGAAAATTACAATCATTCGATATGTCATCCAACTCGCTTACTGGTCCAATCCCACCAAATCTTTGTCAAGGAAATAAGCTTTTCAAGCTCATACTCTTCTCTAACAACTTCATCGACAAAATCCCACCTTCACTCGCTAACTACACCTCACTGGCAAGGTTCAGAACTTAAAACAACCAACTCAACAAGTCAATCCCAAGTGGTTTCGGCCTCTTGAAGAACCTAACATTTATGGACATAAGCAACAACAACTTAATCGACACAATCCCTCTAGATCTCGGCAATGCACTAGAGCTACAGTATCTCAACATCTCAGGAAACTCATTCCACATCGCTCTTTCAACAAATATTTAGAATGCACCGAATCTTCAGATATTCTCTGCCAGTAGGTCCAAAATAGTCAGGAAAGTCCCCGACTTTATTAGCACTAACAGTGTGTACAGAATCGAACTGTAAAGAAACTCTCTCAACAGTACAACCCCCTAAGACATTGGTCATTGTGAGAAGCTTCTATCCTTAAATTTAAGCAACTTGCTCGTCGTAATAATCCCCTAGTAGATATCAGCGTTGCTTGCGATAACCACGGTTAACCTCTCCCACAACCTCCTCACTCGGACGATTCCCTCCAATTTTGAAAACTGCACCACATTGGAGAGCTTCAACGTGTCCTACAATAGCCTAACAAGTTGACCGGTTTGATAAAAAATCGGTCAATTTGTTAATAAATCGAACAGTTTTAATACATAAAGATTATTAGATGAAATTGAACCGAATTATTGATCAGTTCAAACTTTTTCGATTGAACCGGTAGGTTTGGTATGGATTTTTTAAACCTTAGATAAGAGTCTACTAAGACCCAATGTATTAATTAATTGCCAAGTTATGATGAACACAATTAAATCAAAATGAAGGTCCAAAAACAATCTCAAAGGCTTTTTACCTTATGAAAACATTTCATGTATGATCATATAATTTGCAATCACTATTCTTGAGAAAATGACATCAATTAAAGATGAAGAAATAATTTTTAATTATGCAGTTAATCATTGATTATATATAATAATTAATTAATTAATATTTAAAATTAAATAATAATATTGATTTAACTTACATTTGTAAATTTTAATGTAAATCTACTCTCGATCAATCTTCTTTTAAAAAAGTAAAATAACTCAACTCAATTTGATTTAATTCAAAGTCAACAATTAAATTTAAATTTTTTCTTATTTGAATTTAAAATTTACCACTTCATTTAAATCCACGTCATGTTGTTATTTGATTGATAAAAACAACTTGAAACCTAATTCCCCTTAAGTCTCGTGTGTCTCTGGGTTTAAGTCCTACAATCATCCTAACTCTCAGAAGTTATTCTCGCCTCTTACCCACTTGGTTGCTTATAGCTTACCAATTATCTTCTCTGCTTCTCTTCTTAATTAGCCTCCAGCCTCCAAATGGTTACTAACATTCTTCTTGGACTCTTTGATAACATCCAATGTCAATTTCAATAAATTGGTAAATTATCAAGTTTATACTTAGTCTACTTAGGATTAGCAATCTTGGTAGTGGCTTTTTGTTAATAAATCTCGATTATCCATGAGCCAAAATCTATATGTTTAGGCTTTTAAAAACCAGAAGTGTTGATCAAGTAGAGCAAACTTGATTATGTTGTGTTTTTAGCTTTAAAATGGCATATAATTAAGAGTTCAAGGGTTATGTGAATAACTTTACAAACAAGGCATTTTGAAGAACTTCGGGATGTGACGTAAATTGAAAGAGATAACCGGGTTAACTAAAAAATAGAAAAGGGTACCTTACAATGCTCAGTCACTTAAATCCTATCTATTGATTTAATTCACCTAATTGTGTAAGGGTTCAGGTGCTTCTCAGTTTTTTATCCTAATCACTTCACCATATCTCTATAAATGATGTTGTCGTTGTTAGATTATTTAATGGCCCATGTCACTTATGGATTTGAGGCTAAGATCATGGTTATTGGGTTTCACAGGGTTGGGCTCAAATGGGTCCAAGACCCTTTCTCTCTCTCCTTTAAACAACTCATCTTTTCAATCGAAACATATATAAAGGAGTCATATGTTTATGATGAAACACACAATGTTTCTGAAGAGAGAAAAGGCATTGTTTCTTAACCATTGAAGTAACCAATTACAGAAGAACACAAAGGAAGATAGGGAATAAAAGTTTATCAAGAACACACAACATAGATTCAGGTTTGTTTATATTATTGTTTGATCCATAAAAGTCTTTTAACTGGTATTAGAGCAGGTTATGGCCTTTCATAATTTTCCTATTCCAAAATTGATTTTCGGTGTTAATGATGGTTTCATTGCTTTTCTTATGTTTTCTTTTGGTTGGCTTGGGATTTTTTTTTTTAAAATTAAAGTTAATATATAACTAAAACGGTAAGTGTATGTACAATCCTTTTACAAGGAAAAAAGAACAAGCATCCCACCGAAA
Source organism: Erythroxylum suave (assembly GCA_027563595.1). Lineage (NCBI taxonomy): Eukaryota > Viridiplantae > Streptophyta > Magnoliopsida > Malpighiales > Erythroxylaceae > Erythroxylum > Erythroxylum suave. The sequence goes on along the minus strand of JAOSBN010000005.1, from coordinate 42,608,975 downwards.
AACCATAGACAACTAGTTACACCATTAACCTTCCTCTACATTAACCAATGCACTTGAAGTTCCTGTCGAATAGCTTCTTGTAACCCCTCAGCGATGATAGTCTCCCTAATCAAATTTACAATGGTAAAAGCAAGCTCATACACAGATTGTTCTTCATCTTTATAGATTCAACGATTCCTTTCCCGCCAAATGTTATATGCTACCATCTGAAACAACATTCTGATGAGTAGCCCATCTCTCATCCCAGGTCTAGTGTGCCTCATTACATCATTCAACACCTCATTCCAAGAAAAAGACACAAAAGGAACCCCGATCAAATGCAAAAGACGGCTCCATACTACTTTGGTATATGAGCATTGAAAGAACAAGTGATTTCTACTCTCATGCTCTTGCTTACACAAGACACAATTGGGGTCATAGCTACCAAACCAATGGTCCTTGGTTCTCAATATGTTTTTGATGGCAAACCATAAAAAAATAACAGATTTAAGACTACATACCTGTGTCCATACCACATCAGTCCATGGGAGTGCCCCTAAGGCTCTCTGAAGTCTATGGGCTGATTTGGTCGAAAATTCGCCATTGGTGTTGACCACCTAAACCTACATATCCAGTTGAGTGTGAATGGACACTCCACTCATATAGTTTGCAATAGCTTGGCCATACCTATATGTTCACAGACATGCTCCCTCCCGAATTATCCAAGACACGGTAGCCGCTTTAGGAATTCGGTTCTGAAGAGCTACCAGATCCAATCGCATCCACAATGGGCTAAATGTATGCCAGTTATCATACCAATTAAATGTTCGTTTTCCATTCCTGATCTTAGTTTTAATCAGAGGATATATCATGTCTCGGACCGCTAGCAAACTTTTAAAAAATCAAGAGTGGTTATGCCTCAATTGCAATGCACAAAAACTATGCCCCTTAAGATAATAACTTTGGACCCACTGAACCCACAATGCCTCTTTATCCACAAATAATCTCTAGATCGGCTTCATGAGTAGCACTCGTTGCATTTGAGGGATTGATATAATCCCCAAACCCCCTTGTTTTTTCGAGAACACCACTTCATTCCATTTTACTTTGGCTCCCCTACACTTTTCATGCTTACTCATCCATAGGAAAGATTTTAAAATCCGATCCATCTCCTTGAGAACTCGCTTGGGAATCACCACATTAGCACTCTAATAAATATGCATGTTGCTCAAAACTGAAACATTAAGTGTGACTCTGGCCGCCAAGGAAAGGAATCTATTTTGCCAAGCACTAATACGACCTTTCAATTTCTCCAGTAATGGCAAAAAATTAGCATATTTGGGCTTACCTGCTGTAATCGGTACCCCCAGATACCTGAATGGTTCCCCCAGAAATTGTTTAAACGAGGATTTTCTACTTGGGTAATTGTACGAAAATTGGACTACCAATCATGTTATTGGTTATTGGATTATCCCAATATCTAAAGCATATATGGCACCTGTTGTTGGATTGGTTGAATAATAGTGGTTTTAGAGAATTTTAGAGATTGGAAACGATACAATTTGTGTTTACAATTGTTAAAAAGAAATGAAACTCATGCATATGATTTTGTTCTTAACTTCCCGTAAATGTCTTGATGATTTTAGCATGAAAAATTCGTGTTTTCTGTTTCCATTCCTAAAAAAGAAATGTTTCCTGTTTAGAGTGAGAGTATGAAATTGTAGATAGAGAAACGAAAGGATTGGTCATGGAAACTTTATAACGTTGGGAAGGGATGTTCATGGCTTTAGGGTTTGGGATGGCTTGTGGTTTGAAACAAACTCATGAAAGAACGAAACAAACTTCACAAACGAAATGAAATAAAAATTTAAAAAGAGAACAAATGAAACCAGAAGTAGAGGCTTCTAGAGAAGATAGGGCGCGTGAAGTCACGAGCCCATCTAAAGAATGAGGTGCAACGTTGTGGCATATGCAAGCTGTGCCAACTTGGCAGACGTCTAGCGCGTCCAATGTATGTGCCAGACGCTGCATTATAATTTGTATAATCTGGCGCGTGCTCTACACGCGCTAAACAAGGCTTTTTAGTCGAAGACATGATTTTGGGTTAGTTTTTGGTCCTTTGGGCCATTAAAGGACAAGATTGGGTTATTAAATGATTATGGCCTAATTTTATGGATTTTAATTTAGGGTTATATTATGCAACCTTAATTATTAAGTAATTAAATTATGGACTTTAACCCTAAGTAAAACAATTTTAAGATGGGACATAATGGATTATTTAATTCATAATTGATTTATTTTCTATGCATAATATAATTTTGAAAATCAGTAATATTATATGTTTTATTTGGTACTTTGAATATTTTAAATTATGCAATATTTGGAATTAAATTTTCCTATTATATGTTGAATGTGCTACATAACATAATGGTCATTTAAAATAGTTTATTAGTTCCCAAAGTGACCAAACTAATTAAATTAAATTTGTCATGTACGATAATTGTCCAATTAAATATTTATTGTGTAGAAAGCTTGTTAGTCACCAAAGTAACCTAGCTTGAAAATTTTAGACATTTAATTATGAATGTTTCAATTGTTCATGTTGATATGATGCTATTAAAATGACATAAACGTTAAATTGAACATTCGAGATTATTAATTATAACGTTAGGAGGTTACCCAAAGGTGGACCATTGCTTATAATTAATGATATTAAAGGGACTTTATCAACATATTTGGTTAATATAATTGTATATCCAAAGATAACATACATGTTGACAAGAATATGATTAATTGTCTATTGTAGTGAACAATATTTGCATTATGATAAGTTACAACCATGTATTTAAATTTCACCCAAATGAGAATTTAAATGCATAATCAAAGTTTATTATTAGTTTGAATCCATTTAGGTTTACTCAAAGCATTAATGCGTGGGCTATATGTTGTATTTGCGGCATCTACTTATTTATTTGTCTTAGGAAATGGCTTGATCAAGTTTAATGGTTTGAACTATATGGATTGGTCTGAACAAATCCAGTTCCAACCGAGTGTAATAGATTTGGACTTGGCCATAGTTTCAGATGCAAGGCCCACAGCCATAACTCAGACTAGTTTTGAAGCTAACAAATCTTATTATAAGGCTTAGCAATAGTCTAACGGACTGAGTTTGAATTCGATGCGAATGATAATCATAAAAAATGTGAAGCCATCAATTCCTAAGACAAATAATGGAAAGGAGTTCATGTTAAAGCTTGAGGAATACTCTCAATCTGATATAGTTGATAAGTCCATAATAAGGACTTTAATAAGGGAGCTAACAACCAAGAAGTTTGACTGGTCATAACCCATTCATGATCATGTAACTCATATGTCATACCTAGCTACAAAGTTGAAATCCATAGGTATGGATGTGAGCGAGTCCTTTCTGGTACAATTCATTATCAACTCACTTCCTTTAGAGTTTAGCCAGTTCCAAGTAAATTATAACACTATTAAAGAAAAATGGAATCTTTAAGAGATTAAAGCCATGTTGGTTTAGGAGGAAGGGAGATTGAAGAAAATGAAGGAGCACTTCATTCATCTCACATTTCATCAAGAAGCTAGTAGCAACAAGTACAAACCAGGAAAAAAAAGGCAAAGATAAGGACAAAGCTCTTAGCAAAGTTAGTGAAGGTCGAATCCATAAAGATAAGAGGTGTCACTTCTGCAAGAAGCCTGTTCACTTCAAAAGGCTTGTCCTAAAAGAAAGGCTTGGTTCGAAAAGAAAGGCATATACTATGTCTCAACATGTTTTGAATCAAATGTTATTGAAGTGCGTAATAATACCTGGTGGTTAGATTCTGGTGCAACTACTCATGTGTTACATATTAAACAAGGATTCCTTTCAATCTAAACCATAAATGGAACTGAAAATTTCTTATAAATGGGGAACATAATAAAGGCACAAATAGAGAGCATTGAGACTTACAAATTAATCTTGGATACTGGGTGTTACCTAGATCTAGAAAAGTATCTTTTATGTTCTTGAATGTGCTAGGAATTTAGTTTTTGCTGCAAAGTTGGATATTGTAGGATTTCAATTTAAGATTGGAAACGATATTTTTTCATTGTATAAACATAAGAACTATTATGGTTCTAGTACTTTAATTGATTGTTTATATCGTTTTAATCTTAATGTTCATTTTGTTGCATCTCTGTTTCATGTTGACCATATTATAGGAAATAAACGTAATGCACAAAATGAATATTTTGCTTTTTTATGGCATAAAAGATTAGGTCATATATCCAAGAAAAAGGTACAGAGGTTAGTGAAAAATGAAATATTACATCTATTAGATTTATTAACTGGGATATATGTGTCGATTACATTAAAGGTAAGCAAACCAAATATATATCAAAGCATCCAGCCACAAGAAGTAATGAATTACTATAATTAATACACACTGACATCTGTAGCCCTTTCGACATTCTTTCTTGGGGTGGCAAAAAATATTTCATTACCTTTGTTAATGAATTCTCACAATATGGTTATATTTATCTGCTGTATGAAAAATCTCAGTCTGTGGACTTCCTAGAGGTGTTCGTTAATGAGGTAGAAAGGAATTAGATAGAACAATAAAGATAGTGAGGTTTGATAGAGGTGGCGAATATTATGGAAATTTTGATAACAGTGTACAATGTCCAGGTACATTTGCAAAGTTTCTTGCAAGTCGAGGCATATGTGCATAATACGTAATACCTAGTATACCATAACAAAATGGTGTAGCTGAAAGGCAGAATCGTACTCTTATAGATATGATTAGGAGTATGTTAAATTATAGTATTGTACCGTTATCATTGTGGATGCATGTATTAAAGACCGTTGCGTATCTACTTTATAGGATTCCTAGTAAAGCAATTCCTAAGACACCTTATGAACTGTGGACAAGAAGGAAACCTAGTTTATGATACCTTCACCTTTGGGGTTGTTCGGCAGAAGTAAGGTTTTATAATCCACATGAAAAGAAGCTTGATGCAAGAACTGTTAGTGGTTTTTTCATTGGCTATCCTAAAAAATCAAAGGGGTACAGATTTTACTATCCTAACTATAGTATAAGAATAGTTGAGTTTGGTAACGCTCAGTTCATTGAAAATGGTCAAATCAGTGGGAGTAGAGAACTAAAAAAAGCAGATATTCACAAGAATCGAGTAGAAACTAATCCAATTCAAGTAGAAACTACTACATCAAACGTGATCCCAATGGTTGTTATTCCGCTTGATTCATCACAGATATGCAACATGCCAGAATAATGATATTCTAATTCCACAAATTGAGCATATTAATAAAGAACTAGATAATGATGTTTATGTTATAATTGATAAAGTAATGCCAAAAAAAGTAGCATTACGAAGGTCTATAAGGCAAAGAAGGCCAGCTATTTCAAGTGATTATGAAGTTTATTTACTTGAACATGAATGTGACTTGAGCATTGATAAGGATCTAGTCTCGTTCAAACAAGCCATGGAATGTAACAATTGTAAAAAAATGGTTCAATGCTATAAAAGGAGAATTGAAATGAATGGATGACAATAAAGTATGGGAATTAGTTAAGTATCCGAAAGGTGCAAAGCAAATGGGTTGTAAATGGGTCTTTAAGACCAAACATGACTCACAAGGCAACATTGAAAGATATAAAGTCAAACTTGTTGCCAAATGTTATACTCAAAAGGATGGCATTGACTATAAAGAAACCTTCTCTCCAGTTTCAAAGAAGAAATCTTTAAGAATTGTTATGGCCCTAGTAGCTCATTATGAATTGGAGCTTCACCAAATGGAATTAAAGATGGCCTTTCTAAATGGTGACTTAGAAGAAGAAGTGTACATGGATCAACCAAAAGGTTTTAAAACCACAGGAAAGGACAAGTTAGTGTGTAAATTAAAGAAGTCAATATATGGACTGAAACAGGCTTCCCAACAATGGTATCTTAAGTTTAATAATACCATTACGTCTTAACAATTTTGTAGAGAACACTATTAATCAGTATATCTATATGAAGATTAGTGGGAATAAGTTCATTATATTAGTCTTATATGTTGACGATATCCTTCTTGCTGCTAATAATATGGTTTTGTTACATGATGTCAAGAATTTTCTCTCTAATAATTTTGAAATGAAAGATGAAGGTAAGGCATCCTATGTGATCAAAATAGAACTATTCCATGATAGATCACATGGATTGTTAGGATTGTCTCAAAAAGGATATATCGAGAAAATATTAGAAAGATTTAAAATGAAAAAAATGCTCCACAGGGATAGTTCCAATTCAGAAGGGAACAAATTTAGTCAAATGTAATGTCCACAAAATGATTTAGAAAGTAAGGAAATGGAGTCTATTCCTTATACGTTAATAATTGGGAGCTTAATATATGTTCAAACATGAACTCAACCAGATATCAGTTTTGTTGTTGGAATGCTAGGCCGATATCAAAGCAATCCTAGAATTGACCATTGAAAAGCTACAAAGAAAGTCCTTAGATATTTACAAGGCACCAAGGATTATATGCTCACATATAGAAAATCAACCCATCTCGAAGTGATAGCTTACTCGGATTCAGACTATGTCGATTGTGTAGACTCACGGAAATCTACATTCGGTTATATGTTCCTATTAGCTGAAGGAGCAATTTCATGTAAAAGTGGAAAGTAGTCTGTCATTACTACTTCCACTATGAAGGCTAAATTTGTGGTGTGCTTTGAGGCCACGTTTCATGGATTGTGGTTGCGAAACTTTATCTTCGATCTTAGTATTGTCGATTGTATTGCAAGACTGTTAAGAATTTATTATGATAATTCCGCAGCTATTTTCTTCTCTAAGAATGACAAGTATTCAAAGGGTGTGAAATACATGGATTTGAAGTACTTGTCTATGAAAGAAGAAGTGCAACAACATAAAGTGTTAATTAAGCATATTGGTACAGATCTAATAATAGCGAATCTATTAACTAAAGGCTTACCGCCCAAAATATTTGTTAGCCATGTTGAACGGATGGGCATTATGGACAAGCCCTTATTAGCATAGAGTTCTAACATGTATATATATATATAATTGTCTTGCTCAAATTGTCATGACACTTGTGAATTCACTTACAGTCACATTTGTTTTTGCTCACTTACTTGTTATCTATATTATGTTGTATACAATAATTGTTTATGTGAGATAACAAATTACAATAATTACCCACTTAAAGTTATAACTTGTGACCGCCATGATCCAATCATGTTAATTTACTTAAGAATGATTTGATCGATTCAATATAATGTGTGCACTTACAATTTTCTTATTGAATCATCAAGTCATAACATTGGTCAAGTGGGGGATTGTTAGATTATTTAGTAGCTCATGTCACTTATGAATTTGACGCAAACGGAAAGAGTTCAAGATCATGGTTATTGGGTTTCAAAGAGTTGGGCTCAAATGGGTCCAAGACCCTTTCCCTCTCTCCTTTAAACAACCCATCCTTTTAATAGAAACATATATAAAGGAGTCATATGTTTATGATGAAACACACAACATTTCTGAAGAGAGAAAAGGCATTGTTTCTTAACCATTGAAGAAACCAATTACAAAAGACCGCAAAGGAAGAGAAGGAATAAAAGTTTATCAAGAACACACAACAGGGATTCAGGTTTGTTTATATTGTTGTTCGATCCATAAAAGTTTTTTACTCGCAGCTCCTACTTTCAATAATTACGTCAATCAATCAATTTACAATGGTACAACGTGTCTAAAACAATTGATGTAGTTGGATCTTATTTAGAGTCACTAATAACTTGTCAATTACATAATTCTCTTGCTCCTCATTTTCTTCCTCTTGTCTCTTATACTTTTTATCATCACCTTCAAGTCAATAGACAATGGCAAGTTCATCTCCCTTGTACTTTATAGTATTCACTTTTTTTCGTGGACATAAATTGGACAAATGCCAAGCAAACTTCAAGTTAAAGTTTAGTATAAAGATTATTCTCCTTCTAGACTCCTTATTTTTGCCCACCTTCTACTTACTTATAGCCTTCATTTTTTTATAAATCATTCCCACGCGGAAGAGGTTTTACCAGGGTCTTCATCTTTTCTACGGATACTCTTGAAGCTTCTCCCATATAACTTCTACGGGAAGATTGAATTATACCTTTCTCATGAGCCAAAAAATTTGCTTTCAATGCCAAATTTTGAGCCTCTACAAAATTTCATATCGGTAATAGTTTGATCTAGTCCTATAAGATAGGTCTTAAACTATTTGAAAATTTTGAAATCATCTACTCTTCTATCTCTCCTAGATCATTACATCGAGAATTCTATAGTATTGTAGTCTTGTATAAAATGAGAACCTTATCTATATTTCTAACACTATTGGAATAAAATTAATCTAAAGAACTCCTCCAACTGAACAATTTCATCTGCGTCCAAGAACAAATTGAATCCTTCCCATCACACCATCTCCTCTCTTTGATCTTCTCCCTCCAAGCAAAAGTGGCTCCCTTCAACCTATAAGTCACTAGCTTTACCTTCATCTCTTCCAGGATCTCATGACAATCAAAGAACTGTTCAACATCTATGACTTAATCAAGAACTTCTTCAATTCTAAAGTCCCTATAGAAGACACGAATGTCTGTCCAAAATGTGAAATTTCTGAAAAGGTCTCTTTAGTTTTATAGTCCATCATATGAATCTTCTCATCTGACTTTGATTTATTATAAATATGTTTATATATATGTATATACATTTATTGCTAAATGTATAATTCAAATTTATGCAAAATTGACAAATATAATATAGATAATCATTTTTATCTTTGAGTTTTCGAATTTAGTCAGACTCAACAATCGAAGTTGAGTTTGAATTGTTTGTCTCAAATTCAACCAAACCTTAATCCAAGAAAAAGAATTTCAAACTTGGTCCTATATAACCCATCATTATCTTTCATAATCCTCTTCAAAATTTGAGCATTTTAAATATATAGATTGTCTTATTACAATTTGATGGTTTGAAAATAAAAAAACAACAGCATTTCAGATTGACTGACATTTGATAAATTTAATACAATGATTCTTACAATTATAACTATCAATTAAATATGAATATTTTATAACAACAGAAGTTTTATTTATTTTTTAGTATAAATTAAACAAATGGTAGATGGTAATTTATAAATTATGTATTTTAAGTAAATTATTGATAAGTTAACAATTTAAAATTGAACAATAAATACAATTTAACTTAAATTTATAATTTATAATTTATAACATATCTTCAATATTAATGAATTTTGCTATTCAATCTTTAAATGAATTTTGCCTCTCTTGCCAACACTTGAACCTACAACATGTTAGGATTGAGAACTCGTCAAGAAGGATTGCTCCACCAATAAAGTGAGCTACATATGCAACAAATATGGGAAAGAAAAACAACATATTATGAACGAGTTCATGCTAGTCCAAAGTAGATTTTCATGTGCGTCAACAGTCAAGAAACAAAAATCGGAATTTACCAGCAATCGGATTTTTTTTAAGAGTCACTGGTCATAATTTCTCAACGAGAACTTTTCGTCGTTCATTAACTACAATTTTCATCCCTAGTTCTTTACTAAGATACGTAAATAGATGAAGAATTACATGATCAGTCACTCCATAGAGTCAAGTCCATAGAATCCTCCACCTGGTCCCAATTGAACCCTTTTCGCATGCCTAGTGGTGTTAGGATTAACCCCTCTGCCATGCTATCAAGTAATGTTGGCATGTTAAACAATTCCTCCTCGTCCAAGAAAACCTTCCTCGGCGATTCTTCCACCACTGACATAGGATTGTTATTTTTTGAACCAAAACTAGAACATTGTTTGAAGTCATCAATATTGTCTGCTACTTCCATCGCAGCAGATTGTATGTCCCTTATAGAAGCTGACCCAGCTTTTGGCAACAAATGAGCTGATCCAGGAAAATTCAAGGGGGCAGAATCTCCTCTCAGAGCCAGAGCAGCCACATCATAAGCCCTAGCAGCCATTTCAGGGCTCGAGAACGTACCTACCCACATCCGAGACTTGTTTCGTGGCTGTCTGAGCTCACAAACCCACTTCTCTTTTCTTCGTCTCACGCCTCTGTAAACAGGATGGCGAGTCTCCTTAAACTTTTTTCTTCCAGCCTTTCGTTTTTGCATGCTCATTTTCACCCCAGCTTGGGAGTAAATTGGAGCTTGGTGACCATTTGAAGTCGAAGAAGATGAGTTCTCTTCTCTGCGTTCCATAAACATACTTGACAAGAACAACTCGAGTATATGCTTACTTCGAACTGACAAGTCAAACAACTATATTTCACTATAATGTATAGAAATTTCAGGGCATACAGGAATGAGGATTGAGGAACAAGAAAACAGCAAAGTATAAACTATAACGCACAATTGCATTAAGGAATGAGGTTTCTGGGCGTCGGGAATTAGATGGCCACGTGAGCTTGTCAGTCGTGGATGGTTTTATTAAGGACTAAAACATCAGACACGATACAGCGATCTCTGATGCTTTCTGGATTACAGCACGAGGAAGGAAAACTTCAACGTGAAACACGTGTTTTAATTTTAAGGATTTTCCCACGTGGAGCACTTCACTACCTTCTAAGCACGTGAACAGGAGGTATTCTTTTTTCTTCTTTTTTTTTTTTTACTTTTTTCAATTTCATACGGAACAAATTTCCGAAACATCCAAAGCATTGAGTAACTCCTGCTGAATTGACAGACCACATTAACTTTGATCTGGGAAGGAAATTTTGAGGGCATGATTTAAAATAAATAATTAAAAAAGATAAATTGATAGCTGAAAGAGTACAATCACTAAATACACAAGAAATATGATTAAATTGTGTAAAATTGACAGCTGAAAGAGTACAATCACTAAATACATGAGAAATATGATTAAATTGTGTTTTTAGGGGTAATAAGAACAGCCTGAAATTTTCCACCAAAAAAACAAAAGACCAACCTGAAGGACGGTGGCGTTGAATTCCAAAAGCAGCCGCAATCATGTGTTGGACGTTTGACGACTCCGTGTCGGTCAGGGGACATGATCAAATTTTTTGGTACAAGTCCGTCAGGTTTTCTCCTCAAATAACTGAGATTAATCGTGGAATACCAAGAGATTTGCCATCGTTAATTTTCTTCTTCTATGTAAGTTTATAAATAAAATTTCCATTTGACTGAGAAACCATTTTAAATTTACTGTACATCCTTTTCGTATAGTGTATTTTAAACTGACACAAGAGCAAGACTCCTTTTTCTTCTTGTCTTCAATTTCTTTACTTCCGAGCAAAATGCTTGTTTATGATTGACTCTACTACTAACCTAAGGAAAGAGGAGGCTAAATTTCCCCCGACCTGTCAGTTACAGTCAATCTCGTATTAAGTTCTATTCAGGAAATCGAACTCAAGTTCGTAAGTTATGAAAAGAGAATATTACTTTTAAAGTCGATTAATAATATAAAGAAGATAAATTGACATACATGTAAATAAACAACAAATTCTCTCTTTTTAAATATAAATTAAATTCTTTATTGATCAAAACTTAACACTACAAAAAATGGGTATTTAGCATCAGAAATCATCAACGAAATGTTAAGGATTTCTATCGGCAAGTGAATTTGTCGACCTCAGTTACCGATTGCATGAGTCATTGGAAAAGCAGCCATCGAAAATCTTTAGCTATGAAATAGAAATATTTAGTCAGGAATATCCGATGACCAATTTTTTCCGTCACTAAATATAGCGACGAAATTTTTAAGTTCGTCGATAAAGTACTGAAAATCTGTCGGAATATTTAGCGACGGTAAGTTGTTTTTTGTCAGCAAATTTAGCAATAGATATTATATATGCATCAGTAAATTTAGCGACAATGAAGTTCCGTCAGAAAATTTTGCGACGGTAAGTAAATTTTACAAACACAAATTATGCACCTATAATAAAGATAAATAGTAAATAGTAAATTTATATGTTAGATTACACAAAGTAAAATAAAAGCCTTACAAGATACAATTTTTTTACTTTTTCTCTTGTTGACCTAACATCATAAAAACCTTATCTAAAGTTAAGCAAGAAGTAAAAGTAATGGAGCGATATAAAATAGAGAAAGAATGTTAAACGAATTTTTTGTTATTTCTTATCATAATCTCATATTAATTAAGAATATACCCAACAAATACATTTTCACTCTATCTCAAATTTTTTCTCTTTAAATTTTACTTGTCCATCATAGTCAACTATTGGGATAGCACAAATATTAATTGTGAAATAGGTATTTGAATGGAAAATAGTTGTGTATTTGATCTGCAATAAAAGATACTATAAACAATGAATGAAACATGTTGAGTATTTGAGAGTGGAAAAGATAATAAAACTAAAATGTAATAGCAAACTTAAATTAAACACTAAAATGGATAGACATGTCATATCCATCTCAAAAAATAACAAATGGAAGAGGCAATGAGTTAATATATACAAGAGGATAAAGATAATTCATCAAATAGTTTAAACTAAAATAGGCGGCTTAATGGAAGTGGTAACTTTTGATTTACATAATAACTATTTTATCTAAAATATGGTTATACTAATCAATTTATCATTATATCTAAGTGAAAAAAAAAGAATATTATTAATATATATGAAGAATACCATCATAACTTATAAAGAATACCCTCTATACAAAGTATACCATAATTCAATGTAAAAAATATCATCATATCATACAAATAAGTATCATCTTTACCTTAATATGTCAATTCCACAATTTGAGTGCAAACAATACCATACACTACAAGAAAATAGTCATTTAGCGGCAGAAATTACCGACGGAATAAGTAAAAATTTCGTTGGTATAAAATATTACCGACGGAATATACCGATTAGAGAAAACGTCGTTGATTCGCTCATAGCAAACTTTACCGATGGACATTAAAATTCCGTCGATAACTTTAGCGTTAGAAAGACAACTGTCGTCGGTAAAATTGATATTCGTGAGTGGCATCTGGTCTCTTGGTCCTAAACCACCTGTTCTTTGACATCGATCACAAGACTTGCAAAATATGTAAGCATCATAAAACAG
>JAOSBN010000005.1:42508665-42595780 GCA_027563595.1 Erythroxylum suave | reverse complement strand
ACTTTCCTTAAATTGGGAAAGTTTTTACTTTCCTAACTACTCAAAAAAATGAACCAAACATAATAATGTAAATTTTAAGAAAAAGATTACTTTCCCAAGCAAGAATCCATGCCAACCAAACAAGGTCTAAAAGTGAGATTTTAGGAGCTTAAGATTAGTCCGGTAAAATCGAGCAAGCTAATATATATATAAAATAAATAAATAAAAACTCGGTGTTCTCTAAGTCACTGTTGATCAATCACTTCAAAAACGTGTTGCAGCTATCAATACGAAGTTGTTTTTCCCCTCGAGCTTTCTGCCGTTCCCAAGTCAATGTAGTCAACTTTAACTATGTGTTGCTTTGAAGTTCGTCGTACTCAAGTCTTTATCCATCGTTTCAAGTTCATGTCTGCTGGAAGTTTAAAACGTGTGTACATGTGTAGTCCTTTTCAAACAAATCAAAACTTGTATTATATTCGTTTCTGCACTATAAAAAAAAAAGACTTTTCACACTGGGTGTAGAAAAAACTAGGGATTCTTGGGATAATGTTAATTGTATTTTATCAAATATAGTTGGAGTACGAATGCAGTTTAATCTTATGTAGTATGACGTCCATCCCTTGGGTGGGTGGAGCTACATCATATTGCTCATTCGTATAGGGAGATGACGAGGCACACAATTTGAGGCAAGTCCACCATAAATGCCTCCTATTACTCGACCGGAACCCCGTTTTCGTGGCAAATATCATTTTACTCGTGCTGAAAAACCTCCCAACATATTACTTCTTTTCTATCTTAAAATGCGCAAAAATGTTACTAAAATATAAATTTTTGATCTATACTGAGTGTTTGGGTCAAATGGTGCCAGCACTAGAATCTTGTATTTCCTTCTCTTCCTCTCCTCGCACCTTATCAATAACTTGGTAAAACTTAAATTTATAAACTAATGTGGAATGGAGCGGCTTATGTTAAAAACTATCTTCTCGATAAGAGTAGTTAATCACTTAATTGGCTGAAGTGACATTAAAAAATCTACTAGGTATTAGTAGTTGAGAATTGATATTCTAATTAATTTGGCAAACTATCGTTTGATTTTAATTTTTTATTAATTTTTTTCATTAAATTGTACTTCGTCTGTCATGGGTTAATACATGTATTTAGGAATTTATTCAATATATTCATTTTTTTGTGTACTTTAGAAATAGCACATATGAGCTCTTCTATTGTAAAAAGGAAAAAATGTAAGAAAAATCTAAGATAGATTGGATTGTTAGTCATTACTTGGGTCCTTAATTAAGCTCATCTTCTGAGATCAGCTCTTTTCTGAATCACTGGTCTTCTGTGCTCAAAGCTTTTCAGCCAACTAATTTGCAACGAATAACTGAGAAAGCTTTGAGCAAAGGAAGAACGGGAATTCAGGATCAGAAGCTCCGTTCCCTTATCTTACTTGAACAAATTTTGACACTGAATAGGTTAGGCGCAATAAAAGGTAAGTATTATTTTCATTCCAAAATATGTTGACTAGGCTTCCTGAATCACATGGAAAAGACATGATAGCGAGGGGAAAAGAATATCATGTGGACTAAATTTGTGACCTCAAAGTCTCGACTCTGTCCATTCGACAATTGTGCACAACTTGGTCCAGTTGGCAAATAAGTTGTTGCCACAGCAAAGGGTCATTTTTTATGTTCTGTTAACAACGTAACGGGCTTTGACTAACAAAAATAAACCAAGACAATTGCTGTAGTCCACCTTGGATAGACTTTAAAGCGCTGCCTCCAAAAGGGTTCATTTGATTTCATCAATCTATACTTTAGTGCGATAAAGGCAATGGCCTCGAGACAAAACGATGAAAGAAGAAGAGCAATGAAGTAATACCAAAATATGGCAGTTTGAGTTGTGGGATGTCCTTGGACACATTCGGTCGGAGCTGACATATTTTAAGTGGTAAGACCTTGTTTTCTTTGAACTCGTATAAAAAGAACTTTTAACTGCGAGACTAGTTCCATGAGATTGATAGATTGGACGATGGTTTTTCACAAGACTTTAGCTTTTACTTAATCAATCAACTAATTGGACTCTTCCATTTTTGTAAATCAAATTAAACTTGTAATGATCGAATATGCGAGCCAATTTGATAAGATCTAGAAATTTTGATTCATAATCCGAATTTTAAACTTAATTTTACGCTCGTTAGTTTTATAATCATCTGTCTGAGTAATACAAGTTCTGTAATTCTTTAACAACCTAACGCGCATAAGGAAATTTTTATGTATCTGATTGGATGGTCGAACAGACAGCACTGATCTGAGAAAATTGGAATCGTTTCCTGCCACGGCTTTTGTGATTAGGCGCAGCAGAAAGAAAGAAAGAAAAGGCTTATCAGGGAATTGGAATGGAATCCAATCTTCAGAGACATGTCACTTTGAAGAGAATTTGTCACTTTTCAGATGAAAAAATGGCTTTTATGTAGTCCTTTCGCAGGCAACCGGCGAGCCTACAACGGTCCATCATAGGGTGTTTCAACTTGACCAGAGAAATAGAGTGGGTCAGTTAAAGGTTAGTAACTTCAGCCGATTTGATAGAGTAGGCTAGAATCTGTAAAAGGCTACCAACTTTAGCCTATTTGATAGAGTAGGCTTTTCTTCCTTGAAGGAAAAACTATCCCGACTCGGTACTAAGATATTCCGAGTTTTGTTAGAGATTTTGATAGTGGTTGGTTCTAAACGGGCATGAGGGTTTCACTAATTTAGAGTCTAACATTGTGTTAATCTGATTTTTATGGCTTGCGGACTTATATAGCAGTGAAAAAGAAAAGCAGAGAAAAATAGTTAAATACATATACCAAGGGCCAGGAATTGTACACGTCGGGTCTGATTTAGCAGGGATACATTCATCTTTTCTTATTTCACTTGCATATATATACTACCATCTAGCCTTTTGGACCTTCCTTCTACTACGATTTTACCCTTAATACTGGATGTTAGTCTATACTCTTAAATTAATACTTGATCCCCCCAAAATTTAAAAGAAAATAATAACCAAAGAACCTTAACCCAAAATTAATCTCCAAAAATGTCCTCACCATATTAGATCCCAGTTAAACCACCAAGTTCCTCAGTCAATTCCTCAACCAACAATCCGAAGACACCAAGCTCGATCTCTAAAGCCGCCTCTCCCAGTTGCTCTTGGTATCTCTTCCACCTATCAAGTTCTCTATAGAAATCTTGTTCCACCATCATATCAATGGTGGCAGATTCCACCTCCTTCCATGACTCCAACCTCTGGCGGACCCTTTTCACGGTGGTTACTTCGGCATCCAAGTAACGGTTCTGCTCTCTTTTCTCCTCTTCAATGAGGTCAGAAACCAGCCTTTTCATGTCTCTTGAGATTTTTTTCATAGAATTGGGGCTTGGTTTGTTTAGATGTTCTAAGATGATCCTGTCAATCTCATCTTCCATACTCAATGCTACCGTCTCATCGCTTTCAGATTCAATTTCGTCGTGTAGGTCATGGAAATCATTGTCCTCATCATCAGCTTCATTCTCTTGTTCCAACATTCTCTTCTCAAGCTCAACAGGATCTAACTCTGCCAATTTCTCAAACCGCCGGAGCTTCCGCAATAGCTGTTGCCGTGTTCCTGGAAATGGAAAAGGAAATGAACTTCAGTATTCATAACTTTGAACCAATCAACAAGAATATGCAACATGCTTAATATAAATGTGTAGGACCATTCAACTGAAATGGTAAATGCATTGAAGCAGAGTTCAGAATCAAGAAGGTTGTCAATTAAATCTGCTTGATTCCCCTGCACCTAAACCTCGAGTGTAATTAAATGCAGACTTTACTTTTAAGAGTTAACTTCAAAGAGACCAAGTACAGGGGCATGTTCAGTTCCTGTACACAAGTCCGTAGATATTAAATATTGCCAAATTGACTTTACCTAATCCATTTCTTCTCAACACCAAACAGATAATTTAATGGGTTCCACCAAACTAAAGCTGTTATCAAGATAAGAGCAGACCGGAATCATCAATAGGTTTGGGTTAGCGCTTCTGTAGTGAGTGAGTCAAATGACTACTAAATTAGAAAGCAAGAAAAGCAAGAGGTCACCTTCCAGCATAAATTATTAAACTTCGATCGCAATTCTTATGTTACACCAAGTTAAGTTTATTTCGCACCGCCCGGTTAAATGTCTTTCAGGAATGACTATACCGAAGAACTTCAAGTTCTTACAAGGAATATGAGGCAGAAGCTAAAATATGCGTTGCTGAGTAGTTAAATCAGCCTTTTTAAGCATTTCAATTCAACAATAGCAACTAAATAAAGCAATAAAACCACAACTGAAGTGGGCTCCACCAATTTTAAGTCACCGGTAAGCTCCAACAGCTCCAAACATGAGACCCATCTACGATCCATACAAAAAAAGTCTCAAAATCTTCTAAAAGGATTATGTTGCTGGAACCACACACGCAGTTACGAAACCTCTCCTAACACTGAACTAGTGTGGGTCTCACGTGAACTTGAGGGTACGACAAAGAAAGTAGCTGCTACATTCATTAACCCCAACCTTGGCCCGATCACCCACACGTCAAGTTATAGCACAATCACTTAAGTGGAACCCACCCACACAGATTTATGTGATCATGACCGTCCATACGTGAACACTTTAGAGATAGCAGACTATGCTGTTGTACTCCAATAAGCAAGGTTGAAAAAGCTATACAATACAAGGGAAGGGTTAACATACTCTGTACAATCACATATCTGCAGTCCGGATCAAAACCGTCGTCCTCGCTCTGATCGTCATGTCCATCAAATGTAGGGTCTAGTACAGAAACAGGACTACATTGTTCTTTGTCCTCCTCTTCCTCTTCAACAGCATCTTGTACATGGAATTTCTTTGAGCTTTCCACTTCTTTATTCTCTTTCCCCTATTAAAAATTAACAACAATAATCTTGATTAGGACATTATTGGTGTTTGGTTGCCCATAAAATTCCATAATTGTGGCTTTATGCTTGATTACATGCAAACGCATATTTAATTGGCGAGTTTGTTGACCTGCCCTCCAAAATTTATAAATCTGGAAATCTTCTGCAGTGAGTTTAGGGATTGTGTTGGAGTAGATCACAGAAAAAACAAAAAGGGACTTGTCCTCTTCTGCCAAAATTTTTTTTCCTAGATCAAAGATTTGCATGGCAGACGAGTGATCAAAAAGCACACAAACACCAACGTTTTTTGATGGTTTAATGACATATATGACCTTCATGAGACGTCTGGATCTTATACAAATTGTATAACTTGGAGGGCAGTACGTGTAAATAAATGGGAAAAACATTCCGGCCATACTTTCTGAAAGTGACCGTATTGCCGACAAATCAATCAAGTCAAACTCAGTCCGTCCGCGTTACTGAGTGAACTCTTTATTGATTTATCCCAGTCGCAGCTACGTGGCTAACGCAATCAAAATATATTGGATCTCGTTAATGCTTGTAATAATTTAGACATACCTCTACTCCTATACGACAAGGCGACGTTGCTGCCGAGGAGAAGTCCGGCGTCCGCCGACCGGGCGACGAACTTCTTCGGAGCACGAAATGAAAAGGGCTTTCGCATAAGTGATTATCATAAGAAGCAAACTCGAAACCGTCATCTTTGCTAATGAACTCGATATTTCCTACTAATTCCTCCTCTTCTTCGAACTGATCGCTACTGCTAGATGGTGTCTCCAAATCCAAATCCAAGGACTTATCTTCGTTACTCTCTGACCAAATCGCACTACTAGTTCTCCCATGGAAAGAGCAAGAAACGATAGTCTCACAAGCACTTGCATGAGAAGCAGTTTTCACATGAAAACTAGACTCTTGTACTTCCTGCTCATTGTTTGCTTTGGACACTTTTCTACGGCCAACAGGAGAATCCCACCTTAGTATATCCTTCACCGAGACTTGGACACCTTCTGCGGTGATTTCCCTTTTGCGTGACTTATTGCTTTTCTTGAGTTTCCTTATTATGGACCCCAATAAACCAAACCCGTTGTTTTTGTTTTGAGTTTTGGCTTTAGCTGATGACTGTTTCTGGATCCTAAGAGCAGCTTCTAATAGAAGGGTTGCTGTTCTTGCGGGGATATGAAGGAAGATGGCGTTGGGGCTTTTGCAGGGGCTTTTGGCTGGTGACTGAAACTCGAAGAGAGGCGATTTTCTGGGGTCTGGGGAGTTGGTAAAGGAGAAAAGGCAAGCGTTTCGGCAAAAATTATGATTGAAGTGAGAGTTTTGAGAGATAGGTTTTGGTTTCTTGACTTGTAAGTGGGTTTTGGAAGAGGCTGTTTTGAGTTGGCAACGCCTGTGAGCAATGTATTCTTTGAGAAAGAATGGTTCCTGATCTTCCTTCAAGAGCTCGTGCAACAAGTGCTTTTGAGCCATCATTAGACTATCAAAACAAAGAAAATGGAATGAGCGCAAAAGGATTTCTTGAGAAATTTAGTTTCAGGTTGATGTGAAATTCAGCACCATACTAACAGGAAAGAGTTGAAGAGGTTTCAACTTTTGAAGCTGAAAATGAAGTGTAAAAGCGGGAGATAGAAATTGAAGGAGTTGGGTGGTCACAAATATAGCACTTCCGAAGAAAGAGATAGCTTTGTTAGTGAGATAAAGGAAGGAAGGAATGAGGAGACTTCCTGATTCAAATCTGGGGTTTTAGTTTAACGAGGGAAGGTCACGTTGGTGCCAAATAAGTAATATTATAATTTATAAATCAAGAAATGTAAAAACAAGGAGGCGTATTTCCTGTTCTTTTTAAATGCAAACACAGTAGATTGTCTAATTCTAGTCTCTGTTGTGCAGCGCATCTAATTTAATTACGTTACTTAATACAAATTAGCAATTTACGGAATCCGGAGACAGCCAGCACTGTGTAACTGGATTGCTCAGACCTCGCTCCAGGTCTACGGTGTCTATCACAGTGATACTTTCCTCGTAACCCACATTTTCTATAAAAAGTTGTTGAATTTCAGAAGGATTCATTGTTGTATTTATTTTCTAGTAATTATGTTATGTAACTGATTTTATTATTATTTTACTTAATAATAAATTATACTAAAATAATTACCCTTTTTATTTTTTTCTCAAATTTAAATACGTCCGATTAAATATGATCCTTAAAAATATTTGAAGGAAAAAAAGAAGGAAAGAGACGGGATTAGAAAAGGGTCGGTAAAGACTACATTATCCTAGTTTCATAATGGCAGCCAATCATTAAACGGATATAATTGGAAGTTTGATTCCTCTTTTGTATGGTTACTTTCTATATGACAAAGTTGCAGTCCCATTCACTCCACTGTATTACTTTACAGCTGTACACTAATATGAGAAAATAGCACGCTTTGAGTTGGTAATCTCTTTATCAACTCTTTAAAAGTCCCTTGCAACTAACGCGTTAGTAAAGTTAACATAGACTACTTAAAATCATTGGCAAGTCTAAATTCTTAAGATTAAAAAAATCAGTACTTGCTTACAAAATTCAAATTCAAGAGTAATACTTAAAAATTCGTAAAGAGGATCCTCCACCCATTTGGACCACATTCTTTAAAGCATGTGTTATAATTTTTTTATAGGTTTACATTATACTATTCCCTCTTGCCATGCCCTTCTTCAGCAAACGTATGTTTTGTTCCCATCAGCCTCGTCTGAATGCTGTTAGAAAATTAAGCATACATGGGTATCCCGACAACTAACCACCTCAATTACTCGAGTCCAGTTGTTTTCGGAATTAAATAGACTCAACCAAACGAACAGTGTATGCAATAGTAAGTACCTAACCGTAACACGAACGCAGCACACCCTCAACATGTGTCAATGAGTTTACCATAAAAACGAAAATCAGTAATGAGGTTGATGAACTATCATAGCCATCTCAAAAACCCAAAATTAACGATGAAGAAAAGGAGACACGACACGTGGTGGGGAGAGGAAAACGACAAAAAAACTGAAACGACCGCGCGTGCCGGCTAAGAAACAGAAGCCGAAGCCAGCGTCTTGACTCAGATTGTCCTTTGGACGCTCCTCTTCTCAGTCCCCAGCCTTATTGATCTTCATTTACTTCCACCTTTGTCTTTCAGTTTCTCTGTCGTCCTTTGTAAAAGCTGTTACGTTCTGAGACCAAATCATGGTCTCTTCAACAAAAAAGTAAAATCCACTCATGCTTGTAAGAGTTGTACTATTTTCTCACAAACAACCTTTTTCATCTGTCCTGTCCATTTCACTCCCCAACTTTAATTTAAAATTTTAAAATGCAACCAAATATTAGGCCACCAGTTTTGTTTCTCCTATTTGGTATTTTTGTCTATTCTAAATTTAACAAATTTGTATCTAGATATATGCATATTTACTAATTAATATTATAATTGGGGTTAGATAAAAGCAGATAACATTTTTTTCTCGTGTCAATAAGATTTCATTGAAATACTGGAATTTAAAAAGGATATTTCGTGTCCCACCTGCATTAAATGCTTCTGGGATCTTCAGGGACATGAAATGAAATTTGGAGCAGTTACATTTTAACAGCCAGACCATGAAAATATGAGAAACGAATGAATGTTGGATGCTGGCGGGAGAGTTTGAGCCGCATCACATGTACGTTCCAGTTTCAGACAGATTAGAAAATGGTGGAGGCAGGCAACACTAGCTAGAGTGAAAGAAGTTGGAGATAAGAACGCCTTTAATGTTTTTTTCATAAAAGACAGAGAAAGTTGATTTGTAGAACTATATATAAAGTATTAATGTACATTACAACTAATTAGCATGCTACGCATAGTTACTGTTCAATGGAAAAGAGTTAAGACCTCAACTTCATCAAAATGGAAAGCTAATTGGATTTATATAATTTTCTATTTGACTAGGAAAGGTAACATTAATAATACTCTTGAATACATAAAGTTCTATTTATATGAATAAGGTTCCTTTCTCATTAATTTGTTAAAAATATTTTCCAAATGCAACGAAGAGCAGAAGAATTCAAGAGAGAGAAAGCCTACCTCGGGCATGGCAGAACACCGTAGAGACGACAAATACATGAAAGTGTGAACGTAATAATGAATCCACGTGTGACTATGCCAAAGTAAAGCATAAATTTTCAAAATCAGTACACTTTCAAAAGAAGAAATACAATAGAAAACTTACGTCCACGACGTGGTGAATGTGATTTAGAGTTCAGAATTGCAGACTAAAACAACAATACGTTAGAAGCCAAATGACACGTACCAAAAGGAACAAGAAGTGAGTGTGTGTGTATATATATATATATATATATATATATATATTACCTCGCGTGATAGATAATTTCAAGTTTATCAGAAGCAAAACAAAACAAGGAGGAGACTACAGAAAATCTTGTAGTTAACAAGATTTGAAAGTTTAATCCCTTTCTTTTTATTTCCTGCAATTCGGAAACTTTAGTGCTTGGTTCGCGTGAAATTATCCTCTTTTAGCTAGGCTAAGTACATAAATTAAATTTAATTAATATGAAAATCGCATAGGTAAGAGGGAAAGGTGACAAATAAAGGTCTTGCATGCATGCCGAACATTTTACCAGGGTCAAGAGCAAGGCAACAAAATTCCCAGAAACCAATACATATTAAACTGTTGGCCCTTTTGCCTTATTCTCCTACATAATTTCATATCCTTTTGTCTTTATGTCTCATTATTCTTTTTTTATTAATTTCATTTATCTTCTCTATGTAGACATCAGTCCAAATTATTAATTATTTCTCATGCTTGTGGCAAAAATACAACAAAGTTAAAGACTGTTATATTGGACTTATTACATACTCTAGGATTCTAAATTTTTCACTAAGGCCAACTTTTTTTAAATGTATAAGAATGAGAATCTTCGGTACGTGGTAAGACACTGTTGTCTCTTATGTGATTTAATTATATCAAAACCCTTCTACCCTTTTTTGGACGAACTTTTGGACGTAAGGGTCCTTTCCGTGTGTCGAAAAACATAAATGGTGTAAGAATAAGGAAATAATGAAGTCTAGATTTCGTTATAATGGTGTAAGAATAAGGAAATAATGAAGTCTAGATTTATTATAACGAATGAAACAACACTCAACTAATAAGAGAAATAAAAAATTCATCCTCATTATCTTTGCGCCGAAAGCCCTCACTACTACTTAATTTTCAATCAACTACGTATAGGCCAAACTTTTAACATTCTCCACTTACGTTTTTAAATATGAACATAATTACTCTTAACTTTATCCACAAGCTAGCACCATGAAGTAGATGGGAGATTGCAAAATTAGGAATAGGAAACTAGATTAGCTTCTAAAGTTTTAGCGTTATCCCGGAAAAACCACACCTGGTGGAAGGATTCACAATTGTGGGAAAGAGCTACTGCCACTACAATGTTATTGTTCATACTGTTGATATTATAATAATTTAGATATTATTCACAAAAAGTGAATATTAAGGTATAAATAATAATTATAACAATTGGAATATGTGATTATAATTAGTTTGATTCACCTTAAAAACATATAGATTAATGTGTCAAGCAAACAAATTTAAGAACTTAAATCTTATGAGAATTCCAATCCTGCAAGTTTAATTATAATTTAATGTTTAAAACCTATTAGAAAGTATTTTATAAGAATATTTTCTATACCCTATTTCTTTCAATTATGATTGGATAAGCAAATATCACAAGTATATTATAAGTAAATATACTTCATTATTTCGGTCAAATAATAAGATCATGCTAAAGATAAGAAGTTTTTTGTTTTTATTGACAGAAGTTGATATGATGAGAGGGATAGCAATCATAAAGGGTTGTCATAATTGTAATCACATCATCTTCGTGATGATGTTAATATGCTAACTTCTTGCTTTACATAATTAGTAATCATTAACGTCGCTTTAGGGTTGGAACTTGGCACAAAGATTCTCCACGGAATATGTCCTTTTCACTTGGATCAAGTGCCCCTTTTCCGAACCTCCCGGCTTAATTCAAAGCACAGTAAAACCTTTATCTTAGTCTCTTCCTATGTCCTCCTGCACAGGAGGTGGGAAAATTGTGCAGTTGAGAGCACAGGAGATGGGAAAATTGTGCAGTTGAGACTGCTCACTTCCTTTGTCAAGTGATGACAGACTATCCTACATATGACATCCTGTTCCTTGTAAGATGAAACATCCCCTCGAAATTGATAAAAGCTGTAACCAACAATTGCATGCATTACTGATCATGGAAAAAATGACACTTCCCAACAATCTTCTCAGCAGCAAGTTTGTTTTCTTTGGACTGTGTTTTTCTTTCTGATATAGCCACATAACTAAAGAAGTCGTGTTATTGTTGTAATTCATGACTTTAAGCTAGGAAAAGACGAGATACCTCTGAGCGATTTTATTGTTTCTATAACAGTTTCCTTCCTCTAATGTAAAGTATGGTTGCCGAGTGCCTTGTTTTCCTTGTACCACGTAGTAAAAGAGTAGCAGAGGGACATCCATAATAATTGAGTGGAATGTAAAGTACCTAAATGGGCATCAATTATCCTCAAGGGGACATGAATGAGTATCTATTGGGGTTGAAAAATTAGCGGATCACCGAGACAGCTGCATTTGTTAAGTAATCTTAGAACTCACTTAAAAAAAAGGGAGATGTCTTAAATATAGAGAGACATCAAGAAGAGGATAAATTTTAAAAAAATGATTACTTAAGTCTAATTGCTGGTTGATAAAGGGACGTATCCTCTAATGTCAACAGAATCCTTATTTCAATCTTCAGTTATGTTTTCTGATCAGGACTCGTTTAGGATACAGCATGTGCTTCATTAATTAAAAATCATTCTCTTCAGCGTTCACAAGTATCGTTGATACTCCGAAAATCTGTTAAATTTCCTGTTTTCCTCTGCCGTTTGTGCCTATATATTTAAGTCTAGCCTCAAGCTTACCGGATGCACATAATACAATAATAGGATTCCTATCGTTCATAATGGTGGAACATTACAAATCGAACCGTGTTTAAATCCACTGCTAACTATCTACAACTTATAAATCTGTTTTATTCCTTAAGAACATATATTTATGGACTTGTCAATTGGGATTAAGTATATATATAATATCAGGTTTTATAAATGGTATGATAAAAAGCTGCGAATTTGTAGCTCAATAACATTATTATCTCTTTTTTTTGATGAATTTCATGTCCTTGTTTTATTCTATAAAAAAGGAAAAATAAAATAAATCTCAGGTAATGTTTCCTAACTTTTCTAGTTCGTTCAATAAAACTATTTTAGGATCTATTGACGATTTTTCTTTTACAAAAATAATATGTTAGCTCGACCAACAATTATCTAATCAATATTGCAGAATAAATTCATGAGCAAGATGGCTAGGGGACATGATATGATTATTTTTATCTTCCACTTGAACCTCAGAGTTTGCTTAATAAAATACAAAACGACCACGTAACAGTTGCAACAACTGTACAATTCAAGCCCTTTGGTATTTTAACTCCATCGAAAAGAACAAAACAGGAGAGGACAACGACCTATAAATGCACCGTCGATCGGTGCATCCACGTCTGAGCTCAATCTTGTTGGCCGATTCCGCACGTGTTTACGGATGTTCTGCTTCCACGTGTCAGTCCCTGTCGGCCATTTTGTCCGTCCCGCTCTTCGGTCAAAACCTCACTGACATGGCAGCTTCTGCATTGGATACCTTTTTTAATTTTTTTTAAATGTCATCTTAATAATACCCAAATTTGCACATCCTTTTGTCTTGTACCGCTCTTTTGGAGTTGTGGGAAAGCATAGGATACTATATGCAGCTAATGCAAGATGATCGAATATTAATATTTCTTGGATTTAATAGGTTCGGATAATGAAGCTCTAAAAAATTATCTATCAATTAATTTAAGTTTGTGTTGGCAATTTATTGTGCATGAGATAAGCCATACAAATGGCAATAGCTTCCTTTCATCACAAACTTTAAGCTGACAGCGTAAAGTCGAAGGATAGAAAAAAAAGAGAAAGTTCGACAAAGGTTTCCTACGACAAAAACAGTAATAATAATCTCAATATCTAGGGCTCCCTGCTTTGAAATGGATAGGGGGATGGACATTAATTATATGAAGCTTTTTTTTGTCAAAGGGACTATTTTCGTTATTTGAATATATACAAAAAGAATAGCTTTATCGATTGTTTCAAGACTTGCCTTCTTTTTTAAAATTTCTTATTTTCAAGAAAAAAATTTAATTACATATTATCATTTATATTTAATTTTATTTTGAACTTTATTAGTAGGTAGATTAGTTTAATTTCAAAAATAAAATTGAAGGACTTAGAGGACTTAATTAGATTTTGACTAAAATTTGAGAACTAATTTGCGAGTCTTTCATAATTGTTAAACTTGAGTTAAATTGGATTTTTTAATGTTTGTAATTGAAAAACTCGTAGGAGTAGTCGTTTGCAAACTTTCTGATTCATTTTTAGAAAACAAAAAATAGAAAAATTAAGAGAACAAAAAATAAATCAACATCGAAAATTTGGTAACGCAGTTTGGCACATCTTGCTTACGTCTGTAGGGCCCTCACCCAGCTTAATCACTTTCACTGAAGCGTAATAGATTTACCCAATACTTTACTGAGCCGACAGTACTCAACCCTTGATACTATTTTTCAATCTTGAAAGAATTTCATATCCAATAACACGACCGACTCGTGTTAACCTCAACAGAAGATTTTCTCATAACTTTCACTCAAACAACTTTTTAACGAAAGAATAATAAACAAACAACTCAAGTGATGAATCAACTAAGAATAAAAACAAAAAACACTTGAGATAAAAGAGAATAACAACTTCCCGATAAGTTAATGAGCTGATTCACATAAACACCAATACAAAATCATAGCTGCACCGATAATACATTCACCAACCAAAGTATATACAGCCCAAAAAGAAATCAAATAATAATCGTTGCCAATCTACCACTACCCTTGAATGTTCTGCACTCGACTATAACGTGATTTACTCGAGCACTTGTGACCAACATATACCAAGACTGAAAAGAATCGAGAGGAAGTTGTCATCCATGTCACGTAGCCATCGTAAAAAGGGTCACTCTCTAACTAGTAAATTAACACCTTTTGCGCTCTCCAATCCACCACCATAATATCAACATAAAACCGACCAACACAACTTAAAACCACCACCTAAATCCGTTCACAAAAACACCTGGTACAAAAATTATAGTGGCGCTATATTCTATTCACGCAACATCCATTTCAACTTTGACCCATACGTTAGACAACCCATGAATTCTTCAAATAAAGCAAGATACTTGAAGAAGATTAACACACACCACACTCAAGCACGCTTCAACGTTGTTATGTTTCATTGACAAGTGACTCCTCTAAACTCTATGCCACACACACTCTCCCTTGATGCCGCACACGTATATGTTTTCTCAATGCCACACATTCACCTCTACTTTGTTACCACACACTCACATTAGAGATAGACTTCTACAGTAGATAGGAGATGTATACAAATCCCTCACATAATGAAAGTCTCACTTCAATTTAAACACCCAACAACCTTTTAATTTTATCAATCCATAAAATCCGCAAATCTAGTGTAATTTCCAACATGTCTAGCCGTAGGATAATTCCAATATCAACACGATAATAGACTCCAATGCAATGTAGGATTCTTTCGCAACTACAACCTCTTATTTTAAACCCATTATAATTTATATCTTATATGTCCAATTAGTAAATAGTGTCAAAACTATTTACTTAGATATATAAGATATATCTTAACAGTAATTTTATTTGCAATGAAGCAAGGTTTTTCTAAAGATAAAGAAACATTGTTTTACAATTAGTGCAATTTGCCATCCGATTAAACAGCACAGGATAGGATTAAGCCAACACAAAAGGCCTACGACTCTCCGATTAAATACAGGGACAAAGGAAATGTGTATCTGTTGCTACTTTTCAATCAGTTTTTTGTTAATGTTGAAAGTCCAAAAAGGTGCACGAACTTACATGCTGATCTATCCATCAATTAACTAGGTCGCTGTTACACGAGACATCCAAATCTCATACAATAAGAAAACGACACAAGCGTACACTCTGCCGTTGGTATGCACTCTGCGCGTTCTCTTCATCTAGTCATGAGGTGCTCACGTAGGAAGGGGACAGGTTCATGAATTCTTATAAACCAAAACAATTAGACCGAGAGATATGGACTATGGGTGGATAGATTCTCCTTGTGTAAGCAAGCTTATATGTTATGTGATTAAAACGCATATTTAGTCTAATGCAATTGATCAATTGAGTTAATGGAACAATAATTAGGCCTCGTCGCTGCACGTCTCTTTGGATCAAGCTAGGAATGTTCGTCCATACCACATACGTTTGACACGGAAGCCACATTGTCCTTTGCACACCGTCACGCATCCATCCGACCAAAGTGAATTAAAATAAAGCTTAAGTTGTTTATTAGAAATTAGATGCGTTTTATGCTCGTACAAGTATTGACGAAATGACGTGAGCTTGTCTTTATATACTTGAATTTCGAATGCAATGAACTGGACAATAAACTAATTGTTGGTCGTGACCTAGAAACGGAAATAGTAAACATGCCAAACCCACTCGCAGTCGTGAATTGCCCACCTCGATGCTAAAGTATGACAAGAGTTGGGCTTCATGTCAATGTTAGATTCTTTCTTCGAAATGAACCCACACACGTTCCCAAGTAACCCGTTTAATCGTTAGTGTATCGGTCTCATTTTGTCAAGGCCTTCATGTCGGCTAATGAAACCTGTTCATTGTCGCGTACGCCCTTTTTAAAAGCGTTCTAAATTGGTGGAAAACGTGGAATTTGCATTTGGTTAAAGGCGGAGAGTCCTCGGACATTGCATAAATGATATTTGATGTAGAACGCTAGATCTTTTTATAGTTGCTCTTCGTGTCATGTCATGTTTTACCTTTTAGAACGAAGGGTGTTGATAGAAGATATACAAATGGAATGACCCATACTCAGTCTAAAATACAAATAGAACGACCAAACAAAGGAAAAAAAGTTCTGACTTTTGAGACTCGAAGTCCGTGCATAGCCGCAGGGAATGTGTATAGTTTGCAAATTCATTAGTTCATTTTGTCATAATAAACTGCTTGTGCATCAGAACTCGGAAGTATGATATAGAAAGATGATTTCTTTTCTTGACAATTGGTCACTCTCCAAAGTTGTCAAAATTATGTAACTGTATATTGAATGCTTTTTCTCGGAAGACGAACACGTAACTTTTTAAAATCAACCAAATATAACGGTAACAAAGTAATTCTTCAATTTGTACAGTAAATCAATATAAGAAGAATAAGAAACTTAACAATTAAAGCCATCCAGGTTGGTAGCCCCAGGTGTTTTCACTCCCCAAAATGGTAACTCAGAATGGTATCAGAGCCATCTAGGTTGGTAGCCCCAAGTGTTTTCACTCCCCAGAGTAGTAACCCAGAGTGGTTTTAAGAACTTTTGTGCTATACCCCACTTTGAGTGGGTGCGTGCTCTTTCCAAGGAAGCAGAGTTCCATTGCTCAAGTTAATAAGCAATGCGTCTTCGTCGAAAGACGGTGTGACTCCACCATTTCTATCGAGACTTAAGGTAGCGGTTTACTCAAGCAAAACTAAAGTGAGTAGGAAGAGAACCATAAGATCTATAGAAACATAGACTCCAGTTCATTTATCTTCTGCTTTATCAGCGTCTAGTTTACCTAGTGATGTGAAACGTGTGTTGACTAATTGGATAGAAAACCATGTAGAAATTACTCATATACCTGTAGAAAATCGTGTTTGTGAGTCTTCTTTACCTTTGTTGAGTCCTTATAGCATTTACAGTAAAGAATCTTCTTGGACAAGAAGTATTCATACCATCTTGTCTACCTCACACCCTCGAGTGAAAGAAATCATCCAGAGTTCCAAACTGGAACAGTGTGATCTCAGATCTACAATTGTAGAACAATACGTAAAGGTTGAAATCCCAAAAAAGTTGATCTCTTTGTGGAGATAATAGGACCATACACACTTACATGTTGGAGCTATATGACTTGTTCTTACATTTCATGGAAGAAAGGGAATACCTGCAACAACTAGGATCTTTCTTCTCGACACTACTTACACAACGTACCAAAATGCCTTGATTGGTACCTTGCTGACTACGCTCAACAACGGAAGTGTCATACTGACCATAGCACTTAATTTCAATATCAATATGGATGATCCCACTTTGTTTGAACGTCTGCAAGTTCAGATCCAGATCACTGGCACAGATTAAGATCCATCTGCCATCATGGCAACTTTATATCACTAGATGATCTATCGTCTACAGAATCATGCTATAAACCTTAATTTTCCTAATTCTACTTTAGATGCGCTTTACATGGTTGCTGATCATTCCAATGATCAGACCACTATCATCCAGATCTGAAACAACTTCCAACAGTGGAGCTTGAAAAGTTGATGCCTATTGAATGGATCATCAACTACTAGAAGGTGTTCCATGTGCCTCATCGACACTCTTTTCATACGACGACTCCCCTGATTCTGAAGACACTCAGAGATGGAACTGTGAAGTACATCTATTCAAGGCCTAGCAGTGAAGATTCGACATGCTCAACCTCTTCGTAGGGAGGAATATTTATGATTCAGTAAGTATTTTCACATAAGGAAGGTAAATTTGGTCCTTCGATCTTTTATTTTAAATCTAATAGAGATTCGCTTTACATTAGCCATCATCGTGGACATTTCGTATGGGACGTCAACCTATCCATGTGTGAACCAAATTGTAAAGTCTGTCTCAACCCTGAGTCAAATAGTGAAGACGATGATGATCGTTACAGAAGATGAAGGAAGAAGAAAAAGCCAAAACCTAGATGTAAGCCTTCGCAATCATATCATCCACTAAGGGATGATCCAGATCCTCCTTTTGAAGGAGTTCAACATCACCTACTGATGGGTGATGATCAAGACCCAGATCCCCCATCTGGACATCAGAGATCTCATCTATTAAGGGATGAGAGGAAGCAAAGACATCTAGACAATGTTAGCCCAAACATACGCGTATCTACTGAAGGATCCAAACCTGTATCTACTGAAGGATAAAGAACCAGATCTTGTAGCAAACATGTATCTACTGAAGGATACATACCTCCTGTATCTACTGAAGGATACAGACTCAGCTCACTATGAGAAATGCTAAAATCGTCTGAGAACAGTTACACTTTGCCAACAATTCCTGTTGTAACTCCTACGCCTGGGCCATGCTATATGGTAACGCTATATGAGGAAGCCTATCCAAACTTTCCATCACTTCACAAGAGTACTAATGAATCAATGAGGGTTGTCTCTAACCCGTATATCCAAGCCTTAGGAATAACTTCACAAGGAACACTTGTGTCAAATCCATCAGATGAAGTTCTGAAGCAGAATGCGTAACACAGAACAAAGTTCTAAGAAGGATTGATTCTAAGCTTGAGGGAATCAGTCAACAAACGCAGGCTACTCATCACAAAGTTGATGCAGTCTCTAAATAGATCCAACAAATGTATCAATCTTACAAAGCTCAGATCAAACAACTTGATGCTGAACTTCGACATTACATTGACATATATTATATGGGTCCAGAATTTGACAACAAATGCAGAGAAATTGAGAAGATACAAGGAATCGTGCGATAAATGGAAGCTGACATGCAAACTGCACAATCAAAAGTAATATATGGCTTGTCTTCAACAATATTTCCACATACTTGGCTAGTGTATATTTCTCCTATGTATTAGAAGTATCTAGAGGAAACTGACTATTCAAAGGTGTTCAAATTCAATTCTCCTTTGATTAGGAAGTACATACATCCTCAGACAACTCAAGCCAAACAGGCAATGAAAGTTAAGTTGACAAGTAAATCGAAATCAACCCGATAGCCTGACAAAGTTCATAAGCCATTAGCATCATCTTCTCATACCTATTGTGGTTCAACTGAACAACAACAATAGAGAAAATCAATACAAATGTGCTCACCTCCAACATCTCCACCAAAGTCTCAGCCTTCTACATCTACTGGGAAGGATAAAGCACCCATGTCAGAGTCTGTTACAACTCTTGAGACTATGACTGCAGTAGAACACTCTTCTACCTCTGATCAATCAGATCATTATTCATAAGCCTACTCTAGAGCATCTGAACATTCTAATGGTACTGCTACAATATCTGAAACTTCCAGTTAATAGACTGATGCGGATAATACAATTTCTGAAGAATTAGAAAACAGCTCAGCATAATTTGTTAATCTCTCAAGAATCTCAGAAGTTCTGATGACAATGCGTCAACATCACAATGTTGATATTGAACCTGAGATAAGTGAAGCGGAATCCATAGGTATTGAACCTTTCAGACCTGAACTAGCACTGGCACAACCATCTGACCAGCTACACAGGGTATACAGACCAAACTATCTACTAGTCCGTGGTTTACGTTTGATGATCTTCCTTCAAAGAAATGGAGAGGATGACTACATGAATTCGGTGCATGGATTGACTTATAGATGAATAGACCTAATCATCCTTTACCAGATATTTTGTTTGAATTTATATCTCATTTCACTGGTACTTTGGGTGAATGGTGGCAAAGTATTTCTGAGTATCAAAGAATGCACTACATCCAAGTCACTACAGCCGGAGCACTTCTTTGGCGTTATTCACAAAGAATTCATTGGCAACTTTCAACTGATTGACTAGTAAGTCTGTCAGGAGTATTTTACTTTGAAATCTACTCACTTGACAAGCGTGATATTCAAAAGCATTACAAACGTATGACGGAGAGGTATTATCTTTTGAATGGTTGGAATGATGTTAATCTTCGATATACTTTTATATCATCCCTTCCAGATCAATTGCAACCAGAGTTGCAAAGGACTATTACGTCTTTACTAAGAGATATGTCTATTATATCTCTTGGAGAGATCTACCAACTTGCCTTCGCATCTCTTGAAAAGCTATGGGATTAACATGCTTTGCTCAAGAATATCTTAAAGGGTGGGCCACTATTGAAACAGGGTTGCAAGAAGCCATATCCTTAGATTAAGTGCAAAGATCACAAAAAATGCGAATGCAGTAGTATCAGGAAGAAGAAGCAGTACTACAGACCCGATGCTCATAGAAAGAAATTCCACAAGGAAAGGAAAGCATTTATGCCACTAAGGAGAAAGAAGCATCTTTAGTTCTTTAAGAAAAGAACACCAACTTCTGAGTCTCCTACCAGATGTTTTCTCTGTGGAAAACCAGGTCATTTGCATAGACATGTCCTCACAAAATGAAAAAAGATATCAGATTATTGGAACATATGCAATCCATTTTGCCTATCTGTTCTTATGATAATTTTGAGGATCTTATCGAGGAGCAGTCTATTGAAGATAAAGAAACCAAGTTTGCTATTTTTGTTACAACCACAGATGAAGAATCATCTGAAGATTCTTCCTACAGGCTACAACAGCAATCTTGCATTGAACTGGATCGTACAATAGTTCTACGACCATATATCCAGATCCAAATCTTTCAACAGGATAAATATGACAAGCCCATTAAAGCCACTGGGTTTATGGATACTGGATCCAGCCGTACGATTATGAAGCCCAACATCTTACCTTCTGAGTCATGGACTTCTCATGAACAGTACTTTATAGCTGCAGATGGTAATTCATTTAAGATTGGGCTTATCACTAAGAGAAGGATCAGTCTTCGATTCTTCCCTCACTGTACAACGTGGACTAAGGTACTTAGAAGTACTTTACTAGGCCCAGATGTTCTTATTAGTATGAATGTTTATAGTAAAGCTTCGCCTTTACAGATTTTATCCACAGGCCTAAAGTATTGCTCGTTTTTTAGTCCATACACTGACATAAAAAATGTGTTTGAACTTTCCCAAGTTCCTACACCATATGCAAGGCTTGAGAGTGTCTTTCGCCTGCAGAAGTTTGATGGATAGAGGCAAGGGTATGTGAATCTCGCCCAGCATACCTAGAACTTACTATGCCAGTACTACAAGATGACCCTTAGGAGAATATGATCTCCAGGACAAGAGGTTGTTTAAGAATGGTGACATGTATGTCGAGGACATACTGGTACATCTAAGATGTATCATTTCGGGCACATACTAATATTTACATAGAAAGTCATTCAGTATAGAAGAAAAAAATCACGGGATAAAATGAAAAGCAAGTTCATTAAATTTAAGAGGGATTTCAAAAAGTTAATTTCTTAACCCACAGCAATATGCTACCGTACAATTTTTTAGATTGAAATCAAAGTTGATATCAAAGTCAACAAATGCTCAGACCAATATAAATCCATTCAAACAAGGATGAGAATTAAAAAAAAAAAAGGCCTCTTTCTATTTTTCTTACTTTTAGATGTTATGACTACACTCTCCACTACAATTTTTAATATTGAAATCAAAGTTGATATCGAAATCAACAAACAATCAAACCAATCTGAAAACATTCAAACAAGGATGATAATAAAAAAAAATTTGCCCTCTTTCTATTTTCCCTCACTTTTGGATGTTATGGCTACACTCTCCATAAAAACCTACATATTTTTCTCTTTTATATTACAAAATAGGTTTTTTTGTACCATACACGATCACTTATACAGTATCTTCAACACTGCCTCACTTGCAGTTGTACGCGATTACAGGGAATTACACGGTCTCCACATATGGTCGTATTTCTTCATACAAATGTGTATACGATTGTGTATGTATTCACTCTTCACATGTTTCTATAAACTTACATGGTTGATCTACAAGGCCGTGTAAGTCAAGACACAGAGGTGTAGCATTCTAGATTGTTGTACTACTGTGTATCTCCTCAGAAGAGCTTCATCTATCTTGTCATCACTTATTCGTCATTCTTAAGAGCCATAAAGGTGTATATGATGAAGAAAAGTTTTAAAATAGGGTTGGACACTCAATAATCTCCCCCTTAACCTAAATATAAGGAGGATAGTTATTCTCCATCATTTGCTTGAGATACATCTTGATAAACTTACTACAAAGATCATACTTGTTTTTAAGAACCATTTTAGTCAGCATATCAATACCATTCAAGTTTTATAAACCTTGTTCAATATTAATTGTTTCTCTTCTATCATGGACCTTAACCAATGATATTTGATGTCTATGTTCTTTTTACAAGAATGATACGTACTATTTTTGTTCAAGACAATAACACTTTAACTGTCACAAAATACTACATAGTCTTCTTTCTTCACATCCAACTCTTAGAGGAATCCTTTTAGCTAGAGCAACTCCTTACAAGGTTCCACTACAGCTACATACTCTACTTCAACCATAGACAAAGCCACACACTTTTGTGGCTTGGATTGCTATTAGATGACTCCCTCCGCAAACATGAATAGAAAACTTGAAGTGTATTTTCTTCTATCAAGATCTCAGGTACATTTGCATCCGTAAAATATTATAGAGTTGGCTCACCATCACCAAAGCACAAACTCCATGTTGATGTGCCCCTTAAGTATATCAGAATCCATTTTGCTACTTCTTAGTGGACCTTCCCTCGATTTGAGAAGAATTTGTTCACTATCCCAACATCTTGAATAATATTTGGCCTTATCCACACCATTGCATACATCAAAGACCCTACCGTAAATAAGTATGGAACAACGGACATACTATATTTTTCCTTTTTTTAAGGGACATGCAATCTTACATAACTTGAAGTGAGATGTTAGTGGCTTGCTAACTGGCTTGACATGTTTCATATTGAACCATTTTAGCACTTGTTCAGTATATCTCTCCTGAGGCAACCACAATCTCCTATTCTTTCTATCTTGAGTTATCTTTATGCCTAAAATTTGCTTTAAAGGTTCCAAATCATTCAAATTAAAAGATTTTGACAAATTCTCCTTCAACTTTTGGATTCTACCAATATATTAACCCATAATTAACATTTCATTAATACGAAGAAGAAGAATTATGAAGTTCTCACCTTAAAACTTCTTGAAATACACATAAGCATCTATATAAGTTCATTTGAAACCATAATCCATTGTAAAGGAATCGAACTTTCTACATCTTTGCCTTAGAGCTTGTTTTAATCCAGATAGACCTTTGTTCAACTTACAGATCAAGTTCCCCTTAGCTTTAGCTTTGAAACCTGTTCATTTCTTTATGTATATCTCATCTTCCAAATCTCCATGCAGGAAAGTTGTTTTAACCTCCAGTTGTTTGAGTTAAAGGTACAAATAGGTAGTTAGGCCTAAAACTATTCAGATTGAGGTCATTTTTATTATTGGAGAAAATATTTCATTAAAGTTTATACCCTTCTTTTGATTGAATCCTTTCACTACTAGCCTTGTCTTGTGCTTTATATGCTTTTTACCATCTCTCTTTATCTTGAACACCCACTAATTCTTCAACGCCTTTTTACCTTTTAGAAGCTTTATAAGCTCATATGTATTATTTTTCTTTAAATAATCCATCTCTTCCTTCATAGTTACGAGCTAGAGATCTTTTTCTTCACAAGATGCAATCTCTTGCATATTCTCATGCTTCCCCTTAGTAGTAAGTAACAGGTATTCATAATTTGAATACCTTGTAGAAGGCTTTTTCTCCCTTGTCGACCTTTGAAGTTGTGTTTCATCAGCTGTTGGATCCAATTGCTCTCCCTACTCATTATCATTAATGGATTCATTTTTAGTATTGTCTAGATTCAGTTCATATAGCTTATAATTATCAAATTGTATCTGATCACTAGTAATTTGTATTGGGTCACACACTTCATCTTATTCACTTATAGATTGTCCAATAGTCGTAGGAATTGGTGAAGAGCTAACAATTCCATATAATGAGCTACAGTGTGATGACTTATCTCCTCTCAAAAGATTAACATCCCTCTTATGCTTTTAGAACATCACATCCCTGCTCCTGACTACGTTTTGCTTCTCTAGGTCATAAGGTCTAAAGCCATATTGATCATCATCATATCCAACAAAGATGCAAGGCATCAACTTTGAGTCAAGCTCCTTTTTTGATCCTTTAGTAAGTGTCTAAATACTTTACAGCGGAAAACTTTTAGAAGATTATATATGGGATATTTCCAGGTCTATGGTCTCTCAAGAATCTCAAAATCTAACCGAACTGATGGAGCTCAATTAATTAGGTAGATCACAGTTTGGACTGCTTCTCCCTAAAATTGTTTTGGAAATATAGACATTCTAAGTATAAAATGATCCTTCTCTGTAATGGTTATATTCATCCTCTGAGTAAACTATTATATTATAGAGTCTTTAGTTCGATTTTTTCATGTCTAATTCCATGCGATGTATAGTATTCTTCATTGTCTATTCATAACATTTCTGCTTCCTCTCAGCTTCCTTTTCTATTATAACATGAAATTTCTGGAAAGTTTCAAATATTTGGCTCTTAGAATTCAATATTTTCACCCAAGTCTTCTGTGAAGCATCATAATAAATGTAACAAAATATATGTTACCTCTTAGTGACTCCTACTCAATAAGGCCATAAACATCTAAATGCACCAACTCAAATATCACTGACTTCCTTGTAGATCTTCTTTTAAAAGAGACTCCATGCTGCATTCCAGCCAAGCATTAATCCCAAGGATTAAGCAATTATGAGTTCTTGACTGGGATAAGAGATTTACTATCTAACAAATTTAACACTTTTTACTTATGTGTCCTAATTGTTGATGTCATAGATATGGTAAAGTTTCCTCTTTTGTTGTGTATACGTCTCCACCACCACACACCTTTAAATGTGTCTTGTATTATAAGAAATATAACTCTCCTTGGGAAACCAACATTGCGACTTTGGATAGTTTCCACTTTCTATCCCCAAAAGTATATTAAAATCTTTCTTGATCTAAAATATTAGCTGATAAAAAATCTAGCCTTAGATCAAGAATATATCATACATCCTTTAAGGTCAATAAGCATATGATATTTATCTGAACTTGGATATCAAACCATACCAACTATATGGTGGAACTTTGATTTCCCATCTTTGCACTCCCAAAATCTCCTCTCTTGTAGTTTAAAAAGTGCTAGACCTTTGGAACACAATGATGGGATGCTCTTATGTTAATAATTCAATCAGAACAAAAATTATTGACATAAAAGCATTCACTAGTTGTACAAACTAGAGACACCTCATCATCCATGCCTGAAGCTGGTGCTATTGTATTTTTATCATCATCATCATTCTAATGATCCTGCTTTTTTTGAACCTCTTCAACTTATAACAGAACCTTTAATGTGTCCTGATTTATTGCAATAGTGGCATGTCTTCATGTCCTAGTCACCTTTGAACTTTGAACAGTTCTTAGACGTGCCACAACGTTTGGGACCCCTACTCTTGATCCTTCCCCTACTTTCTATCATAAAAGCCTACATGTTGTCAACTTGAATCTCCTTTCTTTTGATTTATTCATTAAACATACTCTCTTTGATTACATCTAAAGAGATCGCACTTTCAGGAGCTGAGTTGCTAATTGACGTCACTAACATCTCCCAGCTATCTGGTAATGAATTCAATAGGAATAAGACTTGAAACTCATCATCAAGATTGATCCCTATTATAGTAAGCTTATTGATTATGTCCTGAAAATCACTCAAATGCTCCAACACTAATTTCCCATTTTTCAAGTTCAAGTTCGCAAGCCTCTTAATCAGAGAGGCCTTGTTATGACCAATCTTCCCTTTTTATATACATTCTAGCTTCTTCTATAGCTTAAAAGGATTTGTTTCTTGAGACATATGATTGAATATACTGATATAAATCCCTTGTCTAATAGCACCCAAAGTCTTTCGCTGTATATTTTCCTATTCTCTATCTGACATATTTTAGGTCTTGAACGAACATCATCCTTTACATCTTTGTCCACACTAATAGCATTAAAAAAATCCTTATATATACAAGGTCCTCTATTATGGGCCTCTAAATCTAGTAATTTAATGATATCAAATTGACCATAAAGTTTTTTCCACCTTCCATTATGATGGCTTTGATACCACTTTTTGGGAGACAATAACATAACTCTCTTAAAAGATAAACCAAATATCAACAATAAGAAATAACTCTTCAACTTGCACCAGGAAAATAATAAGAGGATAAGAAACTTAACAATAAAGCAAACACCAAGATTTATGTGAAAACCATATGGTGTAGAGGAAAAAAATTCATAGGACAAACTAATAAACAAATTCACTAAACTCATTAAAGATTTACAAAAGTTGATCTCTCACCCCATAACATGAAGTTGTCTCACAAAGTTTTAGAATTAAAACCAAAGTTGATATCACAATTAACAACACTCAAACCATCCCGAAAACAATCAAATGACGATGAGAATATAACATTATTTTCCCTCTCTCTTTTATTTTCCTTAATTTTGGATGTTATGGCTACACTCTCCATAAAAACCTACGTATCATTCTCTTTTATATCACAAAATAGGTTTTTTTGTACCGTAGATGGTCACTTACACAACATTACATCACTCGCAGTCATACATAGTTATGGAGAGTTGCACG
This sequence comes from Erythroxylum suave, assembly GCA_027563595.1. NCBI lineage: Eukaryota > Viridiplantae > Streptophyta > Magnoliopsida > Malpighiales > Erythroxylaceae > Erythroxylum > Erythroxylum suave. Next base: position 42,569,177 of record JAOSBN010000005.1, on the reverse strand, counting down.
GTCTCCACACAAGGTCATGTATTTCCATACGGGTGTATGTAAGATCGTACATGTCTTCATTCTTCACACGTTTCCAGAAACTTATACTGCTGATCCACTTGATCATATAAGTCAAGGCACGAGTGTATAGCACTCTACATAGTTGTGTATCTCCTTAGAAGAGCTTCATCCATCTTTTCTTCAATTTTTGTCATTTCCACGAACCATAAAGGCATCTATGATAGCCGAAAGTCTCAAAAATAGGGCTAAACACCTGACACTTTTAGGGTATGGTTGCCAATATCATTTAACTATTACCAACGACAGATAAATGAGATATCAATGTATTGAGATTGTTTCATTTCAACTTAATAATTAAGAATTAAACCTTATTGAAGCAATCACGTTGTCACGAATGTTTTTTTATTTATCATTTTCTTATTATAAGTATTGTAAATTGTTAGCATGCTAAATTTGTGTAATCAAAATTTATTGGAATTATAATGCTAGCTTTAAATGGGTTAATAAATTCTGTAATATATTTATTAACTAGTAAAAATTTCTTAGCTACCGAAACTTCTAATTATATCTTGAATAATAATTATTGATTTTACTTTGCTTTGTAATTGTATCAACTTACAATATTTTTAATTATCTAGATAACAACTTTAAGCAATTATTTAGCCTTTATAACTAATAGCTTAATAAAAAATGACTACTAATTATCTAACATTGTTCGAGCTGGATCACTGAATTGATCAAACACAAAAAATAAACAATTGATCAAGTATCGGAAAGGAAGCCCTAACTTCAAAGAAATATTTTCCAACTGTTTTGAATGGATATCTTGTCTTTATGGTCATGTTAAATTGAATATAGCTACTCATACTACTGTGTTAAGAGACATAGGAATGTACATACTATTTAAAGATTGTCATGGCGAATGAATATATGTATGTATATGTTTTTGAGCATCAATTCTAAGTTTTCACCTTTTTTTGATGGAAGTAGATAATTCTTTTCAAAGAATAACGAAATTGCATTACAATGAATGAAGAAAATATAAATTACAACAGTTAATATAGTATAGCCCAATGTAGGCAAAACATATATAAAAACATAAATTGATCATGAAGATTTTAGACAAAGGTAAGTTTAAGGAGCACCTTTAATATGTCTAGTCCATACAATATTATCATCATCTCCACCTAAATCAGCACTTTAACGCTTCTTCCTCTAACATAATACCTCTTTAACTTCACATCACCATTGTTAGATTCTTCACTTATTTAGATATGTTTCTCTAGAAACTAGCATTGTCTTTTTTATTTTCTTATATGGAATTTCAATGTAGCTATTGCTCTTATCGGAGTCTAGCTTTCAACTTTGGTACATGTAAATTAATCTCATGATTTACTATTTGGAATCTGATTACCCCTACTTTAATGAATACATATGTAACTTTAGCTCCTAGAATTGCATGTGAATCAGAAATCAATATTTTTAAGCTAGTCATGGTAGGTTCCATCTCTGTCTCATTGAGCCACTGGCCTTTTGGTAGGTTTTATGGGAAATAAGCATATAAAGTTATGTGTTAGGGCATGTTTGTCCTAAAAAATTCCTTTTAAAATTTTGTACTTATGTTGTCTCTAAATTGAGTAAGCACAATATCTAAAGGTTATTTAAAAAAAACACAGTCACTGCATTCTTTCTTCATAATGCCGTTTACCTATTTAAGAACGTTACCCCATTTTGTTTGACCACAATAGGTATTCAACAAGTGTTGTATATAGGGCTAAATGATAGTAGAATATTGTCATTGCAGGATATATGTGATATATATTCAGGATCTAGGTTACTCAATACACACGTTGAATCCATATTATCAAATATTCTATCTTTTGTTCTTAATCTCCCTTTTATTGCCATCCAATAAAAAAAAAAGAAGCTTTAAGAATTATGTTTTCTTCTAAACTATCTCAAACTAATTCAGTTTTGTGCAACGCAGTTTGAAAAAATTTAAAAAAGGGGAATTAATAAATATATTTGATATGTTAGGTAATTATATAACTTTATCTTCCTCGCTATTATTCAGATAGTAATTGCGAAGGTAATCCTCTGATCACCTTGACCATTTAAGGATGGATAACTAGGTTCTTTCTTAAAAAAGTCTCTTTCACTTTGGCTTTGACAGTAAATCTAACCTTTTGGGGATTCGTCTCTCCTCTAGAGATTAAAACATTATAGCTAGCCCAATTATCTTGCCAAAACCAAATTGAATTTCCATTCCCTATTTGTATTTTAACTAAAGGGTAAATATGATCCCTTTTCTTTAACATTTGTATAAAACTCCATATTTATTTCACTACAACAAAGGTTATAGTAGGATCTATAATCACATTAAAAACCTTATTACAATTTTTGGACTTCAAGTTCATTCACAAGCAATCTCAACAATCACTTTAATAATTTTTAAAAATAAAACATATTCATGCATTTAACTTTAAAACATTCATATGCATAAAGTACACTCTAAAGCATATTGATGAATATGCAAATTTTCCCAAAAAGATTTACAAGGAAAAATTGCCTACACAGCAGCACGTGATGAAGTTGACTACTCATGAGGTGGAGTCCCTGAAGCCCCTGAGCGTGGACCTAGGTGATTTCATTTAAAAATAGAAAAGAGAGTGTGAGCTAAATGAGCTCAATGAGTGCTAGATTTTCTATTGAAATCATAATTAACAATTTAAATCTCCCTAAAACAAATTCATCTCAATTCATATAATTCAATACTAATATGAAACATATATGCTTCCTGAAATCAAGTTTCTTAAATTGCTTTTCAAATAAATAGTGGAAGTATTAAAGAATTTCTTACACGACATAGCCTATCACTAACTTCTTTACCATATGGTAACCTCAGGAATAAAGTCACGGAGCTGGTTCTACATCGCTTACCTGTGATTGGTTACCTACTAGTTACGAAGTTAGTTCTATATCGCTTACTCACACTAGGACAACCACTATACATTGGTAATTACAGAGCTAGTTCTACATTGCTTACCCTTACTAGGATAATGACTATATAACGGCAGTTACAGAGCTAGTTCTGTATTGCTTACCCGCAATTGATTAACCACTAGTTACGGAGATGGTTCTATATAACTAATGGTTAATTAGTTGCGGGTAAGTGATGTAGAACCAGCTCCATAACTACTAATATATAGTGGTTAACCTAGTACAACAGTATACATTATACTGATGTATAATGTATACTGATGTACTAGGATAACCATTATACATCAGTTTAATAACATGTTTAAAACCTATCAATATACCATAGGCTAGAAACCATTTGTTTTTTTATCAACAAATAACATCATCTGAATGTAAACTCAAATCATATAAGATTTAACTTTCAAACTTTAATTCATATATTGCTAAAACATAAACATACACCAGTAACATTCACATAAAACTCATAATCAACATTCACTTCATAATAAAGTAGAAATCATTTTCATAAAATCAATTTAAAGAACACCCACTATTTTACAAACTTATTGCCGTGCATACTCATGAGTTCGGTGCCTCTCTTTTACCTAGACAACAAGCATTTCACTTAGGCATTTATTTCCAAATTTGAAAATAAGACATTAAAACTATAAATTCATTTTAACCAAATTTGATATTAGTATTTAATTGCGTAACATGTACACTAATTGTTTTTTCACTTACTTTCGTAAGCTAACCTATTGTTCTCCGTTTCCAAATAGAACTTCTAAAGTCACTTAAATACCATGTTTTACCAAGTATCATTTTACTAATTTCTTCAAAACACTATCTCACTCAATTTAATTCACCATATCACTATCATACATGATGAGTCACGATTATGACCCCTATCCAGAATTCATACCTCCATTTGTACCTAAATTTTCACATAGTACATGTTCACATTAGGTTTTAAAGTCTTCTAGACCTTTGTTCTTCTATGTCTCTAGTTTCCTTATCATAAAAAATCAGGCCATTTAAAACTCTAACGCAAGAAACATGCACCAAACATCACAAGCTACTCCAACATAGGGGTAATATTAGATCACTATTTTCAATCTCAAATTCCAATATGATTTAACAAGAAATAGGTTAGGAACTCTCTATGCATTTTTATTGCTGTGTCTTAGGTTTCAAGTCCAATTGAAATCACCTAATTTTGACATCTGTACATTGATTTATGGCCAAAACAATAGGTTTAGTTCAAACAAACCTAAGACAAAATTCAACTACACGTTATTCTCTTGTCATATTCAATCAATTCCATGCAAAGAAACACTGAAATAACACCAAGGAAACATTAATCTTAAACACATCCACACCGTTATTAAAAAAAAATAGAAATTTAAGCTAAGAAAACTTACCACTTTTCCTTCTCCAATCTTTTGGGTAAATGATAAACACTTATGTTTGATCAAGGTTTCTCCAAATCCCACCCAAAACCCATCAACAATGGCTGCACCCTTCTTTTCTTTCTCCTTGGCTGAACTTTACCTTGCTTCTCTCTTCTTTCCTTTTTTTTTTTTTTCAGTCACTCACAGCTATACCATTCACTCTTATGGTTGTCACAAAAGTGAAGCAAAATGTTGCTTTTATACTCATTTAATGGATTACACATGTCACCTTCCTATTTGTCATCACACACGTGTCACTACCTCATTGGTCATCTCTAATGACTCATCAATCCACTAATATCATGTAAAAAGACCAAATTACCCTTTAATGCATTTAATTGACCAACTAATTAAATTAAATCCTAAAAACATTCTACAATCGCCTTATCATCAAATTGACTATGAAATACTCTAAATAGGGTCAATGCTTATTGATTGGACACTTTAAAATTTTTCAAATGGGTTTAAAATCATCAATACTCGTTACTTTCCAAAAAAAGGCATTTTAGTTCTAAACTTTCAGAACTTCTAAAATCCATCCTATTAGACTTATTTTCAATCCGTTTTATTATCATTGGACTCTAATACTTATTCTAGATATTTTTCAATGTTTCGGGGTTAGGTGCCCCCAAAAATCACTATTCATCCAAAAATACTATTCATCGAACATAAAAATTTATATTCAATGAAAGGAAAGGTTCTACCTGTGTTCTACATTACTCCTTTCTTGTTTCCCCACTTACTCATAACTAAAACCTTTTGTGTTGTGATTTAGCTCAGTTGCAATCTCCCTCTTTAGTTTTCAACAATCTCTTTTATGGTATCTTCTATTCTAGTGTCCACCGCATCTAAGGGCGTTTGATTTTTTCTATTATCCTCTTCTTATTCTAGCATCTATTCTTTACAGATTTTGGTTTTCTTTATTCATTTATTATAAATGCTTTTAATATTGCATAGTATGATCAAAGGTTCCTAGTCGTGTTCTATATGCATTTGCAACAATTATCATTTGTTGTATAATATGTTATATATATATATATAACATATTATATTCATAAATTCCATTTATATTCCATTCACATATGAAATTAGCATTATATCTTTGTTTGTTGTATAAAATTAGTTGTGTTATCAATAATTATGTGAGGGGCAATAGGTTCACCAAAAATAGGTTTTAGTTGTGGTTTTCCAATGTTTATTGTTTATTATTGGTAGAGGAGATTGAAAACTATCAAATTCTACATTACTATCTTGTTTAAACATATTAATAGTTTGTGAATTTACTTATTGAAAGTAATGTTTATCCTAGCGTGATTTCCAGTTTTATTGCCCATTTTTATGCTAAATTATTCAGGGTGAATTTACTTATTGAAAGTTACTAATGTTTATCCTAGCGTTATTTCTAGTTTTATTGTCTGTTTTTATGCTAAATTATTTAGGGTTTGTAATAAGAAATATGGTGAATAAAAGATAATATCTTCTATCTAGTGTTTTAGAAAATTAAAATTCATTAATCATTCCAAAAATGGAAGTACACAAGAAGCATCAAACAAGATACAATTAACAAACTATCAGCCCACTATGTGTGGGAGGATTACAAAAATAGATATATTTACTTAGCCATTAAAGAGCGTCTTCACTAAATGTCTAGCATTGAGCTTTTGGTGCAAATCCTTTTATGTTTATTTGAGCGCTAAGGCTCTACTTCTAGTTTCTTCTTCACAACTTATAATTTATATGATTTGTGATGCATGATTTTTCTAATAAGGACTTAGTGCAAGCTTTATATAAATGAAGTGCCATTATGTGGTCCTTGATATCCTTTATAAGCTCCAATATAAAAGTACTCATTAGTAGGTCTTGATTATGAAATATTCTCTTATTTCCTTCAATAAATATTCAACTCCATTAAGTCTTTTTTTTTGGTAGTTGATGTTTATTAAGAACTAATTATTTAATTCATGCGGGCTTGAGCCATTAGAAAATATTTTGTAGAATGATTAAATGTGTATCTAAACTTGGATAGTAAATCTACAGATGAAGAATAGATGAAAAATTAATTCAAGCTCATCATTACATATGAAACATGTTATAGAGATATTCATAAAGTTTTTAAGTTTATCAATGGTATTCAACCTTCCTTTGAAAGCTAACTAAAAGACTAAGAAATTTTAAAGCATAGATTCTTTACAACAAGAATTTGAGAACTTATCAAAAGTGTGACAACTTTATTTAATGTTATTATACTAGTTAAGATTTAGTGAAAGTCTAAAAAGATGATCCCTTATGATAAACCTTAGTAAGAGTTTCAGTGCAAGTGAGAGTTGCTTAAGACTTAACCCAAAAAGGAATTGTGAGGACATTGATCTTATAGAAATAAGATCTATGTATTTACTTAAAGGTCCTAATTTTGACAATTTATCATGCCAAAAATAGGTTAGACTACCATTACCAGTATCTACTAGGAAATAAGGTCTTATCCTTTCCTTCACCTTTAGCAAACTCATAATTGTCCAAGATGAATTGTATCTTAGAGCAATAAAAGATTTGGTTATTTAGATAATAAGAGTGAAACCACTTAACCCATAACACTTGCTTATCAATGAAAAACCTATAAATTCATAGCAACTTCTTTGTGAGTCTTAGTGGTATAATTCCTAATTCCCTTACTCTCTTAGAGAGAAAATCTCTCATCATTTCAGCCCAAAGGAATTGCACTGTGAATCTTTCAATTGTTTTGCTATGTTTGAAAGGATTAAGAGGGGGGAAGACCAACAAATATGTAAGCTATTAATTATAAAGTTAATTAACTAAAAACTACCAGTAAGAGATAGGCTTCTATTATACTAATATGAAAACTTCTTTTAAATTTTCTCAAGTAGAGGACTGAACTCACTAGTTAATGGCTTTTTAGATGAGATAGGGATCACCAAATAGGTAAAAATTAGGCTTCAAAATACTTAACCCTATGATAAAAAAATGTCAATTAGATATACTAGAGTCACTTGCAATTATGAATATATGGCTTTTGTCTTTGTTAACTAAAAACCTTAAAATATTACTTAATGTATTCAAACATGCCATTAGAGCACATACTGAGCAAGACTTAATCTTAGAGAAAATGATCAAATCATCTACAAATGATAAGCTATATAATTCAATTCCTTACATTTAGAACATTACTTGAAATTCATCTTTTGATGAAGCACTAGTTTAATGAGTCCAGCTAGTACTTCTATATCTGGAGTGAATAGGTGAAGAGAAAGTGTATCCTTTTGCCTTATCCCTCACACACTATTGAAGGTATCAGTAGCCTCCCCGTTGACTAAAACATTATATGAAACTATAAATTGTAGTGATTAATCCAATTTTTTAAAAATTAAGTGCTCTTAGTGAATTAAGGATAAAACTTTGATCAATAATATCAAAGGCCTTGCTAAAGTTAAATTTTAAACCATAACATTTGCTAGAATGCTTTTCATTATAACTTTTAAAAAGCTCTTAGGCTAAGAAAATGTTATTCCTAATATATCTTCTTCGATATAGGCACTTTGAGAAGCATTAATGAAGTTAAAGAGAAAACTCTTTAACCTTTTAACAATAAGCACGAAGATGAACTTATAGATAGAATTGTAATATAAAATTAATCTAAATTCCTTTAAGTATTTGGGAGAGTATACCTTAGGAATTAGGCAAATAAAGGTTTTACTGAGCTCTCTAAACTTCCTTCCATTTTTTAAGAACTCCAAGACTACATAAGTAACTAGATCCTTACTAAGTTTTTTGAAAGAAATGGGGATTAAAACCATTTGAACCTAAAGATTTATTAACATTTAGGGAGAATATAGTCCTTTCCACATCATTAGCATTGAAAGGGTAGTCAAGTATTTCTTCTTATCATTTATGATATGCTCATCAAAAATTGATTGTAGAAGTTACACTGAGGAAGAGCCTCGAATCCCTAAGCTATATCTAGAAGAGAAGTAATTGAAAGCTTTAATTTTCAACTCTCATTGAATCTTAGTTTTTGAGCCACTCTCTAGTAGAAATGAGGAGATTCTATTAGTGTTCCTCCTTGATAGCTATATTTGGGGGAAAAAAACTGTATTCTTACCTTTATCTTTTAGCCAAAGAACCTTAGGCCTATGTTTTAAGATAGAGTGATTAACATCAATTACTTGAATAGAATACTACAAGGCTATTTTCTCTTCCTCTGGTAATTGATTCTTAATGGGGCTAGCATAAAATAGTGCTTGAATTATTGAAATGTTATCTATTATAACAAATATTATTTACTAAATATTGTTGCATTTTTTTTATTAAGAAGGTTTAACTTCTTTTTTATCTATTAATTTTTTCTTATGTAGATAAACTACTTATGTCCCTGAGTTTGTATGCTTAGTCCCTTTATATAGCTTATTAATTCTATCAAATAGTTATGAAACCAAAAAGGAAAATAAAGTCTCTGTTGAGAGCTTAATTTTTGAATCCATATTAGTAAGTGATCCCAAAAAAAGGGTTTATATATTGCATTTATTACTCAAGAATTTAGAGATCTATTGTGTGTTAGTAATGGCCCTATCAAGCTTCTTTCTTAAATGTTCATGTCCCTTGTACTTATGTTTCTAAGTGAAATAATTGCCCTCCTTTTTGAGATATGTCATTTATAGATAGCTAATTTAATTTTTAAGATCATTTGATTATTTCTTTGTATAGGCTTACCTTTAACTTCTGATGGATAGAACATATTATTAATGTCTCTTATAATAATCTATAAAAAGTTAGTGGATGCACCAAGAGCCTTAAGTTTATTCCATAGTTTAATTTTCTGAAAAAATGGTAGGAAGTGTACACAAAAGAAGTATTGAAGGAGTAACTCTCCTGCTTCAACTTGAATAAGATGGTTTATGTATATAAAGTTGCTAATTTTAACTAATGGTCAAATGCAACTAATACTCTATCATAAAAATGGTGTTAATGATTCATGATGAGTTGCTAGTGCTTTTTTAGTGAGGTAAGGTTTTTATATTTATTCTCAACTAGTTTAGTTTTCGGTAATTTGATTATGTAACACTTGACATAAGAAAGAAAGTCTAATAGAGAGCTCTACTTGGTGGGGGCTGTTAATCCCTCAATTATATCATATTAAAATTGAAAATATAGAGCACAAGATAAAGTCTTCTTTTTCTTTTTTGATTCCCTCCTTACTACTTTCTTAAATTCTGGGTCATTAAAATTACCTATAATCAAATGGCTTGGTTCCTGACAGGGGGTAGGAACTAAAGGGCAATCCTTAATCTCTTCTTTAATTTTCTTGAAGGAGTCATTCTGTGAAGGTTTTCATTCACCATTTGGTTCAATTGTAAGTTCTCAGGGGGATCTCCATCTCCATTAGAAGAGGGTAAATGGATACCAATCATTTCTTTTCCATGAACATTAGGGGATTCTTCACCACTAGCTATAAGGGTTAGAGAATTCTTTATAATATCTATCTAGCAATCATTTTGCATTTCAAACTTATTGAGAGTAGTTCCTTAAGGTTTATCCATTGATTATTGCTTTTCCATGGTGTGCTGCTTCATCAAGTCTTTATATTCACCTGAGAGGAAGGTTTTTCTAGTTGGTTTCTAAACTCCCTTTTGCTTAATGGTTTTTTTGGCTTTGAAGAGTAGGAAATGGTGAGTACATCCTCAAATAAGTTGTCATTCTCATCTTGCCTCATCAAGGGGATAAGTTTGGGTAGTTCATATTGGATGTCAGCTAATACAGAAAACCTTACATAACTGATTCTTTTCATGGATATTGTTACTTCACCTAGACATATTGGCTTTTAAACGGATCTTGCTATGTTACTAAGACCCTTTATGGTCCAATATTCTAATAGAACATTGTGAATATTGATCCAGATGGGTACTTAGTTTTGCTTAGGATTTTATAGATGTATCCTTAGCCTTTACTTCTGTATAAAGATAGATTTGGTGTTATGTGTCAAGGCTTGTTTCAAGAACATTTTGAGCCTAAGATGGGGTTCCAAATCTATATGTTATCTTTATTTACCAATACAACAGTTAACCCCTGCTAGTTCCATTGATTTGAAGCTAACTTGTGCATTACTAGTTAAAAAGTTCTCTTTCCATAAAAAATATCCAATTAAGGTAGTAATATATTTTGAGGCTCCATCTTTAAGAACTTGAACTAGAGGAGTAATAACTGGTTTCCCATATAGTTCCTCAAGAGGATAAAAAAGGAGTTTGGGAGACAGAGAGGTTTCATGTGGTAATTGTAACTAAGTTCTCCTTTTGGGAAATGAATCTTGGACAGGTTCAGGGTCAAACGAAAGGGAACAACAAGGTAATGAAGTGGAAGAAGCAAAAGGGAAAGACCTATCAGGAGCCTCAATTGAAGTGGAAGTTTGAGAATACAAAGAAAAAGTTTTAGTGATAGGCACATTGTTCAATATGTCACTAAAGAAGACAATGGGTTAGAAGAACTAAATTTCATAAGACTAAAAGGAAGAAAAGGGGACATAGTACATAAAAAAAGGAAGAAGATGAGGACAAAAGGAGAAATTATAAGTAGAGAAATGATTAAAGAGCATAAGAGATTTTAAAGAGATAATGCAATCCATGCATTAACTTTAAGAGAAGCTAGAGCTTCTAGAAAAGTAAAGGTAAGTCTTAGTTAATTTTCTTGGCAAAAAGAAATGCCTCATTGTTTTCTTTTCATCGAACTAGTTATTACTGCTATTAGACACTTCATGGGGCTTTAAAATATGTATCTTTCTTTTTTGTAATAATAGTATGATTTTTCTAATTCTCTATTTTTGAAAAGTTAACCTCTTATAGTTTTTAGGAATCTATTCGTACAATTATTTTGACACAAAATAATTTTAATATCTTTTGAATTATATTTTAACTTTAATGTTTAATCTTAAAGGGCTATGCTAATATTGTATTGCTTGTAAAGAATTTTAATTTCACAAATAAAGGGTTTTATCGTACTTTTTCTCTCGAAGTAGTCCTAAATTTATTATTGTTATGATGATGACGATGACGACGACGACGATGACGATGACGATGACGATGACGATGACGATGACGATGACGGTGATGATGAAATTATTTTTCTACGTCTGAAATTAAACAAGTCAAAGGAAAGTATTATTATAATAACTTTCTTAATTTATCTAACTCGTTCTAGGAAGTGATTAAAACTATAATCATTTATCTTTAATATACGAAGGGTACAATTATTTGTGTAAATTCTTTTGTTAAGGTTAAAATTTTTGTCTAAAACATACAATTCATTATTCATATTTTCTGTTATTAAGGAGAATGTTGGAGAAGTCAGGGGTGATGTTCATCATTTTATATATTTTTATAGGTTACAGAATATTTTTACTGTAATCTACTTCGTAAAGACTAGAGCTTGATATATTATATGTTTAATATCTTAATAAATACTTGTTTAGAATATTTATTACATCTGGTATCCTAAAGACTCTTCTTAAATCAATCACAAGGAAAAATCATTATCACTAAATCTAGAGCTTGTTAATTTTCTATTAAAAGATAGTTTTACATTACTATCCTTAGTTTGTTTCTTTTATTTGTTTAAAGGTACAAGGATCCACTCATAAGAGAGACTTGTATATTTGTATTTAATTCATCTTGGTATTACAATATTAAAATTTTTTAAATTAATTTGTAAAATTAGGATTTTGGCTTTTTAACTATGTATTTGGGCTTTTAAAGAAAAGTTGTATTCATAACTTTGTAATGGATCTTATAAGTTAATGCTAATGGGATTGAATCTATGTTAATTTTGTAAATATGAGTTTCTATCTATAATAATAAAGCATCTAAAATATTTTTATCCTAAAGAAAATCATAAGATCTTGATAATAATAAAAATATAGAATCATTAAAAAGACTGGATTAAAAATGAACTTAAAAGATATTCAAGTACAAAATATTTATTAGTTACTTTTGAGGGGGAGCCTAAGAATAGGCAAGAAGTTGCATCTTTTAAAGACAAAGATATCTCACCCCTAGCTATGTGGAAAAGATGAAGTTTCTAAAGAAGAATGATATATATGAGCTTGTGAAGTTTCCAAAAGACAAAAAAGCACTGAAGAATAAATAGGTGTTTAAGGTAAAGAAAGATGGTGACAAGCTAGAGAACTGTAAAGCAATGTTGGTGGTAAAAGGGGACAGTCAAAATAAAGGAATAGCTTTTGATAAAATATTCTCATTAGTGGTTAAGATGACCTTAATTTGAATAGTATTAGGTTTGATTGTGAGATTGGATCTTGAACTTGAGCAGTTGGGTGTTAAAACAACTTTATTACATGAAGATTTGGAATAAGAGTTATACATGGAGCAACCATAAGTTTTTAAAGCTAAAGGCAAGGAGAATATGATTTGGAAGTTAAAGAATAGCTTATATGGGTTAAAACAAGCTATAAGGAAGTGTATCAAAAGTTCAACTACTTTATGTTGTGTTATAATTACAAGAGAACTTATGCGGATCCTTCTGTGTATTTCAAAGAAATTCATAGGTGAGAATTTTATCGTTCTTCTTCTATATATTGATGATATGCTAATTGTGGGTCAAGATGTTGGAATAATTCAAAAATTGAAGGAAGATTTTTCTAAATCTTTTGATGTGAAAGATTTGGGACCTGCAAAGCAGATTTTAGGTACAGAAATAACCTGGGATAGAAAGAATAGGAAACTGTGGTTGTCACAGGAAAGATATATTGAGTGGGTGTTAGTAAGGTTCAATATGAAGCATGCTAAGCTAGTTAGCACGCTGTTAAGAATAGCAAACTGTGGTTATCACAGGAAAGATATATTGAGTGGGTGTTAGAAAGGTTCAATATGAAGCATGCCAAGCTAGTTAACACACCATTAACACATCACTTCAAACTAAGTAAGCATGCATGTCCCTTAACAGAAAAGGACAAAAGATAACATGTCTTCTATTCCACACTCATCTATAATGGAGTCTTTGATGTATGCAATAGTGTGTGCAAGGCTAGATATTGTATAAGCTATTGGGTTAGTGGGCAAATATTTATCTAATCCTGGGAAGGTTCACTAGGAAGCTGTCAAATGGATTTTCAGATATTTGAGAGATACATTTATATGGAATTTATGTTTTGATGATAGTAAGCCAATTATAGAAGCTTAAATGAATACAGATATGGTTAGAGACCTTGATAGGAGAAATCCACTTCAGACTTTTTATTTAAGTTTATAAGGGGAACTATTTCATAGCAATTTAAGCTATAAAAGTGTGTGGCTTTAATTACAAATGAAGTATAATATGTAGCTATAGTGGTAGCCGGTAAGGAGATGTTTAGGTTGAAAGGTTCCTTCAAGAGTTACTGTGAAGAAAAGATAGATAACGAACGAGTGAAGAAAAGATAGATCATGGTTAGATTGAGCTTTTTGGACAAACACAACCGTGTAAGGTGCTGTATGCTCATGTCCTTTACTTAGAAGACAGTGGAGGTTAACCATGTGCAAAACCTAATTTGAAATATAAAAGACAAAAATTTGTAGGTTTAAAGAGAGAGCAGCTTAAACACCAAAAATGAAGAAAAATATAAAGCAATCTTGAAACTTGGTAAGACAACTTGTAGTTATGGGGTGAGATTGTTTTGAGTAAGGTTAATTGCTCAAAATTACATTTTGTAAACTTTTATCTAAATTTATTGGATCTGCTTGTCGATTTGACCTGTGATTTTTTCCTCTACAATAAAGGTTTTTTTTAATGTAAATCTTAGGGCTTGTTTCATTATCAAGTTTTTATTCTCATAATGATCTTCTAGTTAATTCTTGAAAAGTGTTTTTGTCGTTGATCTTTGGTTAAATTTAAGAGAGTTTTCCTTCACCCAACAAAATATTCAACATAAGAAAGATTGGAAAGAAGAAAAGCATAGACAATAAAGGGATGGATTTATTACATAGACTTCAAAAGGAAACTGGAGTAAACGAGGTCTACTAGGCTAGATTAGGCCAAGCCAACCTACCTATACACCATATCACAACCTAAAGGTTTTTATTATTTTCCCTCTCCATTTCAATGCTAATATTATTTGTATAGTTATTCTAGTCAAAATTTCTTCAATTAAATTCCTTCTTAATTATTCATATTTTAGAAGTGATAAAAGAAGTTCTTTATAGCCTTAATGTTCACGAAGATTGCTCCTCCTCTAAAAATATTTTATGCTTTTAACCACGATTCCTTTCTAGATAGTTTTCTTTGTATTTGTATCTTGTTGATGAAAGTTGTTTTCATGACTTAATAAATGCATCTTCTTTGTTAAAAGTGACGTTAAGTTATATGATAGCATTTTCCTCCACATTCTTTGACAAGATTCCTTGTTGTAATATCAGTCAATATCTTTAGTCCAAGCCAAGATAGAGAATCCTCTCAGTCACAAAAGAAAGATTGAGAGTGTAATAATTCTTAGGTGGTTTTCATTTATCAATATGGTTGCTCATTTTGAATCCAGTGACATCTATGTTTATTACTAATCTTACAAATTTGTTTTACTTTCAAACTCTTTCCCATATATAAGATTAATTAAACCTATATTCCATTAACTAAATTAAAAATCTTGTCCAAGTGACAACTATTAGTTACAAGTTGAGTAAGTGGAGTGTAATGCCTCAAAAATCTCAATTTCGTAAATAGTACCTTTTAGGTTATGAATAGCATATCCTGAGGTGAATAGTGACAACAGAGACCCCAAAATGCACTTTATTTTATTTGACATCAAATAATATTATTTTAGGATACCCTCAGGATGAAATTAAAGCTCAAAGCAATTTCCTGATGATCAAATTAGAGCTCAAAATGCTTTCGTTTTGAGGTTTTGACCAAAAGATGATCAATGGTCAAAATTTGACCCAAAAATGGTGAAAGTCAAACCTGAAAATAATAATGGAAATAAACGATATTGATTAAGGGCTTTATGTGAGGTTGATATTTTTCTTATGGGTATTTTTATTGAGAAGAAGAAACTAATGGATTAAAAGTTAAGGTTAATTTTGGATCTAAAGAAAACAATCGGAAAACTTTTAATAAAGTACCACATGACATTTTTGTTAACTATCCATTCTCGTCTTCTCCAGTATATTGTCGAGAATCACCTCCCTCTTTCTTCTCCATTTTATTTTCATTTTCAAGCCAACTTTCTTTATTTTAAACCCCAAATCACCTAGTAAACACTAAATCATCAACCTAGTGTCCCTAAAATCACCATATAAACCAAAAAAAAGAGAGAAAAGTTGAAGAAAAAGTATATGGGTGTTCTTGATGAATAGTACCTAAAAATTTATAAGGTAAGTTAATGGAGCTTTGATTATTTTTAGTACATGATTTTCGTGTAGTTGCATGTATTAATAAATAAAATGCATGAGATTGAATGTTTATGCAATATTATGATGATAAAGAAGAGGAATTAGAGAGGAGAGAGAGAGAGAGAGAGAGAGAGAGAGAGAGAGAGAGAGGAGGAATAAAGAATTATTGGTGAAATTGAAGTTGATGGAAGCTTGATTTGAAGAATTGGACATCAATTTGGTATGTGTTCTTGCAATTATATTTTTCCCTAAAAATTGTGTATTAGGTAATTTAAGATTCTTGAGATAAAATTGGTGGTTTATGAAATTGATGTTAAAAATATTTAATTGGATTGTAAAAGAAGTAATATTCTGATTAATTTGGATTTTGGACTTATAATTTGTATTTTCCCCAATTTGCAGACATTATGTTTGAATTGGGAAACTTGATATATATGTTATTTTTGACTAATTGTGAGATGATTATGTCTTGAATGTTGTATGAACTAATTTAAATCCAATAACGGAAGAAAAAAATGACATTTACTTTGGCCGAATATGGAATAACTTGAATTGGTTATTATGAGCTTTTATTACAAAATTTCAATAGAATTTGAATAGATTTGTCCCTAGTAAAATAGATAGGAATTAGAGGAATGTGATAAGGTTGGCATGCCAAATAGAGAGTTAACAGTATTGCATCATGATATGTGTTACCATACTGTATGACTTCGAGAGCTCAGTTCCAATATAAGACATTTGATTGCATGGCTCCAAGAGCTCAGTTCCAATATGCATGTATATTAAAGAAATAGATTGTATGGTTCCAAGAACTCGGTCTGGTATTTTAAAATCCCATTTATTAGGCTCAGTGATGTAATTCGTTAGATTTTACTTTAAGGCAATTACAGAAAATAGATAAATACATGATTAATGATTAAGGAAGTTCAAATGAAAATAGTAATTGATTGTAGATTAAATTGTAAAATTTATTCATCATTGTGTAATTAGATATGAATTTATTAAAATAGATACATGCTTGAATTTCATAACTTGAATTTAATGCCTATTTATGCTTAGAAATAAATGAAGATATTTATAATTGAAAAATATTATATATTATGCATGTTATGGGGGAATGAATTAAATTAAATGAGAAATAGAATTGTTTGAACACCATTAAGCGTATAGCTCAGTATGTGAATTTTTGTTCCGTGCATAGGTTTTGAAGAGAATTACCAGAAAGCTATGGTGGATCTATTAGACGACAAGAGTCACATAGAGGATCTCGGAAAACTTGGAGGTGGATGTACTACAAAATGTTTTTTTTTAGTTATGACATATACACAAAAAGAAGTGAAGGATCTTATCTGATTTTATTGTGAATTATATATGAATACACGAAAGTTATGTATGAAATCTGGTTTAGATGTGTTGAAATGTATTGAAGGATGGGTAAATTGATTGGTCAAGGAGTTTGACATGGAGATGGAGAGTTGAGTAGCTTGCATAAGAAGTGTATTGAAGTTTCTTGTAGGAGGTTTTAAGTAAATATAGAGGAAACTTTGTCTAAATTTTTATAAATTGAATGGTAATTGCTATAGTAATGAGGTTTAGATAGAAAATGTTGTAGTTTGAAGTATTAGACATTTAAGAATATGGTAACACTCGGTATGCCGATTCCATTATTGGGTATGGGGTATTACATGGAGAAGAAGTCATGAGTTGATTATGAAAAGGAACTGTTTGAGGGGAAGTGAAAAGGAAAGCTAATTTAAATAGGAACTGTAGGTGAGGGTCAGGCATATAAATATGACCTACACACTAATGACATGGGGATTAGTTATTGGTCGAAAGTTTATGAAATGATAACCCATATTACATTATAATAAATAAACAAGAAAAGAAGCCCTAATCAGATCAAATTAGAAGAAGCTCAAGGCAGGGGACGACAAGGTATAAGGAAGAAGAAAGAGAGTGTCGTTTGAGGTGTGGTTATTATTGTGGAAGGGGAAGATTCTGGTGTAACACCAAAAAACTAAGCATTTCAAATGCCATGTGTGTCATAATAAGCTATCTACTGCCAATGGCATAGCAATTCACATCCTTTAAGTCCATAAAGAGGTCATAACTAAGTACATTTCCTTATAATCTCAACCTTTAACATTTTTTTCTAAACATTGCCAATTAATAATATTAATATTTTATGCTTTAGGCTTGTTGATGATGATCTATTTGATTTAGGGTTCCCAATGCCAAGTTTAGAAGGGAATCCACTAGTATTGAAATACATGGAATGCAAGGAATCCCACTTAATGTTTTAGCTGCTCACAATACAGATAATGGTTGGTGATTTTGATGTTTAATTTTACCTGATTATCCCAATTTCATTTTGTTATTTTAAGAACACAAGCAAATTTCTCGAGATTTAGTCTGGCTTATATATCTTTGACTTCTAGCTCATGTTTATTATCTTAATGCCCAATCACAACTTTAACAGATGGGTTTCTTTATTTATATCAATCTAAATTACCTAATCGAATTAATTTCATGTTTAAAATTATTTTTTTATGTCTTGAATAAAATAAGGAAGTGAAGTTAATTTATATCATTTCTTTTATAACATTACCTTTTGTGAGTTTATGTCAGGGTTACGAACACTGTACCGTATTAGGTGGTATTGACCAATACTGACTGTATCAACTAGAAAATGGTAGGTATTAAGTAATTTCGAACCATGATTTGATAATTAAATTGCAATTTTTAAAAATATTTTGGACTAAAATGTAATTTTTAAAGAATTAACCCTAAACGTACATGACCCCCTCCCTAGTATCCTGTGCCTCTACACTCTTAGCCTCTCACTCACGTCATAGTAGTAGTCTCCTCGTCAGTTACCTTGCCTCACCCTTTCTCGCTTGTGCAGTTACCTCGCCTTACCCTCTCTTATCTACGCAATTACCTTCCCCTCTGTCGTAGTCTCGCTTCTACCATGATCACTTCGTCCTCACTCTCTATTAGTCAAGAAAGCAGCCAACCACTGCCCCTATCCTCCACTGTAATCACTCCTCAGTCGCCAAACTTGCCTCGTCGAGTCATCAACACTATCCCAGTCAAGCCTTATCAACACAGATTAAAGCTGCAAACTTCAAGTCTTGAGGTTGCAAAATGTAAATTAGCAAACAATTAAAATGTGTGCAGTGTACTTGAGCATTGATTAGTTGATTTGTGTTCTGTTAATTGTTAAGTGTTGAGTTACTTAAGCAGTTGTTGTGTATATGAGTGACTTCTATCTGTAAGTTTAGACTTTGCATTTTAGAAATTGAGGATAGCTGGATACTGAAATAGATAGATTGTTTTATCTGAATTTTAGAAATTGAGGAATAAGATTGAGGATTTTATGTAGAATTACAATATTTGAATTTTGGAATTTGGATGTGTTTTGTCATTTGTGTTGTCTAGATTCTAAAAATTGGGGATCATTCATTCAATATAAAATTGAAGTTTGGGTTGTTGTTTGAAATTTGACAAATACCGAATTAAATATTAGTCTTTATTATAAATTAGGTTATATATTATAAATTTAATTTTGTAATACTAAAATTGGGTTAGTTAATTTAGGTTAAATTATGTGATTACACGAATTAAGTTAAAGAGGTGATTTTATAATAGTCAGATATAATAACAAAAAATGAGTTACAATTATTAGTTTATAGTTAAGTTATGTAATCATACAAAATGAGTTATAGTTACAAATTTATGCAATCATATAAAATAGGTTATAAATGTGAGTTTATGTTTGAACCATATAATCAAACAAAATAAGTTATATTTATGACTTTATGGTTGAATTATGTGAATACACAAATTAAGTTATAGATATGACTTATGAGTTTATGATTAAATTCCATAATCGTAAAAAATCAGTTATAGTTGTGAGTTATGGTTGAATTGTGTAATCATACAAGATGGTTATAATTATGACTTTATAATAGAATTATGTAATTATACAAAATCGATTATAGTTGTATGTTGTGACTTTATGCTTAAATTATGTAATGACACAAAATGGATTATAGTTATGAAAGTGTATAAATCGACATATGTATTTAAAGTTTAGGTGAATTTCTTGGATATAATATGCTTAATCGTCAAAATTTCTTAAGGAATCATTTATATAAGTTTATGAAGGTCATTTGCATACACACACACACACACACTTCATATGATTATTGAGAAATTGTTATTGCTCTATTTCTTCCTGTTATCATACAAAACTTGATTTTGATATCAAATTATTAAGTTAATTTTAATATATTTCTTCATTTATTTTTATAGATAAATGGAGGAAAGTTTAAGTACACCTGATAATATGGTTGCTTTAAGTATAAGAAGATTCGATGATCCTGCATAGACTCATACTAGATTGGTTCCTAGAATGAAGAATAATATTATTTTTTGCATTATAATAAGAAGATGAAAGGTGGGGGAATCACCAGATTAAATAAGTATTTAGTTTCAAAGATGATGTAAAGTCTTATAAAAAGGTGAGTTATGATGTGAAATGATAAATGAAGACTTTGTTTCAAGAGTATCAAAATGATAAATACGTAAGGCAAAGCTTAAACTACAAATTGGAAATGGAAGTTCTTTGTTGGTGTTTAGGATGATAGTGAAGATGTTAAAGGTGTTAGTAATCCTATCCAATAAGAAGGAAATGTTGCATCTGATTTTAGGAAAAGAAGACAAGTTTCTAACTTTTTGTACCATGAACAACTCCCAGAGCTCAACCTTTAATCCATAATGCCTTACAATCTAGAGAAGCAGCTCATAATGTGGATATAACTATGATTAGATGGTGGTATGATTAAGTTATAACAATCTGTGCTATCCAATCTTATTAATATCAGCTTATGGTAGACGTTATTATCTCTTCGAGTCCTGGATACAAAGCTCCTTCAATTAATGACTACAGAGGTAAATTTTTTAGCACTATTTATGAAATAAAAATTTATTTGAATGAAAGAAAAATGACTTGGACTACTTATGGGTATTCAACCATATATGATGGTTGGACAAATAAAGACATGAGCCTATCATTAAAATTTGTTGTTTGTTCTACAAAAGGGACAATGTTTTCAAAGTCTATTTATGCATTTTTTTCCTTGTTAGGAATGTTGATACTTTATTTTAGATATTTGATAAAGTTGTGAATGAAGTTGAGCTAGAAAATATTCATTTCATTACTGATAATGATTATACTAAAGCGGATAAAAGAAGATTGAAAGGTAAGTATAAATATTTTTATTGGACTCCTTATGTTATACATTGCATTAACCTGATGTTAGAAAATATAGGAGATACTAGGAATGTCCTTGTTATAGGTGAGACTGTGCAGAAACCAAAAGAGGTGTCTAAGTTTGTATACAATAGTGCATAGGTCCTGAATTTAATGAGAAAGGAGTTCACCAATGATAAGAATTTACGTCATTTTATGATTATATGATTTGTAACTAATTTCTTGTCACTTTAGTGTTTTATTTTCATGAAGAAGGAGATGAGACAAATGTTTATAAGTGATAAGTGAGTTGCATCTCAGCATGCTAGGTCTAATACTAGATTGGAGGTTTCTAGAATTATACATAAAGATAATGAATATTAGTCTCAATGTCAATTTTTCATTCAAGTTTGTGATCATTTGGTGCGGGTACCTTGTTGCCTGAAAGTGATGAGAAGGTAACAATTGATTATTTTTATGATGATATGAAGAGGCTGAAGGAAGCAGTCAAGCCCAATTTTAAAAAATAGGCCTTCTTTATACATACCTTATCTTGCAGTCTTCAGTGAGAGACAAGAAAGCAAGTTTACTCTCCATTTTTTTACTGGGACATTTTTAAATCCTAATGTTTACTTCAGACTAAGTTTATAGAAAAAAATACTGAAGTTAATAGAAAAATGCTATTAACTATTACAACAATCATTACCTATAAGATGATACAAGATTTCTTAAGCTTACAAATGGAGATTTATAAGGATGCTTCTGGTAATTATCGAATGCTTATATGTTAAAGTGACAATCTTAATTCATGTATATATATATTTTTTTTACTTTTGTTACTTGTTGAAGATTAATCATCACTTTTTTTTTATAATGTTACTTTTATTGTCTTATAGTTGCTTAGTGAGTTCAATTCTAAAGTGGTGCTCCATAATTGCTAAGGTTTGTAATTTAAATTCTAAGTCAATGTGTGAGTGTAACATGGTGTGAAAGAAATTAGAGCACATTTGAATTCATATATTCCAAAAAAAAATGAATAGATTGAAGCATAAAAGATTAAATGACTTAATCTTTGTTTGATCCAATTTAAAGCTTCAGGAAATGTTTGTTATTTGTAATTTCTTAATAATTTAATTTTATTTTATTACTAGGACTCTTAATAGAATAAGTAATTCTATAGATCTAATTTGCCTTGATTGTATCGATCTTTGGCAGATTGAGTTTCTAAGGAATCGAGTTTAATGGATGAGAATAACTTGGAAGATAATCTTATATGAGAAAATATTGATATTTCATTTGATGCAATGAATTTGAATGATGGTGATGATGAAGCTTCTCTTAGTGACAAGAATTTTATACTAAATAAGAATTTGAGTCTCCATGATGAGAGCGAGTATTCAATTAAACAAAGTTTTAGGTTTTTATTTTTCCCCCTCTTTTAACTTCATTTATATTTTATGTATATATTCAATTTTATATATGCAATGTAAATATAATGGTAAATATTTTTGTTTCAAGTTTCATTTCTAATTGATTATTTTCTCGAAACAAAATCTCTTTTTGTAAATTGAAATAGTTAGAGAGTCACGGATATTTATTATTTTTATTTGCTGTTTTGAATTTTGATATAATTATTATTTATTATACGATAAAATTGTAAAATTTTGAATACTTTGTATTGTCCTTAATTTTATATTTATATTGAATTTTCATATTATATATATATAATATTAATAAACATAAATAGATTTTTATTTTTTAAAATTTTATTATTATGATTTTTAGAGACATGATTGATGTTAAATTATAAATTATACATTACAATATATCAAGGGACTATTTTGTAATTTTAAAAAAATTAGGGGCTATTTTATAAATTTAAAAATTACCTAAAATGGTATCTAGTATTGATCGATACTAGTACAGTACTGTACTAAAATTAAATATGATATTGCTGCCATTACAAAATGCATAACATTGGTTTGTGTATCATGGGAACTTAAATAATCATGTTGTATAGATGTTTTAGAAGATAAGACTCTGTCAAAAGCCACCAAATCAAATGGACCAACCCGAGTTGTCAGTGGTGTGATGTTGGGATCTTTAGGTGTTGTATATCCCCCACAAACTTTAGGTGTAATGTAGGCAATGTATGTTTCTTTGTAAATTTTTTCTACAGCATTGGTCTTGTTTACTCTATTAATACTCCTCTGAAAGCTTCAAGTTGTTTAATTTGCTTATCCATGGTTTGCAAACTATGAATTTTCCATATGATCATTTTCTTTTGCATAGTTATTGCAAATGCTTTAAAACAAATTTGTCAGCCTCATTGCTACAATCATAGTTCTACTATTTCGATTCATCTTACTGGTTGGCCAGCTCCTCCTCGTCCTCAGCTACTCCATTAGGATATGTGTGTAAACATAATGTAGGATTGATTAACACTTGACATACCTTTATCCATTGTTTTATCTTTTAGAATGTCACATTCCATCTCTGCCTTTCACATTTATTATTCTCTAATGGTTTAGAAATTGCTTTGATGTTTCTATTAATCAAAAAACTGTTGTATTATTAAGTTTTAAAAATGGAGAGGGAAAAAGGGCCAAATAATCTAACAAGATCTCCCATTGGGCCCATGTTACAACTTGATGATTCAATAATAAACGTTAAGTGCACACTGTACATTGAATTGATCAAGTCATCCTTAATTGAATTAAGGTGATCGGATCATGGTGGTTACAAGTAATTCAATAACATGATTCCTTCTATGTATCACATAATCAACTCAATTCATGAAACATTAAATGGGTAATTCTGTAATTGTTATCACACATAACAATACTTCTATATATCATAATGTGGATAACTATGAAATGAGCAAAAACATAACTACAATTGAATTAAAAAATGTCAATACAATCCAAGCAAGACAATTATATGTATATATACATGTTAGAGCGCTATGCTAATAAGGACTTATCTATAATGCTCATCCGATCAACATGACCAATAAATGTTTTGGGAGACAATCCTTTACTTAATAGATCCACTATCATCATATCAGTACCAATATGCTCAATTGATACTTTACATTTTTGTACTTCTTCTTTCACAGACAAGTACTTCAAATCTATGTGTTTTGTACCTTTTGAATATTTGTCATTCTTAGAGAAGAAAATGGTTGCGGAGTTGTCATAATAAATTCTTAGTGGTCTAGCTATATCGTCGATATTTCCAAGACCTAAGATAAAATTTTGTAACCATAATCCATGAACTGTGGCCTCAAAGCATGCGATAAATTTAGCCTTCATAGTGGAAGTGACAATAACAGACTGCTTTCCACTTTTCTATGAAATTGCTCATCTGGCTAATAAAAACATGTAACCGAATGTATATTTTCGTGAGTCTACATAACTAGAATAATCTAAATCTGTAAAACCTATCACTTTGAAATGAGTTACCTTTTTGTATGTGAGCATATAATCCTTTGTACCTTGTAAATATAATATCTAAGCTCTTTGTAGCTTTCCAATGGTCCATGCCTGGATTACTTTGATATCGACCCAACATTCCGACAACAAAACTGATATTTGGTCAAGTACATATTCGAGCACACATTAAGCTCCCAACTACTGACACATAAGGAATAAACTCCATTGCCTTACGCTCCAAATCATTATCTAGACATTGCATTTGACTAAATTTGTCCCCTTTCTGAATTGGAATTATCCCTGCAGAGCATTTTTCCATTAAAAATTTTTCTAATACTTTCTTGATGTAACCTTTTTGAGACAATCCTAACAACCCTTGTGATCTATCGCGGAATATTTCTATTCCTATCACATAGGATGCCTCCCCCATATCTTTCATTTCGAAATTATTAGAGAGAAAATTCTTTACATCATATAACAAATTCATAATATTAGCAGCAAGAAGAATATCAACAACATATAGGACTAATATAATGAACTTGCTTCATTGACCTTCATATAGGTACATCGATCAACGGTGTTCTCTACAAAACCATAAGACGTAACAGAACTATTAAACTTAAGATACATTGTAGAGAATCTAGTTTCAATCTATATAATGACTTCTTCAATTTACACATTAATTTTTCATTTCTTATGGTCAAGAAACCTTCTGGTTGATCCATATATACTTTTTCTTTTAAGTCACCATTTAAAAAGGTGATCTTTATGTCTATTTGGTGAAGCTCTAAATCATAATAAGCTACCAGATTCATAGCAATTCTTAAAGAGTCCTTCTTTGAAACTGATGAGAAGGTCTCTTTATAGTTAATGCCATCCTTTTGAGTGTAACCTTTGGCAACAAGTCTGGCTTTATATCTTTCAATATTGCTTTGCGAGTCACATTTGGTCTTAAAGAGCCATTTACAACCCACATGCTTTGCACCTTCTGGCAACTTAACTAATTCCAAGACATTGTTGTCATCCATTGATTTCAACTCTTCTTTCATATCACATTCATATTCAGGTGAGTAAACTTCATAGTCATTCGAAGTAGCTAGTCTTCTCTGCCTTACAAACCTTCGTAACACTATTTCTTATGACATAACTTGATTATTTGTAACTTGAATATCATTAGTTAGTTCTTAAGTAATATGTTCAATTAGTGGAGTTAGAACACTAATTTGTTGTTTCAGTATGTTACGTATCCATGATGCAACAAGATGAATAACAACCAGTGGAGTCACATTTAATATAGTAGTTCCTATTTGACTCTTCTGAATATCCAGTTTTTGTAGTTCTCCACTCCTATTGATTTGACCATTCTCAATGAATCAAGCATTACCAGACTCAACTATTCTTATGCTATGATTAAGATAGTAAAATTTGTATCCCTTTGACTTTTCAAGATAGTCGATGAAATAACCACTTAAAGTTCTCGCGTCAAGCTTCTTTTCATGTGGATTATACATCTTTGCTTTTACCGAGCAACCCCAAATGTGAAGTTAACTTAAACTAGGTTTCCTTCCTATCCACAGTTCATAAGGTGTCTTAAGAACTGCCTTACTAGGAATCCTATTAAGCAAATATGTAGCGTTCTTTAATGCATACATCCATAATGATATAACTTAATATAATCCTAACCATATCTATAAGAGTATGATCCCACCTTCCAGCTACACCATTTTGTTACAGTGTACCAGGCATTGTGTATTGTGCACACATGCCTTGACTTGTAAGAAACTTTGCAAATAGACCTGGACATTGTCCACTTTCATCAAACTTTCTATAATATTCACCACCTCTATCAAACCTTACTATCTTTACTTTTCTATCTAACTGCCTTTTTACCTCATTAATAAACACCTCTAGGTTGTCCATAGACTGAGATTTTTCATGCAGCAGATAGATATAACCATATCGTGAGAAATTATAGATAAAAGTAATGAAATATTCTTCGCTGTTCTAAGAAGGAACGTTGAAAGGTCCACAGATGTCAGTGTGTATTAATTCTAGTATTTCACTACTTCTTGTCGCTGGATGTTTGGATATATGTCTAGTTTACTTACCTTTAATGCAATCCACGTATATATCTCAGTCAGCAACATCCAATTGAGGTAAGATTTCATTTTTCACTAACCCCTATACCCTTTCCTTGGAGATATGACCTAACCTTTTATGCTACAAAAAGTAGAACACTCATTATGTGCACTATGTTTATTTCCTATAAAATGATCAATATGAAACAAAGATTTAGCAAATCAACACCGAGATTGACATGATATAAACTATTAATTAAAGTACTAGAACCAGAATAGTACTTGTGTTTATATAAGGAAAACACATCGTTTCAAATCTTAAAGTTAAAACTAACATCATCCAACTTTGCAACAGAAACTAAATTCCCAACATAGTTAGGAACATACAGACATTTTTCTATATCTAGATGATAGCCAGTGTCCAAGATCAATTTGTACGCCACTATGCTCTCTATTTATACCTTCATTTTGTTCCCCATAGACAAGAATTTTTCAGTTCCATTTATATTTTGGATTGAAAAGAATCCCTGTAACATGTGACACACAAGTAGTTACACCAGAATCTAACCACTAGGTATTATTAGGTACTTCAATAGGATTTGATTCAAAACATACTGAAATATAATATATACCTTTGTTTCCGAACCAAGCATTTCGTTTAGGACAATCACTTTTGAAGTGACCAAGTTTTTCGCAAAAATGGCACCCCTTGTCTTTATGGATTTGACCCTTATTTACCTTGCTAAGAGCCTTATCCTTATCCTTACTCTTTTGCCCTGTTTTGTTCTTACTGCTACTAGCTCCATAATGAAATGAGAGATGAACGGAGTGCTCCTTTATTTTTTTCAATCTTCTTTCCTCTTAAACTAACATGGCCTTAATCTCCTGAAGATTCCATTTCTCCTTCAAGGGTTGTAGTTAACCTGGAACTGGCCAAACTCAAGAGGAAGTGAGTTGATAATGAATTGTACAAGGAAGGACTCATTTACATCTATACCCATCGCTTTCAGTTTAGCTTCTAAATTTGACATGCATGTTGCATGATCATGAATAGGTTGTGACCAATCAAACTTCTTGGTCATTAGCTCACTCATTAAAGTCCCTATTATAGACTTTTCAGTTATTTCTGAATGAAAGTTATCTTTAATTGTCAATATGAACTCCTTTGCATTGTCTGTTTTAGGCATTGATGGCTTAATATTTTCTGTAATCATCATTCACATCAAGTTCAAGCTCAGCTTGTTAGATCATTCTTAAACCTCATAATAAGAGTTTTCGCCTTCAGAACTAGTCTCAATTATGGTTGCAGACCTTACATTTGAAACTATGAATAAATCTACATCCATTACACCCAGTTGGAAGTGTATTTATTTAGAACAATCAGCATAGTTCATACCATTGAACTTGATCAGCCCATTTCTTAAAGCAAACAAATTAGTGGATGCTACAAACACAACATGTAGCTTACACATTAATGCTTTGAGTAAACCTGAGCCTAAATGGATTCAAACTAACTAATAAACTTTGATTATGCATTTAAATTCTCCTTTGGGTGAAATTTAAATATGTAGTTGTACCCTATCATGATACAAATATAGTTCACTATAATAGACAATCAATCATATTCTAGTCAACATGCATGTTATCTTTGGATATACAATCATATTAACCAAATATGTTGATAAAGTCTCTTTAACGTCATTAATCATAAGCAATGGTCCACCTTTTGGCAATCTCCTAGCGTTATAATTAATGATCTCAATTGTTCAGTTCAATATTTATGTCATTTTAATAACATCATATCAACATGAACAATTGAAAAATTCACAATTAAATTTCTAATTTTTCAAGCTGAGCCACTTTGGCGACTAACAAGCTTTCCATGTAATAAACATTTAATTCGACAATTATCATACATAAAAAAATTTAATTAATTTAGTCACTTTGATGACTAATAAACTATTCTAAATTACCATATTGTCATGTATCATATTCAACATATAATAGGAAAATTTTAATTCCAAGCATGGCATAATACAAATATTCAAAGTACCAATTAAAAAAAATAATATGACACTAATTTCTAAAATTATATTATGCATAAAAATATATGTAACATTGATGCATAAAAAAATGCGCAACATTGATGCATAAAAACTTAAAATTAAAATTGCTTTGGTCCAAAACTAAAACTGTATTAAGCATTTGATCGTTCATGCCTAAAATAAAAATTAAAAAAATGAACTTTGAACAAGACACATGCATTTAAGATCCTTCATCTTGAATGAAATATTAGTCATGAGCCTGCCGCCTCTCGTCTTCTTCATAAGATGCTGTGGCAATTTAGTTTTTTTAATAATCTTTCGTGCCCGTTTCTTTTATGGTTTTCTTTCAGGAGGCGGTTCAATTTGTCAACAAAAGCCTTCAATCTCGCCTCTAATTATAGTCACCATTGAACAAACTCAGAACCCATACCCATTCTAGAAAACGAAAGAGAAAGACAACATTGCAGAAACAATTAGTGCTCAACATAAATTCAGAAAGTTAAAAACCTATAGGATAACCATGCTCTGATACCATTAGTAAACATAATGTAGGATCAATTAACACTTGACATACCTTAATCTATTGTTTTGTCTTTTGGAATGTCTTATTCCCTCTCTGCCTTTCACATTTATTTTTCTCTGATGGCTTAGAAATTGTTTTAATGTTTCTGTTAATCAGAAAACTGCTCTATCATTAAGTTTAAAAAAGGGAAAGGGCAAACGGCTATGGACCTATGTGAGCTCGACTGCCTAAACACCCAATAACCACCATCTTGAGCTTTATTCATTGGACTCAAAACTATAAGTGGCATAAACCAAATTATCTAACAAGAATGCACAACAGCCGCTATTTCCTATTTAAAATGCCAAGCCACCTTTGCCTCCAACTCCATCATTTGCATTTCAAACTTTACAAATAACTCCACCTGGACTTTCTACCGTCCACTTGTTCTTACGTCACAACCTTTGTTTCCTATTGTTAACAATAACTTGTCTCATAGTTCAACAATTTTCATTCCTCTACCTCCGAAAAGTATTCTTCCTACAAAAGCTAAGGGTTCATCAGATGTTCATCTAGACCTAACACTTCTTTAACCAATAACTACCACATTCCACCTATGCCTGGTTTTACTAATCACAACTTTTTGATACATGTGACTAGACTTATATGGAATTGTTCTACTGTTAAATATTGTCATGTTCAATTAATGTAAATGTAAATTTTCAACATGCCTTAAATTTTTAGTTCTTTCTTTGTTCATCATTTCTGCTGTAAAGAGGTCATGTAGTTCTTGTGATTAGTTTTATTCATTAAGTTTTTTTTAAAATTAGTTTTATTCATTAAGTTGCTTTGCTGAGTGCAAGTTTTACTCAATAAACACTAATACATAAAATATCTGTAAGTGAAACTTTAGCCGATTCTCATTCATATGCCTTTGGACCAAGTACTAGTAGTCCCTCCATTGGGCCACTCTTTAATTGCAAACAAGGCCCTAGCCTATTGTTAAAGAGGTCTATTTAGTTTTGGATGATGAAGCAATGTCAATGGAAGGTTGTTGATGTATATAAGATCTTTCCTTATATTTCATAAATTCCCTTGTAAGTGTAGTGATTTAAAACTTTTGCAAGACGAAAGAAGAATGTCCTTGTCGAGGTATTTGGAGCATGATGAAACTAGCCAGGTAAGTTATCACCACCTATTTAATATTTGGAATTTGTCTGCACATCCAACTAGATGTGTATACTTTATGCTGCATTTCAAAAACGCTTGTTTACGCATTCTTACTTATTTAAGTAAGGTGTTTCTATATGATTTCTAATATTTTGTTCATCTCTCCCATTAAAATACCTCCTACAATGACCATAAGAAATATGTTGATACTAAGTCCATTAATTAACTGGAATGGTGTTTTCCTTTGGTTCCAATACCAATGGCACTCGTTATATGGTATTTAGAAGACTAAAGTAGGTGCATATTATTAAATTCAGCAACTCCAGCTCCTTTCCTATAGCAAATTTCCAACTTCAAGATTATCAGAGGAGAGCACTGACTCCATTGATTTTTGCTTCAACATTTTCTATTTTGTCAATTGCACTGTTTTCTCTTTTCCAATTTTGTCTTCCCTTACAGCTGCAATGTCGAAATCATCAGAATTTGTAAGCCTATAAAAGGTACTCATTTGTATCAATCACATCATCCCTTCAGAAAACATTTTCTTCTCCCTTTGTTTTCAACATTCTGGTATCAAAGTCATACCTCTTTGGTTATCTTGCTCGAATCAAAATCCATCACCATTGGATTTGTTATTCTTGATTGAGTAGTAACAAGCCCCAATCTTGTTCACCTTCGAGACCACTCAGCACTAACCCAACCCATTCGATCTGGCATAGAAACAGTGACAAAGAAGGCATCAAGGAGCACTAATGTTAGCAACAAAATCGGAGTCCTGCTGCTTCATTTCAACCCATCCGTTCCTAGCCCTCAATGAGCCTTGTCGTGGCCACTCCAACTCGTTAGTGAACTGGTACCACCGTAAAGACACTCTTTTATAGTAAGCGTCTGGTCAATCATCGTGTGGAGAGGAAAAAGAGCTTCTTTACTCTATAAATTATAGGCAGGAGGATGGTTGAAGAGCAAGTGAAACAAAGAAGAAAAGAAAGGAGAAAAAGACAAAGGAGGCAGGTCAAGGAAGAAGAGAAAAATGCGTGGGGCAGTGAGTTTTGAAAATTTTGGTTTGTCACCACCATCATATATAGTTCTATACTATTTACAAGTTTTGGACTAATTATAGATTTAGTCCTCTTGTTATTCTATGAAGTAGTAGTTGGAATGACAGAGGTTAACTGAGAAGATGGTGGGTTTTTGTTTATAGTGACTTAAATGCAATAATACAAAGTATTAGTTACTATTTGAGTCACTATAAGAGGTTTTCTGCAACAGAAACCCACCATCTTCTCAACTCACCTTCATCATTCCAATTACTACTGCACAGTCAACAAATGGTGGATCTTCAACTTATTGGCAGCATCAAAAGGCTCAACCATCAAAATTATAATTCTTAGTATACTTGCATAATGTCCTATCTACAAGGATAGGACTTATGGGAAATTGTTGATGAAAGTAAAATTATGCATCCTACGACAGAGGATGCATTGTGAAAATGGAAGATAAAGGTGGGCAAAGCAATGTTTGCATTAAAGACAACAATCGAAGGACATGTTAGAGCACATTCAGGATGCCAAGACTCCAAATAAAGCTTGGAAAACGCTTGCCTAACTATTCTCCAAGAAGAACGATATGAGATTGCAACTACTTGAAGGTGAGTTGTTGTCACTATCTCTAAGTGACATGTCGATCGCTCAATACTTCCATAAGGTCAAGTCATTAAGAATTAGATCCCAAAACCCCTATTGGTGAAACCAGGATGAAAAGAATAATCATCCATGGTTTACGACCTGAGTATTGAGGCTATATCATTGGAATATAGGGATGGCAAACCCAGCCATCACTTGTTGAGTTTGAGAATTTTCTTACCAGTTAAGAGGCCATAGCTAAGCAAATGGGAGGAGCTTCGTTAAAGAAAGAGGAGGAAGCACTCTATGCCACTAAAGGAAGGAGGAATTTTATGTGGCGTGATAGTGAAGGATCAAAAAGGAGGCATAATGACAAATGGAAGAATTACAAAGGAGGTGGGAGTACACGAGTAGGGGGAGAATCAAGGAATCGTAGCAACAATAAGTGGTTTGGAGGAAAATGCCACAATTGCAAAAAGCAAAGACACATGACAAATGTCTGCCCCTTTAATACAAGGCCTATAGAGAGCAATGCTACCACTTCCAAGGATAAGGAAGAGTAGGATGTTGATGCATTACTTGTGGTAATGCAGGAGGAGCTTGTTCTTACAGTAACAACTTCTAACCATATTAATTATGAGCAGGACTAGATTGTTGATTCTGACTGCTCAAATCATATGACTGGTGATAAAGAGAAGTTGAAGAATACAACAGAATACAAAGCGAGTCGTGTGGTGGTGACTGCGAACAACTCAAAGCTACCAATAGCTTACACCGGAGATGCTTTGGTCTCTCCTAATCGCAACACCATGGTACCACTTCAAAATGTCTACCATGTTCTAGGTATGAAGAAAAATCTTCTCTCAATAGCACAATTAACATCTTCAGGCCATTATGTATTGTTTGGTTCGCAAGATGTGAAAGTGTATCGAGACCTTTAGATCCTTAAAGAACCGGTGATGGAAGGTCGAAGATTGGAATCAGTTTACGTAATGATGGTTGAAATTACATACATAGACAAAACAAGAAGGAATGAGACTATATATTTATGGCACATGTGATTAGGCCATATTAGCTATTTAAAGCTTCAAATAATGGTGAAAAAGTCAATTTTGAATGGTCTTCCTTCAATTGAAGTAAGGATAGATACAATTTGCACAAACTGTCAATATGGAAAAGTGCATCAGTTACCATACGAGGAGTCTAAGTTCAAAGCGAAATAACCATTAGACTTGATTCACTCTGATGTATGTGAACCTATTAAGCAAGCCCCAATCAGTGGCTTGAAGTACATAGTAACCTTCATTGATGACTTTTCCAGGTATGTGTGGGTTTATTTTATGAAAAATAAATCTGAAACTCTTTCTAAGATCAAGAAGTTCAAAAAGACAGTGGAAGTGGAATTTAGCAAGAGAATGCAGTGTCCACGCACTGATAATGAAGGATAATATAGCACAAAAGAGTTCACTGATAGCCGTCAGAAGTACAAAATATGCCATCAGTTTAGTGTGCTAAAACACCCCACAACAAAATGACATAGCTGAAAGGAAGAACAGACATCTAGCAGAGACATGTTGGAGAATGCTACACTCAAAGCATGTTCCAGGAAGATTTTGGGGCGAAGCAATGAAGAGTGCTACCTTTTTTATCAATAGGATTCCTCAATAAAGGTTAGGTTTCCTATCACCATTTGAAAAAATGTGAACTATGAAACCCATAGTTAGTTATCTTCAAGTTTTCATGTGTGTATGCTATGTGTTTGTATGTGACCATCTATGTAGCAAAATGGACAAGAAGATTGTGAGGTGCATCTTTTTAGGATATGATGATCAAAGAAAAGGATGGAGATGCTATGATCCTACAATTAGGAAATGCTACACATCCCAAAATGTCATGCTTGATGAAACATCTGCATGGTAGGCCCCAAAGAAGGAAGTTATGTTAGACTCAAATGATTTTTCAGGATGAGCTACAATCTGCTCAGGTCCAACTAAGTGTAAGAAAAGATGAAGTTGAAGGTGATGGTAACAATGCCGAAAAGACCGTAGACCAAAGACCCTAACAAATTGGCATTTTTGAACTGCCAGAATCATCTAAACTTAGAAGGTCAACCAAAATCAGAAAGTCGAATCCCAAGTAGGCCAACGATGCCATTGCTAAAGAATCAAGTTTAAAGAACCTGAAACATTTGAGGAGGCATCTAAATTCATAGAATGGAATGAAGAAATGCAAGAAGAAATTGCCGCATTATAAGTGCAAATAAGACAAAATTCTTATCTTCCTCCTCCCTCACTTGGCTGAACCATGGAAGCTCCTCTCTTAAAATTTTCAAGCTTTGTGACAAGAAAATGAAGGAGAATCAAGCCGATTAGTCGATACAAAATGGTAAGCCTCGGTCCCGACACTTGATTCTACCGATTAGAATTTAGTTTCTCATTTTCTTTTGCCATAACTATGAAACCCACTTGATGAAATTTATGGGTTTGATGATTTTGATGATGGATTATTATTCTTTGATGTCTAATGACTAATTAAAATGAGGAAATTTTCATTTTCTATGGTGAATTGGACCTAAACCAAAACCTAGGGTTTTAGAGTTCAAAGCTACCAAGGGAGGCAGATTCGTACGTCCTTCTTATACAATTTTCTTGAGCTGTTTAATGTGTGAATTTGAAGAAACTCAAAACTTCAAAGTTGTAGATATGGGTGTCTACTATATTCTTGAATTGCTTTTCAAATTTCTAGTGAGCCAAAAATGAGATATAAGTCCTGAATTGAAACTGGTTGAGAATACTAACAAGATTGATAAACACAAAATGAAAGTTAATTGTTTGAGGACCGTAGAGCCAGAATTGGATGATGAGTTATTCTTATGAAATGCTAAAAAATGTGTTATATAAGTTCTTTATAAAGGTAATTTTAATTGGATGAATATCCTGTGAGATATGGCTAAATAAGTGAAGGGTGTTACTGACCTTAGTGACACAGAAGATAACAAAAACAGGACAGCCTTAGAAAAATCACAAGAAATCCAAATTTCATAATTTTTTTAAAGCCATATTTGGATATGAGATATCCATATGATTCTATTGAAAATGGAAATTTGAATCACCTCAATTGGATAAGAAATGAATAAGTTATAATGATTTTAGTTAGGAAGGGTCCAACTCGTGACAGAATATTAAGGCTGACTGTAAATTGGATATTTGAAAGCCTTAATAACCGAATTAGAAAATGGTCATAAAAGGAAAATTGTGAATTTATGTGTTAACTAGAGGTATGGAAATTTTGAGAAACATTGGACCTATGTAGAAAAAGTTATACCTCTGTGAATGAGACCTGCGCAGATGAATCAGTTAAACCGAATAGGTTCAAGTATGATTAAGCTAATCAAGACATAAAGAATCAAGTACTCGGAATTTTGAGTTAAATTTAGAAATAATGAAGTCTAAGACTCCTAATTTCAAGGGAAATTTTGGCTTGAAACCCATTTGAAAATTATAGAAGAAAATAAATTTATAATGATATATGTTAAGAAATGAGATTTATGTAAAAATGACTAATGCGGGTAGATGTAATTTTTAGGCATGCTACCCAATAGCTTGTGAAAGCAGACGAGGAATAGAACTAGAAGTCGTACCTAGTACCTCTTAAGTTCAAGAAGATTGGAAAAAAAATCAGAACCCCTGAGATAGTTGAGGTGAGTATAATCATGCTACTATACTTGTATAGTAATCCTTTTTATCTTACGGCTTGTTGAATTGTTCTCGAATCTATATGACTTATTTGATATATGACTCCCTGTGATTGAGTCTAGCATGTTGTATGCCAATTTGGCCAGATGATATTTAGATTCTTTGCATCTTTTGGCTCCCTTGTTTTGTTGAACCTATTGATTGCAATTCTTTGATGAATCATATTTTTCCTTTTAGCCATGATTGATGAGTTCAAAGGATACCTAACTGATGGGGTATATTATTAGACTACGTGCACATAGGTAACCCGTCAGTGATGGATCAGGTCCAGTCCTACCTGAAGAGGGCAAGTTTCTAGGGGAAGCATTAGGCCAACCTTGTCTAGAATCAAAAAATGAGAGATACGCCGTACTCACGTGCCTCTATCTCTTCCTAAGAAATTCAGAAAACCAGAACTCATAAATGAGAAAGCTTAGAATTAAAATCCTATGGAACTCTATCAACGAAAAAACCCAGAACTCAGAAAAAAGAACCTAGAACTCAGAAAAGAATTCAGAAACCAGATTCATTTTTATAACAAAACAATTCATTATTGAGACTTATTATTGATATTCATATGATTGTCGCATTTGAGATTTGTATCTATTTATTTATTGATACCATGTATTGTTGTTTAGAATGCCACAGACCATTCTTGTGAAGCTAGCTTTGTGTTTCCTAACCTCACAAGCATGGTAGCATGTTTATATCTCACTGAGTTGTGTTGTAGACTCACCTCTCACTATTATCATTTCGGGGGATTAGCAGATTGAACAAAAGAGAAATCCAAACCTTTTGAGACTAGCTTGGATAATTAGACAAGTAATTTTTTTGACATGATGTTAATTGCAAATGCTTATAGTTGCTCCATGGTTTGTCATAAGCATATGTACATGATACATTTATGGATATGCTATGTTATTAAGAATGATGTCAGTTGATGATATAGGATGATCATAGATTGGTAGATTATAAATAGATAATTTATGTTTGAATTACAGATTGAGATCCTTACTTCATTCAAAACTGTTAAGCAGGCATATGGATAATTAATTAGACAAACAAATGGATATGCCAGATTTCAGTAGAATATAGAAAAATTAGGCTTACTAGGGGTTTTGGTGGCATTAAGCCTACCTATCCCCTAATGTCCACAAGGTCCAAAAGGCAAGTCATGTCACCAACCCAAACTTTTATATTTTTTGAGAAATTAAAAAAATGACATTGTTTTTAACGATTCATTAGGGCCAAACAATTTTGACCTATAGCCTGCTCGTGAGTTAGTTAAACCAGGTCAAAATCGAACTTGGCCAAAATTGACATCCCTATATAAGAATTTAG
Organism: Erythroxylum suave; assembly: GCA_027563595.1. Classification (NCBI taxonomy): domain Eukaryota; kingdom Viridiplantae; phylum Streptophyta; class Magnoliopsida; order Malpighiales; family Erythroxylaceae; genus Erythroxylum; species Erythroxylum suave. The sequence continues at coordinate 42,532,189 of JAOSBN010000005.1, read as the reverse complement.
ATAGAGCAAAAATGTCAACACCACAATTTTCTCCAATATCTTCCATTGAGCCTTAAGAACATCGAAAGTTCTCTCAATACAACTGCTCAATGATGAATGAGTTCAATTAAAAACTTCTCGAGATCCTCTTGGATTTGCAAGGGCCAATTGAAAAACTTAAGAAATCACAAAAATGCCACTAAAAATAAGCTTAAGAATGAGTTCGGTTAGATCACACTAGGGGTTTTTCCTCAAATACAATACTAGCAAGCTTAATATGAAATTGGGTCTGTAAAATGAATCGTCATTTAATTTAATTTAGGGAAATACATATTTTTTATTTTTTAATTTTTAAAATATGAAATTATATTTGTAATAATTTAAATTAAATTAAATTATTTTAAATTTTTTGTTGATATTAATATCTTAAAATTTAAACTTAGATAAAAATAATTAATTTAAATTTGACTTATTAATTTTAGATTAAATTGAATTGAATTAAATACAATATACAAATGATAATAATATTATATACTAAATATTGATATAAAAAAAGGACCTCAACATTAGGTCTATACAAAAGTAATTAATGTAATATAACTAGAGATAAAATTAAAAGTATTTAATGTTTTGAAATTTTTAATTTAATATTAAATATTTTAAATTTAATGATTAACTTTTTGATTTTTGTATAAATTAAGTCAAATTTATATCTCGATCTCGATCTCTATCTCTATCTCTATCTCTATCTCTTTGAGTAATTTGTAATAATTTTTAGGTATAATAGTATTTTAGTCATTTAATTTCTTAGCTGTTGGACGAAAATGCTCTACATATTAACGTTTTCAAAATCTGTAAATTGAGTTCAATCTGCCAACTCAATTAACTAATTACCAAACACAATTATCAGCAGTTTGACATGGTCAAACAGTTAAAACCTTTCAATCCGTCAAAAAATAGTTGATAAGCCATTTACCAAACAAGGTCAAGATGTGCACAAAGAAGGCCTTTATTTCTTCCTCTGCTTACTCCATAGCATTATAAAAATAACCTACTTGTAATATCCCATGTTAGGGGTTAGAAAATTTACGAATTTCCAGTATATCATATACTTTGCATAATTGAGTGTTTGCTATGTGCATATGAATTTTTACATATACAAATAATTATACATGCATTCATGACAATTTTTGGGTATAATTGGTTTCTAAATGTGAATTGTGGATTATTTGTATTAAAAATTTATTTGGAGACTATTAGTATTATTTTGAAATTTTTGGTGAATTTTAGGAAATTTCTGAAAATTTTGGATATTTTTGGACTAGGAAAAATAAGAGACAAATAGACCAATGAAATTGTGATATTTGGCAGCCTTGCATGTTGATACATGGCCCACATGCAAGGGATACATGTATTTTCTTGGAAAAGAGAAGGAAATTTTTGGTTATTCTTCACCGAAAGCATGCAACACTAAACTTTTCTTTCCTTGTTCTTTGTTCAAAACCGAAAGATCTGCTTTTGGTTCTCACATCAGTGATATACCTTGCAAAATAAACATTTCAGTCCAGCTATTATTTTGTTGCTTTTTATTCTTGCTTTTCTCCATTCACCGAAAGCTCTTATTCACTCTCACTACCGGAAAATTTTACTGACATCAAGTGAGCTTTCAATTTTCTGGTTATTGTACATGAATGTGGATGATGTTTTAGTGTGTAAATGAATGCATGCATGTGAAGTTATAGCAGTAGAGTTCAGAGAATACATGTCCTAAATGTCCCAGATGAAGATTTGAAATTGTGAATGTGGGAAAAATGCTGGAAATTTAAAGTTGCATGTGTGTTAATCGAATTTTGATACTAAGTGTGAAGCTTGGATTTGTAAATTGTGTATGTGTATTGATGAGTTAAGAAAATAAGTTAGAGGAATTGTTTACAAGTATTGGAGTTAATTGAGCTAAGATTGAGTTTCTGAAAAAGTTCAAGTAGAGAGAGAGAGAGAGAGTTGAAGATAGTAAAATATGTGTATGATCAGTTTTGGTGTTTTGAATATAAACTTAGATTTGAGTTATTTTGGGACTAAGTTGAGTTGATATAGAAGCTAATAAAAGGGATAAATGTAAGGGTATAAGTTTTTTAAGAGGAATTTAGTAGAAGAGAGGAAGAAGATGGAGCAAAGTTTCTGCAAAAACATGGAGAATTACGTGTAAAAATTGTGATTCTATAGTAGAAAGTGGTAGTGCAAAAATCGAACTTTCTAATACTGAACAGTTCTGACTCTTTTTGCTATAACATGACCATCCGATCTCCAAATGACTTGAAAATTGAACCAATAGACTTATAAGAAATTTCTTTCTTTCCATAAAAATTTAGAGCCATCTGAATTGATTAGAAAAAGATTGATTGACTCAAAGTGAGGGTATGTGTTGGAATGTTAAGAACTGGAGATTTTTAAGAACATGCTTCGGTATTTTAGTTATAGCTTGATCTGTAGATTTCTAAATGGATTGATTCCTAATTCAATGAAACCAGAGACATATGTCTACAACTTTCTTGTAGAAGTCTAATTTTAATTCTATCTCTAAGATTTTCAAAATTGGCATGAAATTGTGTCTTGGCTTAGGCTGAAACACTACAAGGGACAGAAATCATATCCTGTGGTTATTGAATAAACTGTATTGATGTAGGCTGAATTAGACTGAGGTTTCTTCACTGAAGTTGTATCTTATTCTCTTATCTTTAAATTGGTATAAATTTTGTAATTTTTGGATATTGGAATTGAGAGTTAAGAGGTGTACAACTTGGAGGCATGATCATGCATTAGCCAAAATTTCAATGTACATAGTCTATGGTATTTTGAGCATAACTCATTGAATACTACACCAAATTGGACGAACTTGGTATCATTGGAAACCTAAGACAAAGAGAAAAAAACTTTCTAGAAGGAAGTATTACCTAATTACCTCACCTTCCTGATGAGAATAATTGAGCAAAGTGGACCCGAAGGTGGATTGTGAAATAAATTTGGATGGAGGGATTGAGTATGATTTCACATGATCTCGATCATGTGATAAGATTTAGAATAAGAAACCCATATTTTTGACATGAACATGCATCATACATATTCAGTATACATGATGTGCATAATTGAATTCATAATTGTGCACAATAATGATATGTGTTTGCATGATATGTTTTAGAGGAACCTATCGAGCGATCGATTCCAGATATTGCTGGGACATTGAGGCAATAAGCAATAAGGGAGATTTTGTAAGTAATTTAGATGGTAAATTTAGTTAGTAACCTAATATGACTTATTTTGTTTATTATTGAATTGAATTCGATATTGATGAATGTGTACTAAATTGTGTACTGATTCCGGACATGAAGGTTCGAGGTATTGATTGATGAATGTGATATTGAAGTGCTACTTGTATGTGAATATGATTTACTACTTGTATGAAATGTCTGAAATGACTTTGTTTTGTTTTAAAACTGTCGAGTCCTAGTCGTGGGTAAATAGGCATGTCTAGAATGATCTGTAGCTGCTTCAATGATACTTCGGTGTCTTCTGTTATTGACCCTTTGGTGTCTTCTGATATTGACACTTAGATGTCGAGACTTCGGTCTCTTCTGAGATACTTTGATGTCAAGACTTCAGTCTCTTCTGTATAAGTCTCGTTACCTATTTCTATAAATGGATTTAGGAGTCTTATGATTTTGTACTCTGATATCAGTTTGATTTTGGCATAAGCTAAATTGTATTCTGTTTCTGAATGGTTTATACCATCTTGTGTTGAACAATTCTGTTATTTATAAAACTTTGTTTTGTTCTAAATTTCTATATCTGTTGTTGGCTTATAGTTTAGTTATTACTCACTAAGCTATGTGCTTAGCACGGTGGATTTGTCCCGTGTAGGTTCTGAAAGAGGGACGTAAGAACTGGGACAAGACAATTGTGATGGCCAAAGTAGTCTGATGTCTATAACTCATGAATTTTTATTTTGATGGGTTGTAATAACCTTAACTCAGGCTGCTTTCTGAAATTTTGATATGTGATGTATGTTTGTTGAGATTCTGGTAATGTATGTATAAAGTGTATTGTATATTTCGAAATGCTTCGTGTTCAGTGTATTCTATGTGTATGTGGAACTCGCAATATCCTCCTAGGGGGTATATATGGGTGTTATACTACTATTGCCTTCTCATCACTATCAGCTAGACAAAGTACTCTCACCAATGGCTCACAAGCTTGGAATACAAATTTTTATTGGGATAAAAATTTATGATCTTTAAGTATAATTCTAAAAACCTCTATTAGACATGGTGTAATGAGATATGAACTACTTATCACTTGTAAACGTATGCCTTAACTCCATCTTCATCAACAAAATACTTAAGTGATAAAAAATTATTCATAAATCTTGTAATAACAAGATGATACAAATTCCTACCATTAGTGAAATCCTTCTTTATGAAATTCAAGACCCATTCACGATTATAAATGAAAGTTGTTACTTTTTTTTTCTTTTTGCACAGTTTCATTAATCATAGGAAAATATCTAGCATCTCCTATATTTTTCAATATCAAATCAATGCAATGTGTAGCATAAGGAGTCTAATAATAAGAATTATACTTGCTCTACAATCTTTCCTATTTAATTTGTAAGCAAAATCAATGTCAATAACGAACTGAGCAACATTTTTTTGCTCAACTTTGTTCAAATCTTCATAAAATATCTAAAATAGTGTATCAACATTTCTAACAAGTTCAGATGGATCAATATACTTCAAAAATAGATTGGTAATAATAATAATATGCAATATTGAATGATACACTTGAATCATATCACCGTCTAGCCATTATAATGTCCATATTATATTTTGCTTCTTTATTTGTAAGGCACTATGGATTAAAGGTTGAGCTATAATAGTTGCTCATGGTACATTAGAAACCTTTCTTCTTCTCTTCCTCACATTAGGTGCAACATTTCCTTCTTGTTTGGAAGGAAAACCACCATCAACATGCCCAGTATCATCCTGACCATCGAAAAATGAACTTCTAATACCAATTTCGTAGTTTAATCTTTTCCTTCTATCTTTATCGTGTTGATGTTGTTCAAACAAAATCTTTATTTTTCATTTCACATCATCACTCACTTTGTTATAATGCTCCACATAACCTTTGATCCTAGCCAAATGTTTCTTTAATCTGATGATTCCCCCACGTTTCAAATGTTTGTTGTAATACAAATAAATGGCACGATTCTTCATTATAGGAACCAATCTAGTATAAGCCCAAGCTAGATCATTGAATTTTTCTAATCCTGAAGTGGCTGAATTATTAGGAATAATTAACCTTTCCTCCATTTATCTATAAAAATAAATGAAGAAATAAGTTAATTATATTCAAAAATAAATTTTTTACATATAACATCATTATATAACAAATTCAGTAGTACATAACTATATAACATCATTATATCTTTCTTTTGGTAATTTACATTAAAAATGACTTTCTTGTACAAAATAAAAAGAAAAAATCATTACTTAAACATATATTTTCACAATATATTGAGTAATGAATATACTCTTATAAATTAAGACATATCTTAAAAGTCATTCTAATATAATCATAAAGAAATCTAATAACCTTAGGTTAACTTAAATATAATTAATGAGAAATTAAATCACCTAAAGTGTCTCTTTTCAATTCGTATGAACTATTGTATATTATGTAGTTAAATATACATAACATAGAATAATGAATGTACATTTGTGATTTTACTATTACATTAGAAATATTCCTTTCCAAAGTTTAATTTTATGTATTTTGAATGTTTTTAATAAAAATAATAGAAAATATAAACATGAATTCTATAAACTCAAATTTTATCTCATTTTTATAATTAGTAAAATAAAAATACCTAAAAATTAAAAATAGGACTTTTATCATTTTTTAAAATTTTTTTGAAAAAAGGACTTCATCATTTTATGTCTTCATGAAGTGATTCCCAAAAATAGTCGTTAATACTTAGTAATAGTATAATGCATATAAATTCAGCAAATTGTGTTTACAAAATAACCTTTAATCCTTAGAAAATTAGGTTAATAAGACATATAATGAGTTAATGACATAAACAATTTCCAAAATAAGTTAAAGTTTAACTGTTAAATAAGGTGTTGCATAAAAGTAAACGACAATGCATACAAGAAATACTAGACTTTTAGTTCATAATTTGTAATCAACAATGCACAACACAATCTCACAAATCACAATTTTGTGATTCACCCACCGCCATCCACCAACCAAAATCTAGTCACCTACCACACCAAGGAATTCAATCACCCACAACCACCAACCAAGAATCAACCAAGTACAAACACAAACTCACAATTCATAAATAAATTAACTACACAAATCAAAAACCAAAAAAAAAACATAACAAATCTGAGAACCATTTGGTGATGGGAGGAAAAGATGAATCAACTTCGTGCAGCAGAGGACCTACAGACAGAGGAGAAGTAGGTAAGCAACCTAAAGGAGTAGATATAAGAATCAAAAAGTTACATGGACGGTGGACTACAATATAACTGAGAATCAAGAACCAAAGGAGCAGATGTTGATATAGGCTGGTGGCGACGAGTAGGATGATGGCAGGTTGGCAATGAGCAAAACTAAGCTGGACAAATTGGAAAATCACGGCACATGAGAGCTCAAGACTATCACTAAAGAGGAAGAGTGTGAGAAGAAGGGTGTAATGATCCAATTTTTTGTCAAATTGCTTATAATGAACCAATAAGGAGAAAAGCCTATTAAAATATAAGTTGAGCTTAAGAAAGCTTAAGTTCATCTCTCTCTTAAACTCTTTTTCCTATAGGTTACTATTCACTCCCAACTTTTGACCATCATACCTTCACCGTCCGGCCACCATTTCTGATGACTTAGGTCTCTACCTAAATTTCTTGGGATGTTCTACAAAACCCCTAAACTTGTTTATTTAAAACAACTCGAATTTAGAGGAATCACGACTGGAGTTTCGGTTCATTTAGGTAAGTCACTGATCTCCTATTTTTAGTCACTTTTTAGTAAACATAACACGACCATCATGTCTAACATGCCTAAAAACGGCAGGAAAGGAGGGAAATTGGACTATTTTGCCGGTAAACAAAAATAGGTCATCTTTAAGCTTTAAACCTTGGATTCTCACAAACCGGGAGGAGTTTCAACATGCAACCAATGCCACTGGATTCTTGGAGGTGATCTTGTCATTTTTGGGTGGGTGGTGAAGGTCATTATCCCTCCAACATTGGTGCATGTAACCCATGCTCCAATGACAATGGTAATTTTTCAACTAGCCCAGAAATGGTCAAAAATAATTTTAAAAGTTCTAAAATATTATGTAGATCAATTTTCATAAAAGCAACTTATTTAAATTCTTCATAATTTGTGAGATAAAAGTTTAAAAAGGGTTATGTTCCTATAGAAATGCATGAAATTGATTAAATTGAGTTGTTTTTTATTAGAATTGATAATATCTTGATGTATTGAGTATAAATGAGGGTGTTTGGGTTAGAAATTGGTACACTTGAATTATGATTGGATTTATTATGAATTTTTACGATGTAAATGTGGACTCAATTGGGATGGACATGTAGTTTGGAGGCCTAAATTGAGCTTTGATTACTGATGGTTATTGAAGTGTCTTCTTCATTGCATGAATGACCTTTCTTTTGGAAGGGAGATGGCCATTTTACAGGGAAAACTCTGCCTAATTTTCAGTAGGCTCCTTGTAAAACATGATCTCATCATTTTTAAATAGATATAGAGCTCCTTAATATTAAGTCATGGTCTTATTCTCGGGTTGTCTAAAATTGGTTTAGGTTTTAAATCTTGATGGTCATTCCTACTTTTCTGTCTATAGATCAATCAGGAGTAGAACCCTCCACTTTGAGACACTAGGTTTGACATGAAGGAGCACATTCTACCTATGAATTAATATTCATGGTTATGAATGTGCATTAGAATTTCATACTCATCATAGAAATCACCATCATTGTCATATGCAAGCATGACATTCATACATATGGATTGACAAATGTATATGTATTTTTTTGTGAAATGTTGTGCTTGTTTTGATATGTGATGATATAGAGGATTGTTATAGTATGAGTTCCCGATGGGTGTTAGTAGGCTATGTGAATAATGAGTCATTATTTGAGTATAGATTTAGGTTAGTTTTAGGTCTATTGATTGAGATATGATAAGGTTGGGGCGGTTCAGTCGAGCTTGCTCTCATATGCCAACTGATTTATGGTATATGAGAGGTAGCATGATTGTGGCAGCTCAGTTGAGCTTGCTCTCGAATAGCAATCATGTTGTCGTGAGGTCGTGGCCGTTCGGTTGAGTATAGGTTTCAGACAGCAATCCATTACATTGGACCAAGTGACCCATGTGGAACAAAAGAGTCCCTATGGCTATGTTATAGGGTCCTCCAACATTAATTGTGATTGTGATGATTATGTGGCACCCTAATACCCCCAGGAGGATATTGTGAGTGCCACACATACAGAACACACTGAAAACGTAACATTTCGAAACATATAAAAGTTTCCAAAAGCGGCCTGAATTAAGGTTATTACTAACCTTCAATTAAATCCAAAGTCATATATATCAAAGACAAACCAAAACAAACTCCAAAAATAGGATTTTAAGAAAACAAGACTCAGACTCCATTGGCCACTACGGTTGACTCGTCCCAGTCCTTATGCCCTTCTCTTTGAACCTACATGGGACAAATCTACCGTGCTAAGCATATAGCTTAGTGAGTAATAACTAAACTAGGCATAAACTGACAACTAATTATACACAATCATGATATATCAAAAGCATGCATTAACAGTATATCGGAACGAACAATTCAAACGTATAGTATTGGATCTCAAACAGATTGTACAGAAATAGAACTGAGTCTTAAAAGAGGGTATAACCCTTGATAATCAAAACACATTTTCTTGTTTATTTCAAAGTCAAACAGAAATCAGAATACAAAACATATGACTGTTAAGTCCATTTACAGAAGCAAGTAATGGTATTTGTACAGAAGAGACTGAAGTCTCGACACCGAAATGTCACTAACATAAGACACCGAAGTGTCAATAACAGAAGACACCGAAGTGTCACTAACAGAAGACACCGAAGTGTCAATAACAGAAGACAACGAAGTGTCATTAACAGAAGAAATCGAGTGTCACAAAAGCAACTGCAGACCCTTCTAGACACGCCTATTTACCCACGACTAGGACTTGACAGTGTTAAATCTAAACAAATTCATTTTATGATCAACATAATTAGCCAATCATTGATTTCATGCCAAAAATTCAACATATCAATATGATAGCTTTGCAAATCATTCAATGGACCAAAAGCAGTAGCAAACAAAACAATCAAAACAAAACTATCAAATTTGACCATCTAGATTACTTACAAAAATACCGTCTAAAATTACTTAACAAAACTCCCTTATTGCTTATTGCCTCGATGCCCCGGCAATATCTAGAATTGGTTGTTCGATGGGTTCCTCTAAAACATTTAATACAAACACATATCATTATGGTGCACAATTATGAATTCAATTATGCACATTCATGTATACTGAATATGTATGATGCATGTTTATGACAAATTTCGAGTTCCTTATGTTTAATTTTGTCACATTCTAAATCATGCGAATCCATACTCAATTCCTCAATCCAGATTTATTTCACAACCAACTTTCGAGTCCACCTTGCTCAATTATTCTCATCAAGTAGTTGAGGTAATTAGATAATACTTCCTTCTAGAAAGTGGTCCCTCTTTGTCTTAGGTTTCCAATGATACCACGTTTATCCAATTTGGTTTAGTATACTAAAAGTTATACTCAAAAGATTTCAAGATGTTCTTGAGCTTTATCAAAGTTCCTATCTCAACTTCCAATCAAATTATGAAATTCTTAGAGGCAGAATTAGATTCTAATCTCTTCATAAAATTTTTATCCTTATGTCTCCAATTTAATCCAAATCAAAAATTACTCCATTTGGATAACTACAAAGAAAGTTATGCCTAAAATACTGAAGTATATTCAAGCTGTTAGGAATCTTCGCGGCGGCGAGCCAAAAGTGTACCGTAGCGAACTTTCCAGATAGCAGAATTCTTTGACATTTTTACAAAAGTTTTCCGTGGAAAACTCTTGAGTTCGCCGTAGCAAACTTTTACAGAAACCAATTCCTCTGAGTTCACCTGATTTTAAAGAGTTTGCCGCGGCGAACTCAACTTCTTCTTCATGCTCGCTGCGACGACTCAACTTTTTCTTCATGCTCGCCGTGCGAACCAAAAAGATTTAGCCGTGGCAGATTTTTTCCTTCACCACGGCAAACTTTCACAGAGAACTCTACTACTATCCATTCCTAAAAATTCTCAGACTTCCCTCTTATTCAATGAACACCTAACATACTTAAATCAATTCTTCTACTTCCATTTCAGCCTAGCACACACATTTATATTTAATCACTAAAAGCCGATTCCTTACTCAAGCTTTCTCTCACTACTGTAAATTCCTATCTTTCATCACTATTACCGAACTGCCTCATACACAATTCATGCATGCAATAATCCTCAAGCATGAAAATGCATACTAATTACACATGCATGCAGTTACAATCATTAAAACCTAAATAAACTTACTTGGCTAAGCTTCTTTCTCTCCCGTCTCTCTTCAGCAAAATTTTCAGAACTTAGGATAGCAAATGATAGTTTCAGTGGATGACGAAGGCCAAAGATAACATAATAAACACTCCCTAAGTAATGAAATTCTTACTTTGATGTAAGATTCAAAAACCAATTTCTCAACAGAATCAACTTGGCTTGGTGTTTTTGGTGAGGAAGAAAGACAACTCAATGAAGAACATGCAACTACAAAGGTTTCCTTACCTAAACATGTGCCTACGTAGGTTATTGTTACGTTGACATTTGGTTCTATGAATGGGAGCCATTTGTCCTTCACACAAGCTACCATGTGTTTCCAACATGTCAAGCCATTTGTCACACATTGAATGATGCCACATTTCAATCTCTAATCAGTCCATATGTCACACTAGGGTTGGTTCAACTTTCAATACTTTTCTAAATTCAACAAAAATTCCAAAATTCCCAAAGTATTTCTAAAATTGCGAAATCACATTTTTATTCACGTTAATAACTCAATTATACCCAGAATGTCATGATTGCATGCACAAATATTGGTATGAGTCCAAAAAGGCATATGCACAAATAATCAAAAACTCAATTATGCCAAGCATACCATGCATTGAAATTCCTTCCTATTCTAACCCTTAATATGGGGTGTTACAGATTATGTGTTGTGATATTGATATGAAAAATGTATTCATGTTTATAAACAAAATCATCATGTTATGAAATTGCATTTAGGGATATAATATATTATAAATTTATGTGTACCATTTGAAATCCTTAGGAATGCATAACATAACCATAATATTAATTCACTCAACGAGGTCTGACTCCCTTTAACAATTTTTCAGGATCTTCTTTTCAGATCTTTTTTAACATGATATTTAGTTGTTCTTCTTCCTCTTCGATGATTTTATGCATGTTTGTTAGTGACCTTTGACTCTAAAGTCGTAGTAGTCTTGTATATGTTAGATTTTCCCTTGTATTAACTATCTCAATATTGTAGCAAATTGAGGATTGTATATTGTTAAAACTGTTTAATGATTATAATTATGAGTTTGATCATTTTGAAATTTTATCTTTATTACAAATATAGGGATTTGACGGTATTTTAGGCTTGTTAAGGGTCTAGTAAACCTTGAGTTTACTGCTCCTTTGGCACCGATCACAGTCTAAGGTTGGGGTCGTGACAATGAGAGAGACGAGTTACTGTGAGTGTAAGTGTAAGTGAGATGTGAGCATCGAAAAGGTAAAGTCGGATGGGGGGTAATTAGGGTTTTTTAAATTAAATCATCAATTACAATCTAATTCCTGAAACCGGTACGGTACCAACATATTTCATACCGTTCTTTAGCTAGCACGATACAAAATCCCAAACACCAATTCTCTTAATATGTTCATGCGAATATCGTTTAATATTGGCTACTTACATGACTATGGTTGTTAAGACAAACCTGTAGATTCAAAGGGAGCTATAGAAAAGGAATCAAGATTCATATTAAGTATAAATTCATATTTATTCTATATTATGTGTATACATTAATTAAGTTACACATTTAGGTGATCTTGATATTTAGGAAAATTATGAATATTTTTATTTTTATTTTGCTGTTCACGGAATCAAATCTCACCATAATTTTTCAACAAACAAAGGGGATGACATATGTCATATGAAGCTCATAAATATATGTCAAGTTAATAGTTTGTGTTGTTTTTACAAAATTGTTAAAAACGCCAAGCTTGATTTGTGATATAGTTTTTCTTGTTAAAATAACAACAACAATAACATTAACAATACCTAGTATAAATCCCGCTGATACATAGTATCTAGGGAGGTCTAATAGTATGCAACCTTACCCATAACTAGTTGAGAGACTATTTTCAGCTTCTCATATTAAAAGTATAATATAAAAAGATGAAACTAAAGGTCAAAGATGATAAAAGTTATACCAAATGAATTGAACAAAGATTAGATGTATGTAAAATAATTTCACATAAAAGGATGTCCATATAATATATAAGTTAGAAAAGTATTAGAAAAAGGAAGAAGACTATAATTTAAATGAAATTTATAGCGTTTGGTCCAAATATGGAATTCTTGGAGCTTTTCCTCTTAATTTTCTAGAAATGCTTTAGAACACTTTATTACCATGTTGGTCAACAAAGAGTTGCCCCATGTAAGTCATTGAAAACATGTTAACATACATTTTTGGGTTCCATATATATATATACATATCATCGAGATTTATACTAGGTATTGTTAATGTTGTTTTTGTTATTGTTGTTTTAATACAAAAAACTATATCACAAATTAAGCTTGGCGAGTTTAATGATTTTGTAAAAATAACATAAACTATTAACTTGACATATATTTAAGAGCTTTATATTATATATGTTATCCCCTTTGTTTGTTGGAAAATTATGGTGAGTTTTGATTCCGTGAATAGCAGAATAAAAATAAAAATATTCATAATTTTCCTAAATATCAAGATCACTTTAATGCATAACTTAATTAATGTGTAAAGATAATAAAGCATAAATATACATTTATACTTAATATGAATATTGATTCCTTTTCTATAGCTCCCTTTGAATCTACAAGTTTGTCTCAATAACCATAGTCATGTAAGTACCCAACATTAAATGATATTCACATGAACATATTAAGAGAATTAGTAAATATATAGTTTATTTATTTATTTATAAAGAAAATAACACAAAAGAATAAAAAATAATTGCATGCTACATGTATGTATTTACACATTTAATAAAATAATTTGAATGAATATGAAGTAAACTAGTACCTTTGTTTACACCACCAACTACTTCAAATAAAAAAAAATCATAATTGAAGTGACAAGTCTTTACAATGTACATGAATGACAAGTCTTTATAATGTACATGAAAACCATTATATATAAGACAGAAGATTTTTACTTTAACATTGCACATGTAGAAACTTATGGGTTAGCACATTAGTTTCATGAAACTTTCAAGATATTATGCAGTTTTAGTGGTGAGATAATAAGTCTAAAATTAGTAAAAATATTGAAATATGAAAATTAATAGATGACTACTATGGAAATAGTAATCTTATAATTAACTTAAATAGTTTTTTATATGATACCATTAAGAAAAAATGAAAGTAAAAGCTTATTATTTTGAATCCTTTATTTTCTATGCATTATTCTTCACTCACTTTTATTAAGAAATATTTCCTAACAATGATACTTAACTTATGATTTTTGAATAACGTACATAATGGAGGTCAATTATATGTTTATTTTTAAACTTTTTGCAATTAATAAACTAATTGTTTAATTAATAAGTGGATGTGATAATATCAGAAAAAAGAAATCATAATTCAAATATTTTAATCGCACAAACATAATAAGTGAGAAGAGTAAATAAAAGATATTTAAAAATTATTTATATTGATTTTGTCTTATAAATGTTGGCTTATATTCACTATCTAAGATTCATATTGGAATTTCACCTTCCTTTTAATAAGTGAAATTTTTTTTCATACAATATCTTTTTTGTCAAGGATAATGAGCGATGCTTACAAATATTTTTTTAATTATAAATAAGAATTATCATGACTTAATTCAAAATAAATTATTTAAGATAATAGCCTATAACCCAACATAACTAAATTATTATTTTTCTTGCTCAAACTAATGATATAAAGAATCATTTCATGCCCTCATGTATAAATACACTTAAAATCATTTGAACCTTAAGTCCAAATGACAAAATTATGCAAGGGTTGGCAAGTCTCAATTGATGCTTGTCACTCAAGTTAACATAAAGATAAGATATTGATCAGAGGATGAGCTAAAGGGCTATAAGTAGGTAACAAAAAGGGTGATATTGATGGCAACTCGATAGTAGGCAAATGATGACATTTATTGATGCACATCAACAAAAATATTTGAAGATGGGTAAGATTCAGATGTGAGATTAAAGATGATGGCATAACTAAGTCTTGCTAAGTTTAAGGATGCATTAAGGCACTTAACTTTGATGAGGAGGTTAGAACATATGTAAATCTAGGAGATTTGTTTACAGTGGCTTAGATTATAGCTAACATAGGTCACTAAGCAATGTGAGTACTGTAGACATACTTAGATGGACCATGAACAAAGATAGTTTGAAATTGCTAAACTAAAATGCTCATTAAGTTACTTGTCTTTACGAGGTGATGATGTAATAATAGATGACAAGAACATAAAAGTGTTGACTTAAGAAAATGGGAGCACTACCTTACAAAATGGGAGCACTTCTTTAAATTCTGGGACAAGTGGTTTTGAATGATATGACAATGAAGTAAAAATTATTTAGGACCATATTCTCCATAATCATAATGGAATTAATAGCTTAAAGGGACAACTCACCACTTACTTACTAAAGTTAGTGAAAGAAGTGGCATCCCCTCACTAACTTAGTGGATTAGTAAAGAAAGTAGGTGGGTTAGCTTACCTAATATCTAAGTTCTTGTAAGACTATATAAAGGTTCCTTTGTAGTTCCTTTGTAATCAAGATTAAATTCAATCATTTATAAGAGATTTGAGAGAAATTTCTTGTTAAGAGTTTTAAGTTGAAAGATCTTAAGTTATTGTTTTGTAAAGTGGTTAAAGTTGGAAGTAACTTGAGTTCTTGTATTGTTTCTTTATAAATGAACCAATAAAAGTTGTTTTTATCGTATTTCTCTTGTTCATTTTAATTTATTGAGTTATGTTAAACATTTGGGTGTTAAGAGTATGAGTAAAATACTTAAACACAAGTGATATGAGGCTATCGAAAATAAATAGACTTGTTTATCAAGAATCGTAAAGGAGGGTTTGAATACTTAACCTTGACTATCTCACAAGAAATTTGACAGTCTTATTCAATTCCACTATGCTCAAAGAAGTCCCTCTGACAACTAGTGTCAGATCTTGGTTGATAAATAACTTTTCTTGTAGTATTTCATTCAAGCTCTCTAATATATAAAATATGTTTTTCATAACTTATTTATGGTCTATTTATGAATTAATATGGTAATAAAAGGTTTGATTTAGCAGGAGAGGAAGAGGCAAAAATTGGAACAAAAAATACCATTTGATTCGTTGATCCTCAAAAAAAGAAATAAGCAAAGTTTCGTCACTGAGTGAAAAATGGAAAATTCATGGAAAGTTACAATTCCCAAAGCAAAATAGTGCACCAACACATCTTCATCTCATGACCTTAAGGTTATGAGCCTTGTGAGTTACTAAACAGTGAAGAGAAGAATTGGGAATTAATGAAAGAACAAGGATTGAATGCACCCCTTTACATATCTGTACAAATAGAATAGTACATTCATACAGAATGGTAAAGCGGCTTCTCCATGATCATAGAAACGAATAGAAAAATGAAGAGAAAATTGGAATCCTTACCAACTTGATCTTATTGCCTCCGGCAACAAGCATGCATGAACCATTTCACGAAGTATATACCCTTAACCTCTATTCTTAATTGTTAGGAATGAAAACAATCTATTAAAATTAAAAATAGTTGTTACAAACTAGTTGTTAGAAACAAAACTAGTTATTAGAAATAAAAATTCATCATTACAAACAAAATCTTCAGGTTTTTTAAGTGTATACACTAACCCTTTGAATCAAACTTTACTTAAAACACTTTCAAACACATTTACTAGTTCCTTTTTAAAGTAGTTTAAAAATAAAAATGTTTTTAATTCAAAAAATATATCCTTTTATAAGATTTATGCATTAAGCATTTAATATGCAATGTTAGCCCTAAAATATTCAAATGACCAATATAAATGGTTATAAGAATTTTACATTGATTTGTTACACATGATGCATTTTCATTGTTCCTAGTCCTTCACTTTAGTTATATTAAAGCTATCTTAATTTATGCAACTTTGCCTTATTCTAAATGCTCTTTTCTTGATTCCATAATTGATTCAATTGGCTTTTTTATCACTTTTTTATTCCATTAGACTTTTTTTTACACATTACTTGATATTATGATAATTGAGTTACTAATATCACCAAAAACAATTTTATTAATTGCAACATATTTGTTATCATCAAAACCATGGGAAAAAAATTCAAATGGTACAATAATCTTATCCTTTTATAATATTAAAATATTTGGTAGTATTAAGAGAAAAATAGAAATATAATTCTTATGAGTATGCTTCCCTTTTCTCCAAGCGATATGGAATCATATGCTCTCCTTTAATTCTTCCGTAATTAATTAGGATCATGTTTTAATATCACCATTCTCTATATATTTTGATAATACTAAAAGGGATGGATTACATAAACTATAAGCATTAAAAGCAAAAAGTGAATAAAAATATGTATTTCTCCCTTTTTAAAATCTATATCATACAGAAAAAGTTTTCGTCGAGGCATAAATAAAATCAAAAGCAATATACATAATGCTCATATACCAATCTCAAAATTGTCTCTCTTTCTCCTTTGGGTTTGTATTCCAAGTCTATATGCATTAAGATCAATACATATATAGTTTCCTCTTTTATGTATATCATTAATGTTCTTCACTTCTCTTCCACAATTAATTCAACAATTGTTTTTATACTAATTTTCTTGTTTAAGTTATATAAGGATTATTTATGATTTTCCTTTTTGTTCCATATTTTAGAAACCATTTTTTATTATCTTTCAAATGTGATAACTCTCCATTTTTGTCTTTATTGAATGGATGCTCCTTACTACCATTAGTTGCAATTTTTTGAAACTTATAAAATAAAGATATCGATTTGCTTTATGTACTAAAACAAAATTAGATCCTTGAGAGTTAATCTTCGAATCCTTTTTAATCAATACTTTTTCTAATTTTCTTTAAAAATTGTTCTTCATAAAGTTATTTATAATCATATGACCATAATAACCATAAAAATAACACATCACACATAATAATGTAAACAAATAAGAAACATATGAATAAGATTGCTTATTATGAAGCATAAAAGCATTCCTAGCTATCCTTTAGATGTAAAGGTGAGTGCAAGCTCTCTTTTATATGTGAGACTGATATGTAGATCTTTTTGTATGATGATAAGGCCTAGCATATAAATTGGCAAATAAGATATTCTTTTTCATAAAAATGTATCCTACGAGAATTGAGAAGACATGCATCTTTGATAAAGTGAGGCATATGATGATATTAAGCTTAAGTCATGCCATTATGCTTGAATTTAGGCATGTCCTGAATGGAATCGTATCTCATGCCTTTTGTTTACAATGAGATATCATCATACTTTCATGCATCATTAACCACTGGGATTGAAGAGCGGGTACTAGTAGATATGATGATTTTGAGTAGTTGTAGTGTCCCTTTTTGTGGTTGAGGCCTATAGTATATATAATTGCATGGATTAGTTTATATTAGTTCATAAAGATTATGCCTACTTTTTCTTTCATAATTATATATTCTATGTATAGATAGAGAATCATCTATGAATTTAAGAAATGTCCCTTTAGAAGACGATGAATAAATATTATACTTTTAAGGTTTATAAAAGGATGTTATATGATGCATTAGGAATAAGCTTCTATTCATGAAAATGTTTTTCCTTTATAAATATTATCTTCCCATTAGGTGATGAACTTCTATAAGTATACTAGATTTCATGCCTATTATTTCAACTCTTTTATGCTCTAAGCATGTATTCTAGTTTTCACCCTTAAAGTGAACTTTGTTAATGATGCCTTGATGCTATTGATATCCTGTGTAATTCCTTTCTTTTTGAAATAAATCATACATATTATTAGTGTGTTGTTGACTATGCCTAAAACAAAGCCTTGCTTTTCAGAATATATGTTATAGTGAGAGCAAGGTTGATTTTATAGGGAGTACCTAGCCTAGATTTGTATTTTGCAAACAAGAACAAATAAGATTTTAATAATAAAGAAATTTTTATATAAACTTAAATTAAAAGTAACACTTATTAAAATATAAAAGAATCAATATAAAACAAACCTTAGTCTATGTCGCAATCTACCTTTGAGAATTGAGTACATCATCGATACTAGAATAAATCAATTTATACATCAAATATTCACCATTACAATTAATTTTTATCTTTCCTTAATGTTAGTTAAATATAAGGAAACACAATTCAATTAACCCTAACTATTAAACAACTTAAGTTATTGCATGAAGATTTAATACTAGTAGTAAATTTAAGAATCAGAAAGATTGATAAAATAAAACAACACAAGTTGTATGGTTTTATTTAATTTAATCAATTATTCTTCCTAGGATTTGGGAACACTTACGCATCAATTCATTAAATCTTAGTTTTTTTATGTATTAGAGGGATTAAAAATTATAAATTTAATATATAATTTAGCAATAGACTGTTTATTAAATCTTAGTTTATTTATGTATTAGAGGGATTAAACAATTACAAATTTAGTACTAATTTAGCAATTGATTATAATAAGTAATAAACTAGTAGGCCTTTCTGACAATTAATCAACACAGTTATAAAAGATGAACATAGACAAATAACTGATAGTTAAAATACAAATCAAACAATAAAAATAAATCAAAATTTACAATTTACTATATCTTAAGGTATCAATTTCCTTTGACTAAATATATAAGATTAGCTACACACGACCATAGATAATAGAAAAGAGTGTATTAAGAAAGAAAAGAAAGATGACTCACTATTGTCTAAACCTTAGAAAGAATCAATATACAAAAACTATCAAAATTAAGGTTTTCAAATCCTTAAATAGAGGGACCTGCTTAACTTCAGCATCAAATATGGTCTAGGACATTGCCTATGTCCTAGGTAGTTTTCTTTTTTCTTTCTAGAGATGGATATGGCTTAGACACACTAATACCATTGACAATAGATCTTTCTATAACTTTTCTAAAGATTTACTCAAGTCTTTAATAAGACCATTTCCTAGGGTTTTAATCTTTTGTAACTTTTATAAATCTTTTCTAGAGGTACATGGGATGAAAAAAAATCATACCTCATACCTTGTCATCACTTTAACATTTCAATTTGGCACATGCCCTAGAATATGGGCATGTTACAGGGTGTGTAAAAGTTAAGCATACCAAAGCTTGAAACATAAAAATTGTAGGGCTCTTCGCAAGCTTTCCACCTAGTTTTAAACCATCTCAACCAGAGATCGAAAGAGAAAGTTATACCCAATTTAATTAGCATTATCAAAATATATCATAATTGCCCAAATATCTTCATTTTTCTCTTAACACCTCCATTTGCACCTTAAATCAAAGTATTAAAAGTATTAAGTACATTTAAAGATAACATATGTGTAAAAGACAATGTATTAAAGGAGGAAAACAAGTCATTTTGCATTCCTATCAAATCCTTCCACACTTAATTTTTACCCTTCCTCCAGAAAACATCTCACCAAAGTAAACAACAAGCATAAAGCCCCCTCCATTCATTCCTCGTTATATCAAAAAGTACAAATATTATGATATATAAATCCAATTAAAAACTCAATTAAACGCAATAACCCATATTTTAGGTTCACAATAAAATCTAAATTAAAATTAAAATAACAATTTCATTTAAAAGTGAGTGCAAAAATTAAGCAAACTTTTCCCGTAGACTTTGCTTTAGTCACTTAAGTGTTTCACGATTTAAGTGTCTCACTCTAGTTCTTCTTATGATAATGCACTACCATAAGCTTACTATTTCACCTAATCTCCACTAAATAGATTATATGCACATATAAATTAGAAAAGTCTATATTTATAGGTTAAAATGGAGTTAGGCTCAAAGATGAGAATTCTTCTAGATAAATAGAATTAAAAACCGGAGAGATCAGAACATGTATTAGATAGATGTAGTAAATGGAAACACAAAATCCACATTATACCTTCAAGTACTCCACAATCTCTTTATTTACTCTATAAACTCATCAAGAATTTCGAATATTGTTATCATGACACAATAATGTCTCTTTTTCTTCTTTTTATATATATATATATGGCATATTCAGATTCAAATGTAAGTACATAAGTCCAATGTTCACACACAATCCTAATTTACATTAAAAAAGAATACGACTTTTTCAACATGAACATTCCTACACTTAACTTTGAGTTTCTCTTTTAGAAAATCATTTTATTAATTTAACTCAATTGCCCTACTACTCCAAAGGTTAGATAAAGATACTCAAATTTAGGTTTGGGATCATATTATAGGTTTTGAATTAAAAAAAGAGAGTTATCAAGTCTCAAAGGGACTAAATAAAGATATGAAATTAGGTTGGCTATTTATACTAAAGCGGTTAATTCAAAGATGGCATTTATCCATTTCATGCATGCACATATCAATTTAATCTCAAAATGATTCCAAATAAGTTTTAGAGAAACATCCAAACAAAAGAACAACATCTATCGAGAAGAACCAGTATTGATATATGCACATGTAAATTTAATCTCAAAATGATTCAAAGTAAGTTCTAGAGAAACATCTAAACAAAAGAACATCACAGATCAAGAAGAATCAATATTGATATAGATGTCTCAATATCATATAATTCAAAATCTTATAAGGTTAAATAATTTATAGAAAAATTTTACACTTCCCTTTTAAGTCAACTATCAATGTTAATTAAAATTCATTCTTCAAGTTAATTTAGCAATTTAATACATCTGAATTTCATACTTAAATAGTTTAACCTCATAGCATGTATAAAAACTTAATCTATTTGAAATAAATTAAAAGACAACTTTTCAATTAAGCTTATCCTAGTGCAATTTCTACCCGACATTGTCCTTAATGGTAAAATTAAAGAAAATGCAAATAACAACAACTAACACAAATAATAAAATAAATATAAAAGAGATAAGGAAATAGAAATATAAATCTAGTTTATTGGGTTGCTTCTTAACGTAACTTTATTTGGATTCAATGCCTTCTTCTTCAGTTTATAAAATTCTTTCATATTATTCTTTTAAAATCTTCATAGAAAGGTTTATATCCCATCCGCGAAAACATATCTTCTTATAATTCCCCTTTTATCCGTTGTAAATGAGTTTAATCTTCTTATGAGTTATGATTAATTTATCTTCTTCTCCAAGTTAGCTATGATAACTTAAGAGAGGATTCTATTATGGGTCAATCCAAAAGTTAGAGGGAAAATCCATTTATTGGGTACTAGTAATAAAATATATGTAATGTTTCCTAATAGTTGTAATTTTAGGAAATCATTCATTTTGGAAATAGTTTCTAACAATTCGGTACTTAACATAAATTCCTATTTTTGTTTCTTAAGAGGTCTATAAATAATGATTTTTTATCCATCTTCTTTCTTGGGGACCTTGTCATCAGTAGAAATATATCCATTAATAATAATGACTTTCTCATCTTCTTAATTTATTGATGCATAAGGCATCTTTACTAACATTCCATCCTCTTCTTCACTCCTCAAACTAGTTGCACTGGTATTTTATCTAAGATTAAAGATCATTTAGAAGAGTAAATTTCTTGAACTTTTCACCTTAAACTTACTAATTATGTTTATTATCTTACTTATCTAATTTATCAGGCTTTAAATCTTGGTTCTCACCTCTTGATAGAATTGTTTCATCTCCTATTAAATCTACAAAGTATTAATAATGAGAAACTTAACTATATCTTTTAAAGACATAAAATTTTAAACTTAGTAAATTAGTTGCACATGGAAGTATGATTTATTATAGTATTAGAAGTCTATGTAATCTTAAATCACAAGTTAATTATTTTGTGGATTCTTGTATTAAAAATTGGTTTAATCCCACCATCCTGACATATATACGTTTAAATAAGGATCATGATTTCCTTGTTTTTAACCTAAAAATCTACATACTACATTTAATTATTCAATAGTCTCCTCTTAAAAAATTGAGCATATATCTATTGTTCAGTACTAATGAACAACGCCTGCAAGCAATTATTTGTATATTTCTAATAGTCGTTTGATGAACTAAAGAGGTTAGGCCAACAATCTTTTCTTCAGCAGAGGAAATATTTTCCCTATAGCTAAATTATTAAATTTTAGTAGCCTTGGCTTTTTTCCTTTCAACTTAGAATTGATGACAAATAATAAATAACCAAAAACTAAAATCAAAATCAAAATTACAAAACTAGCAAGATTAACTTCCTAACAATTGTTCCAAATTTTGATGTGTTATCTCATGCTCCTACAAATAAAAACCTTACTGTGGAAGGACTATCAAGCTTCCTAACCTGCTCCATTACCCAAGCTCTTCTTATTTTCTATCAATTTTCTTCCTCTTTACATGATTTCCCTTTTCCTCTAGTGTTTTCTCCTTGCACACTTATTCTCGACCACTCCTCTCTTTTACTTTTTGGTGTCTTAGTCACTCCTTTCCTTGGTATTTTAGTTTTTTACTCATTCTAGAGTCTTCTCAAGTTGCTTCTCTACTTCCTTCTCCTCCATTTCCTATACCCTAACCTTTCCCTCCTTCCCCTTTCCTCTATATCTTTTTTATTGCCTCTCATTCCCTTTCTTCTCTCCCATTGTTCCTCCTTTCCTTTTTTTAAAGTTATGTCAGAACATGTGCCTAACCTGTCTACTATTGACTTTCCATCTTTAAGCTTTAATTCCAACCTGTCACAACTCAAGAGGCTTGTTTAGCTTTATAGATCTCTTTTTTCCTGCTTTAGGAGACTTGGAAAACCTAGAAATAAGTTTTAAGAGACTCCTCCAAAACCCTGAATGTTGGACCCCGAACTTTTCTCAGAAGATTAGAATTAATAAATGAGAAAATTGGAGAGGTTCATATATATTCTTTG
>JAOSBN010000005.1:42475806-42508565 GCA_027563595.1 Erythroxylum suave | reverse complement strand
AAAATGTTAGGATATGATATATGTATTCCGATTAAGAGTTGGGTTCCAAAAATGGGATCCAACATTTATAGTATCAGAGCAAGAAGATGAATTGATAATGATCAAGAGTTGGACTTCGGAAACGGGGTCCAACACTGAAGCTACATTTTTACCCTTCATCTTTAGTTGATGGCAAAACTTGTGTTACACCAGACATTGAACCTTCATCTTCAGTTAATGGCAAAACTTGTGTTGCACCAGACATTAACATCCTAAAAAAATATATGGTAAAATGGGAATTAGCCCTCAGCTACTTTCTTTATAAAGGACCTTCCTTTCCATCAATCCAACCTAGGCCAACCAAAATTGGAGAGCTTTTGGATTAGTTGAAGTTTTGTTCGTCTTCGTACCTCCCCTTTTTAGACTATAACAATCCCAAAATATGGCCCTTAGCACTCTACTTCAAACTTATTTACCTACAGGTTTAGAATCTAGGCATTAAGCTATATAATATCAAGCATAATCATATCATAATCTAGTTAAATATAAAACATATTCCACTCAAATATTTCACCATAAAAGTCTCGTATCCAGTTATCTCAATAAGCCTCTTTACTTGGATGAAACCACAAACCATATGAAAAGGATTAATTTTTCACGTATTTATGTTCTAGTTGAGTATAACAAAAAGCTCCTTACGAATCTCACTAGTGGGACTAGATAAGGAGAATAGGCTTTTTAAGGATGAAGTGTTGGTAACATATGCTTAGAGGCCAAATATACCTATTTAAAGGTAATTTTGGAAGCCCACAACTATGGAACAAGTTAAGACATATAGGGTGCTTTATGTAAGAACATTGGATGACTATTGGAGACTTTACTAGTCTAAGACACCTTTTAGAGGTAGAAGGGAATGTCAGCCTAAGGAGTTATGATAACGACTTTATAAATTGTATAAGTGACATCCTAGTCATTTATTTGAGTATGAAAAGGAGATTATATAAATGTAATAGTAGACAAAAAGGGTTTGGTTTATCAAAAAGAAGTTAGAAAATGCTCTAGTGAATGATTTTTTGCTTAATTGTTACCTATTGAGTATGTCTTACTTTAATAACCCTTTTCTCTCAAATCACTCTCTCATTACAATTTGGAAGATATTCTTTTCTCATAAAAGAGTTATCCCTCCAATTTAACAACTTTTTAATTAGTTTAGAAGGGTTTAAAGAGGCAATTATAAAGGGACTAAATCATGGAGTTCAAGGCCATAATCAATATATTTGCATGAAGCAACTTCTCCATAAAAAAAAGAGCTGAAGAACTTGAAAAGAGGGATATATACCATAATACTCAAAAACTAGTGCTTAGAGAAAAATAAAAGCTAAATTAAGCTCAAAGTTCCTTTATAATTCACCAAATGACTATAAACTGTTGGAATAAGAGAAGACTGCAATGTTTTTCTTTAGTCAAGAAGCTAAGAATAATTTGTCATTAATCCAATAAAGGTTTATGGTCTTTTAACTAAAAGAGGAAGATAAGAACTCCTATTTTGCCATAAATCTTTGCTTTTAACAAGGAACTTAAATAGAATAACAACATTAATGGATCAAGAATTTAGGAACCAAGTCAAATGCGTCCTCTTTTGTCTTTATCTTGAAATCTGAATCATAAATTCAAACTCAAAGTGAGATACTGAGTCTTTGATTAGACCATTCATAGACTCTGAGATTAAGGAAGCTCTGTTCAATATGAGCCTACATAAAGCATCTAGATCTAGTGGATTCAAAGATTATATATCTGACAGGGGCACTACAAAGGAATTAATATTTATAAACCACTCTAAGGAATTAAGAGTTTTGAACATCAGTTATAAAACTACAGCTAGACAGAATGGTAGTATTCAATGAAATTTTGAACCCTCTAGTGTCTTCACTAACTATTCCTGTAGAAACATCCTCAAATTACATGCTCCAAAATTCCTTGGTTTTATATTATATGGTTCCCTTAGGTTAGTCCAAGAGTATCCTTTTTTAGCAATTAAAGGAAAGCTAAACACCTTAGATAAGATGAGGGAATATTAAAATATACATGAACTATGGGTTTTCTGCAGAAATGAGAATGAATCGTTGAAACACTTTTTCATTAAATGTAATGCAAGCTTCAATATTTGGAATGCAATCATAGGGTTATGTAATGAAAACATACCAACTACGGACTAATAGAGCATCATTCGTTCGTATTGTACCAATCATAAGAAAAAAGATTATGACTGGACATCATAAGACTGCCTTTAGCAATACTATTTAAGGAATATGGCAAGAAAGAAACAAGACATTGTTATAACTCTAAAGCTCAGGCACAAATTCTAAAACAACAATTATACATGCCATTATGGAATAGCTTCTAGTCCAATTACTAAAGGTTAAATTCAGTATTATGATAAGCAACAATTGGAGAATATAAGAGTTAAATCCTTTCTGAACCATTAATACACAAGCTCCTTATTTAAGGGCTAAAAGTGAAGACTCCCTTGAAGATGTGGTTGAAGATGTGGTGGCAATGTCAACCAATCTAATAAAGATTACAACATATAAAGCATTATATTCGTATTGCTCACACTAATTACTCCCAAGTTAAGTATTGATGAGTGGTTACAACATTACCATGTTTGTATTTAGCTCTTTATTCATTAATAAAATTCTTTAATTTCTCAAGAAAAATAAAACCTTACTCTTAAGAATATATGTAGTGGCAAAAGCAATGATCAATTCCACTAAGAGTACTTTTCGTTAATAGTTCTTTGTAAACAAGAAAAAATAAGGTCTTGATTTTATCCTAAAAATAAAAATTAATCAAGAAATAATAAGAATTAAAATGTAAAGGAATCACTAGAAAATGAACATTAATTTAAGTCCACATTTACCTTGTAAACTATGCATTAATTACTGGTACAAGAATAAGTCAATTTAGACTTTAAATATTCACTATTATAATTAATACTTATCTTTCCTTAATTTTAGTTAGTTAAAAGAAAGCGCAATCCAATTAACAATAACTGCTAAACAACCTAAGTCCCATGTATAGAATTAGAAAGATTAATAAAATAGAATAATACAAGCCAAGGGGTTGCCTTTAATTCAGTCAATTATTCTTCATATGATATAAGAATCCTTATGTGGCAATCTATTAGACCATATTGCTCAATAGATTAAATAAATTTATCGATTACAACTTTAATATCTAACATAGCAATTTGTTATAACAAATAATAAACTAGTAGTTCTTATAAAAAAACTAATCATAAAATCATAAAATATAAACACACAAAAATAATTGATACTCAAAATATAAATCAACCAATAAAAAAATCAAATCTCACATTTTAATACATGTAAACATATTGACTTACTTTGATTAAATGTAGAAGATTAGAGATGCAAGGACTTAGACAAAGCGTAAAAGAAGAGAGAAAAGAAAGATGACTCACTATTCTATAAACCTTAGAAAAACTTAATATGAAAATTTTTCTTTAAATAATGGGACACACTTAACTTTAGGGTCAGACATGGTTTGGGATACAGACAATTGTCTTTCTGTTTCTTTATTGGAGATGGAAATGGGCTCTAACACATCTCTATATTGGGACATGTATATTTATGTAATTTTTTTAGAGATGGACATAACATCTGACAATTCTGTCTTAGATTGTGTCTTTTTATAATTTTTTATAAATCTTTCGTAGAGGTATATGTGATTAAACACAAATAGTCTCAGGTTGTTTCTTCATCTATAATATTTTAGAATGAAACACACTCTAGAATATGGACGTATTTCAAGCCTTCTATAACTAAAATATCTCAAACCTAAAAGCATAAAAATTCTAAATCCTCTCCTAATCTTTTCATGTCATCTTTTATTATCTTAACTGGAGTACAGAAGAGAAAGTTATTCGCATTCAAGTAGCATTATTGAAATAGTCCATAATTGCAAAATATCTTCATTTTTCTCTTAACAACTTCATTTTCTTCCTAAATAAAAATACAAACACAATAAGTATATTAAAGAATAAAATATGCATAAAGGACTAAATACTAAAAGATGAAATATGTCATTTTGAATTCTTGTCAATTTTCATTTAAAACAACCACACTCCTAGAAATTCAATTTACATTTCAATTTTTCATTCTCATTTATACATGTATCTATCAGCTTTTAAGCTTTCTTGAATTTGAACGAGATTTTGTTTCTTTTCATGCACATTGCATCAAAAAACTCAAAAAGTTGATTTATAACAAATTAATATCACAATCATTGTCATTATAGAATATGAAATTAAGTTGGAAAGTATAATGATAAGGTACCCTCTAACACTCTTCAAATTGCTTGTATTATCAAATATAGCCTTTGGTACCTTATTTATCATATGATCCTCCTTTCTTTTTCTCTTATTTATTTGTAACTACATTTCTTTATTCATAATGCCATCATTTACAACTTCAAGTATGTGTCAAATACTGTTAGTATTTTTTAAAATTGACACACTATGTAAGACTTTTCTACTAAATGAACTAAGAATATATATTGCCTTATTATTCAAATCATTTAATATCTCATCATTGACATTGCACTCACTTTTCTCTCTAATCTCTCATAACTAAAAATCTTTTCAGTTATGAAAAAGCACTTTATATTTGAGTAACTATTTTTATTGGAAAATATAGAAATATTAATATCTTAGCCCATTTGGTTAAAAAGTGGTAAAATTATGCCATAATGACCTTTGCTTAAGTTTTGTTACAAGCATAGATACAATGAATGAAGTTGTTATGATACTAATAATTGATCCCCAGATGGAAGGAGAAAGGGAAGTGAATCGTGTGTGTATTTTAAAAACTTTTTTAAAATTAATGAATTATTTTTAATAAATAAATGAGTGAGATAATATTAAATAAAGGTAATCATAACTATAATGCATAAGTCACACAAACACAATGAGTAAAAAGAATAACAAAGAGATATTGTAAATTGATTTATAATAATTTATCCAAGTAATCCTAAGCTTATGCTCACTCTCCAATTTTCACTAAAGAGTTCATCTTTGTTTAATGAATGAAAAGAAATCCAAGTTATAACTTCTCCTTTACCTCAATGAAGAGTGATACTTACATATATTGTCATTGTGAAAAAGAACCATCCTAACTTGAATTCGTAATCAATTGCCTAAGATAATTGCCCTTAATGTAAGCATAACTAGTTAACTAGAGATGCATTTTCTCTGCTTATTGGACCAACTTTACGAGTTGGAGTTGAAGAAGGGTTAAAAGTAAAGGCCATATAATTAAATCTAATTTTATCACTTAAATATTATTCTCTATTACAATATTTTTCTAATTGTAAGTGGGATGTACTTTGCTTGATTATTAAACCCAAAATAAGATTTATATGGTTTAGTTATTGTTTACTAGTTTTTTAGTTGGATTAGAACATATTACAAGGTCAAATTTTCCAACATGATTATGAAAAACATTAAAGATTGTACTTTCATTTATGAAAACAAAAATTTGAATTGAAATACAATTTCTAGAGTATTAATTAAAGTATTCTACATTATTAGCTAGTAGAACTACTAGTTAGTTTCTTAATTGAATAAGGACTATTAAAGTTCCAATTTAAGTAGTACCAATAGTTGGAGTTTTAATTTAACTAGGAATCGTTATTACACTTACAATTAAGATGTTTATCATGTTTTTAAGATTCACCATGTATAAGGGGATATTATTAACCAATAAAGACATATTTGAGTCATAAAATATTGAGAGTCGTGAGTGTTTTATCTCTTGTTCTTCATTGGCTTTAAAAGTTATTAAAAAATATCTTCTATGTGGCGTTTAAAACACTTTACAAACTTCATTCTTGATTATTTAAAATCGAAAGGTTATTACTCACATTTTCAATTTAAACCTTTTATAAGATTTCAATCCTGCTTTTTGGGATCTCTTCGTTTATTCCTAAGTGTGTTCACATTTGCCCCATAACTCAATATGACTTTATAGTTCTCTTTCTTTTTAATACCAATTATATAGAGACTTATTTCATGCTTATACATACATGAATGCACTGAAACTCTCTTTGTAACATTTGTAAGCTCTTTGGATGCCAAACATGCCTCTCATACTTCACTTTGGTCAACTTACACCAATAAACTTTTCTCTTAGTTGTTAAAAACCCAAAAACTAATTATTACAAACTGTTACACTTTAAATTTACATTGGTCGACTACTAGCCTAGCTTACATTGGCTGATCAATCCTCCCAAATCACGAATTTAATCAACTTAAATGCTTAAAGTTGATTTGTTTAATACAACTATAATTAAAACAACATTCAAAACTCCACACATATAGTGTTTTAAGAGATTAAAAAGGCTTTTCTTTTAAAATCTAAGGCTTTATTGCTTGACAATTGAAAAGATTACTACAATTTAGTGATATGAAATGTTTATATATAGTGAACCTTTAAAATACCAAACTAATAAAGTGAGATTATAATTAATATAAAAATATTGTGACGTGTTTTGATCTTCTTTTGTTCTTGCATTACTTTGAAGGTTTCAAGTTTTATCATTTCTTTTATCAACTTTACTAAGTATTTTCATAAATTATGCTTGGTTTCATTTTGTTCTTATATAATTTTTTATTAACATAACACTCATCAGTAGGATTTATATTTTGTTATCATCAAAACATTGATTAGAACCTTCTTTAGTTCAACACTTATGTTTATTAATAGGATATTATGACAACAAATATATGGTTTCACATAGTTTTAATAAAGGAATATCTCTTATTTCCTTTTAATAGTATAATCTGAGTTTTGAATGAAGTTAAATTTTGTTTGTTAACAAACTTGATTTTTAAAATTTAAAAATTTTCGATTATCGGTAAATTTTTAAAATTTTATATTGTTATTTCTTAACTAATTAACAATCCTATCATTAGTTATTGAATAACTAATTTTTTGACATCACCATCCAATTGTAATGCTACTTGGGAACTTACAAGCCTAAACTCTTTTATTTTACGGATCTCTGAGTTATTAATGTATACAACCACTCCAAAGAATAAATTTTTATAGTTTAAAATATCTTCTTTTTTATCAATCCAAGTTCAATTCTATATGATGAATGTGAATCAGTTCGATACCATGCTCCGTGTCTGACAACAATGCCAACCACCGTTTCTCCCAAACCTCAAGTTTAAGAACTGGAGGTTAAAGCTAGTTATTGAGTGGCGTGCCAAAGCGGATCTTGACGGATTTATAGCAGCCCAGTAACTAAACTCCGAGCCTACTACGTGTACTTTTTTTTGTCGTTGTTGTAGCTCCAACATGAGCATTCGTTTCCATAAGATGTGATTCCATACTTGTTCCTTTTGTCCGCAAACAACTAGTAAATTGCAATATTAAGTTTTTGTTTGACAATCAATTGGTTGCATTAGCTGTTAGTTGATTATATCAATTGTTAGCTAATAATTGATTATATTAGCTGATTTGACCAGTAGATTATATTAGTTGTTTATTAAAAATGTTTGGTAAAATTAGTTGTTTAACATTAGCTGTTTATATCTAAAATGACTTATGAGGACATAACTTTAAAAAAAATTATAAAGTTATGAAAATGACTTTAATAACACCAGATGAGATAAGGGTATATACTTATTAATCAATTTATAATTGATATATTTTGATTAATTACTTAATTTAAAAGTATTTGATTTCTTTATTTGAAATGGCTATGTAATTAATTTGTGAATATTATTAAAAAATTATATAAAATTTTATTTTAATATCTTTTTTATAGAATTATTAAATAATTAAATAATATTAAAAAAATCAAAATAAATTTATAATATTAAATAATCAACTTTTAATGCACGTTCAATAAAACCCGAATACTAAATTAAATTAAAGATTAAAATATAAGTATTATTTAATTATAAATTAGATATTAAATATTAATATGAATAAGGTAGAAAAATAGACAAATTTCTTTAGTCTTTTATCTAACCCAAAATCTTCTACAAAATATGCACAAATTGAAAGTTGATTGGAAACAATAGCGCTGATAATAGCAAACCCAAAAGGAGGAGAGAGTAAAGAGTAACAAGGACATTATCGTCATAAATCAACCAATTAATTTGAAAAGCTGAGATAAAGGAGCCTGTTAAAAATTAGTTGGTTAGTTTGAATTCGCCAACCCAATCAGCTACTAACTAAACAAATAAATAACTGATTGATATGGGCCAAATAGCTAACTTAAGTCAAACAGCTAAAGAATATCTAAAAAGCTGTTATCCAAACACAGCCAAAACCCTTGTAGCTTATTTTATGCTTCCTTTAAAACTTTGTACATCCCTTTATTCTCAGGTAACTCCAAACTTTTTACATTGTTCACAAATGAATACGTTTTTCAACTTTATCATCAGCTTCCTTTAGCTCGAACAGAAGTTTGCAATCTTGAAAATAAAAATATTAGATGTGTAAAAACTAGCATCCAAAGTTTTCTATTAAACAGAAAGCAACAAAATGTCAAATGTGACTCTTGCAAACGGAAATATGGGGGGTGGGGTGGCCCTCGAGAAAATAAGTCACGTGGAGGCACGTGACGCAGTAGTGAGTGGCGTCGCGTGCTGGCGTGCCGTGCTTTATCCTACGTGGGCATACCTTTTTTTTGCTCTCTCTCTCTCTCTCTCTCTCTCTCCAAAAATGAGTTAAAGAGGATAGGACCCACTTGAGCGGCCCTGTCTCTTTTGACCCAAAAAAATTTAAAATTTATATTTTTATTATTAATGTGGAGTAAGGGTTTCTGAGTTCTGACACA
Organism: Erythroxylum suave; assembly: GCA_027563595.1. Lineage (NCBI taxonomy): Eukaryota > Viridiplantae > Streptophyta > Magnoliopsida > Malpighiales > Erythroxylaceae > Erythroxylum > Erythroxylum suave. Next base: position 42,499,712 of record JAOSBN010000005.1, on the reverse strand, counting down.
CCCAAACTAAAAACAAAAATTACTTTACTGACAAATGTGTCAGTGACGTAATGCTTCCCAGTCACCATGTGAGAAAGTGGTTCTCGTTTAGATTAAATTACTTCTGCAAAATCCGGGACATGTTAGATGACGTGGACTTCCAATGTAGGGTCCCACAACTTGAGATCCGTACGTAAGAGCTGTTCCATCCAAGATTGTTTTTCTCGGCTTGTGCGTTATGTGCTCTTCTGACCACCCTGACCAAGTCTTCTGGCCAATTCGCAAGGTTTCCACGTAGAACTATGGAAGCCTCACTAAACTAGAACGCCTATAGTATTATTAAGTTCTAAACATGTTCGGTTATCCATTCAATGACATTTAATTTCTACCGCTGTCGGAGGTGCCAACTAACACGAAAATTTTCAAAAACAAATTCAATTAAATCTCTGAATTCATCAATCATATATCTAACATATCCCCTAATTTTAAATTATTAATGAATAACTTATTTAAAATATGTTATTTTAAAAATTAACATTGGTGGAGTAAATATTCTAACAAAAACAGGGTGTTTCAACGCCTCTTGTCATGTTTCATTTCTCTGCTACTCTCCTTTAACCACAAATTGTGCTTTATTTCATTTATTTATTACAAATGTTGTAGGTGGAGGAGGATGACACAAGGGATGTAACGTGTCACTTAATTTTGTACATTGTACATATATTTATATAAATCTTATATAAATATAAATATATAGATAAAATTGATAAAAATAAAAAATCTGATCCTATCCGGACATGTCAGATGGCGAAGATGATATGTGCCCGGAGTAAGGCTACGAGGAGTTTGAAACAACTAACTATATGGTGAGCATGACGTCCTCTTGTCTGTAACTGTAAGTACCAACTTTGGTCCTTAGAGTTTCCGCAACTTTTCTAGTTATACACATTCACAGGCCCTTGGGATCGGTGATTTGTGTCAACATGGTTTGTTATACAATCCTTGTGCACATATCACGTATTTTTTTGACGTGCCTTAAATGGTTTTGGTATTTCAATCTAGCCGGTTCGAATCTGATGCTAGTCCACTTCAAAATTTTTGAAAATCAAAAAGTTTGGAAATTTTTAAAAATTTCAGGTTTTTAGTTTTTTGTTCATATCAATAATTTAAATTCTTTTAAAATTTAACTTAAATTCAAATTTTATAATATCCAAATTCAAGTTGACCTAATTTATTGTTATATATAATTTTAATCTAATAAAATTTCGGAAGAGACTTTAAAATAATTCAGTTTACAGGTAGAAAAAGAATAAAGATGAAAAAAATTATGTTTTATGGTTTAATATATTTTTAGTTTTTTTACATATAAAATTAGTTGAACGGACTAAAAAGGAGAAGAAAGTTTTATTTTATGCTTTAACAAAATTAAAATAATAATACACATATTTTATATTAATTTTTAATCAATATTGACAAAAAATTAACAATGAATGTGTGTGTTTATTTTATGAAGAACAAAATTTATGTTGTAAACTTGTAGCATTAAAGGTTTTGATAAACAGTATTTCAAATGTTTTATTTTGAAAGAGGGGGAAAAAAAAAGTGGGGAATGAATGGTCACCTCACAAGCATTGAGTTGCATCGTACAGGTCGTGATTAATTATAACTTAGTACCTAACAATGCCGAAAAAGAAGGGAAAACAAGATGCAAGTCCAAACCCGCCAGTTCTTGTCTAGTCATCATCTACTTTCCTGACAGTGTCTGTCAGGTTGATATTTTTCTTTCTTCAGGTCAGGGCTCTTCCTTATCCTTTGACCTTCTCAGTCATCTGTGCTCTAAAATGGTTGATATGATTATAGCAAGGGAAAAGAATGCAACTTTTAGATATATAAAAGAGGAATCAGATTTTCTATATCCAGTATTATGTAATAACTCTGCTTTATCGATATTGTCTAAATAAGTAGGTGAAATCTATACGAAATTTATATAAATATATGAATAAGATCAAATAAAATAGAATTAGTATAGGGTAGTGAGTATAGAAGATCTCACTCTTTATAAGAAGGATTGAAAGCTCAAAGAGAAGAGAGTGGAGACGCATAAGGCTTGTAAAAGTCATTAACTCAAAACTACTTGTCTTTTAATTCGGTTATTCTTTTCCAACTTTTGATCATGATTCGGAGCCTGTGAACTGTGAAGGGACAATGCTAGGAAGACAATAGACCATCTTGAGCTGAGCTAAGACATGTAAAACGATTCAATCCAGAAGTTAATGTTTAAGAGTTAAAACAAAGAAAGAGTGAAAGCGAAGTTATTAGTAATTTGGAGAATATCTCGAAAAGTACAAACAAGGCAGCAGGAGCCAGGAAGCCATGTGAGAAAAGTTTGGAATAGGGACAAAAAGCCTTTGCTTGGGCAAAAATATTGGAAGTTAATAAGGGTAAATACGTCAAGGAAGCTTTCATATAATTCGGCTTGACAGAGCCGTCACGGCTCACACCATTATAGTGGGCTCGCGGGGCAAAATAGATGAGATTAATCCTTAAATTATAAATAATTTTATTATATTTATTTTGTACTTTGAGGTAAAGGGGAAGCTGGGAAGGGTTATTTGTTTTATTTAGTCTTTAGAAAAAAAAAAGTGTTGTCAAATAGTACAAACAAGGCATTTGTGTGGTTATCTTCTTATTGTACTTGTCTTAAAAATTTTGCAATGAAGGAATTCACAGGGACATTGCTGCTCCTGTTGGGAATAGCTTCCAGTACCACTGACAATTGTCATATTTTTACTGTTAAATGTCAGGACTTACTAGATACGATTACGAAACTAAGGTTATTTTGTAGAGCACGATTTGATTAATCAAATTGCTAGGACTTCGGAGCTTTTAAGTATTGTTGATCAATCTAAAGCAAAGTTAGTCATCGTATACGTCTGTTAAACAAAAGCAAAGGCGACAAGAGTAGCAGTAACTAGATGATAAAGACAAACATAGCCTCTTTGTTCACAGGGCAAGGAGAACAGAGTGTAAAAGGTTGAGACATGAACTACAAATGCCTTCTGAGCTCGGCTGCATTTTTTGTCGGCTTTAGTCTCTCCTCATTCTCTGTGTAAATACTTACAGATGTCAATGGAAAGTTAAAGGTTAGCAAAAGGATATGTTCAGACCTCTCTTTGTATCACATGACATAGAGCTAGCTGTTCCTCTCAAAAGTAAAAACAATACTTGCGATTTCCAAGGCAAAAGTATTGTAGAGAGACATACTAATAGACTGCGGGTTATTGCCTAGCTCCCTCTTTGTGTGTATCTCTATCTGTGAAAGTTATACAACGATGTTATGTATATATTATTTGTTTTTCACATACCATTTTACCATCGACTGTCTTTGTCTGATTTGTCTTTTTCTCGAGTGGCCCTAAGGCTTCTCCACCGGCCATAAACACACTCTTTCTACCGATCACTTCTTGTTGGGTATCTGCCAAAGTTATAAAAGAACCTACAGAAGTCCCTGCAAAAAGCTTATGAAAACTTTCTCTTCACATATTACCCAACACGCCAAACAAAGCCTATTAAAGGCCCACCGAACCAAAAGCAGGCAACCAAACTCAGAACTCTCTCTATCTCTCTCTCTCTCTCTCTCTCTATGGACTTGCATCTGAAGCAATGGAGAAACCAGCATCAGTCAGAGCAACATCCTTCTTCAAAGATGCCAAAACTCCTTGACTGCCATCAACTACACCACCACCAACAACACCATCAGCAGCCACAATCAGCATCTTCTGCTCTTCCTTTGTTCGCACCTGAACCAAACAGCAAATTCAGTAACCTGTCAGCAATACCTGCAGACACAACCACAGCTACCAACATCGGATTTCCAAGTAAAGGTTTCGTTCTTTACCTTTTCTTGCACACTTCTCTTTTCTCAAACTAACAATGAATACTTCCTGCTACTCAACGTCTCTTTCTTGACGGCCTTAATTTTCCCTTCACCTTGCTTCACACTCACTTTCACTCTTTGTTAGGGTTTTAATATTTCTCTTTGTTGTTTTTTCTGTTTATTAGGAATGAGAAGTCACTTTAGCTTATCTCAGTGGCAAGAATTAGAGTTGCAGGCTCTGATCTACAGATATATGCTGGCTGGTGCAGCTATTCCCTCTGAACTTCTGCAGCCAATTAAGAAGAGTCTTCTTCACTCTACTTCATATATCTTGCACCATCCTCTTCAACATCTCTCTCATTATCAACCGGCCTGTAAGTGCTCATACTCTCATTTCCTTATTGTTTTTCATTGGTTCAGGTTTTGCAAGGTTTAGAGATTGTTACTTTTTCTATACTTAAAGAAAACTTTTTTTTTTTTTTGGGAAATGCGTGCCTGTGTTGGCCAGTTCTTGCTCTTGTTGGAAATCATGACCTCGTATAATTAAAATGCATGTTTTTGTCTTTGCGTTTTGTACTATCAATTCTTTATTCTGCATCTTTTCTTAAACAGTACAGTTGCCTTGAATATTTGGTCAAAGAAACACCTAAAAGAATGTCTAAAACCATTGATTTCAGATTTGTTCTGTTTAACTAGTTGTTATAGCCCTTCAGATCATCTGTCCCAATTTTTGTGGACCTACTTTGTTCCATTTTGTATCACAAAAATTGGGACAGATGATCACGTCCTTATATGATAGGAAAAATCCTGTTTATGATAACTTAGTTGAGTTTGAATTAAGACTGACATTGTGGCAAATAGGTTACTGGGGAAGGCTGGCAATGGATCCAGAGCCAGGACGGTGCCGGAGAACAGATGGAAAGAAATGGAGATGCTCGAGGGACGTGGTGGCCGGCCAGAAATATTGCGAGCGCCACGTGCATCGTGGCCGCAACCGTTCAAGAAAGCCTGTGGAAATCCCCACCAACACCGCGACCATCTCTTCCAACGCGGGCGGCGGCGATGGACTCGATGGTGGATGTGGTGTTGCTGCTTTCAGTACCATCACCACTCCTATTAGTGCACCATCTGTCGTAGGGGGTGTTAGTGGGACCACTTTTTCTTTTTCAGCGAAATCGCCTTCTGTTGATCTTCTTCACCACCTTGATCACAGGTAAAAGTTAGCTTCCTCCTTTCACCTAATTTACATTATTAAGTTAATTTCAGTTTGGTGAGTATCTTTCTTTTCCTTTTCTTTGAGAAGCCAATCTTGTATGAGTACAGCCACAAATGTAAAATTTGGTATAGAGCACAAGCTTCGCTTCTGTGCTAGAATTCAACTAAGCAATTAGTCCGGGGTAGGGTAGTAGGACCTCTGAAAGACTGTCGAGTATGACCGAAATCTAGTTTTAGAGACCCTGGCTCTGCACAAATAACCGTAACCACAGCTTTTGGATATGCTTTTCTTTTGCTTATGCAATTTCATCATCAACATTTCGTATGTTTCCTTGTTGGGTTAAATAATCTTTTCTGAAATACCATATGCTGTTCCTTGTACAGTTCCTCAGATTCCAGAACTGAAACAAAGGGTCTCTTTGGACCCCAAAATGAGGTTGGTAAGAAACCAGATGGCCACATTTTGAGGCATTTTTTCGACGACTGGCCACGATCCGTTCAAGAACCTGAAAATGCTGGAAGTAACGCTAGTCCGATGAACTCTGCCACTTGCTTGTCAATTTCAATGCCTGGAAACTCATCGTCGGATGTGTCGCTGAAACTATCCACTGGCAACGGAGAGGAGGCAGGTTCCACCGGAGGCAGTGAAAGGGAGCAACCACATCTGAACTGGGGAGCTGCCTGGAGTAATCACCAAGTGACTTCCATGGGAGGACCTCTTGCGGAGGCACTAAGATCTTCCGCTTCCAACTCCTCTCCAACTAGCGTTCTACACCACCTGCCCCGCTCCACTTCCGAAACTAGCGCTGTCAGCATTTGATTTTACATTTTAGTTTGCGTTGTACATGTATTTGAAGCATTTAGTTTGTTTTTATTTTTTCCAGATGATTGTGTTATTATTTTAAACGTGCATGGATGTAGTTTTCCTATTTTAATTGGAACTTGTGATTCTGAATTCATTCTGTGATTTATTCATTACCCAAGATTACTCTGAATCAAACTGAATCATACAAGAATAACAACCTCTAAACAAGCAAACTACAAAACTCAAAAGTCAAATTAAGAGCCAAGGTAGTAGCTCAAAGCAACACTTTTAAAAAGGTTTACAATAAAAGTCAAGAAATGAACAGCAATGAGCGGGGAGGTCGCCAATTTTTTTTAAAATAATTCTTGCCATTTTCTTAAATAATTATTTGTAAATTAAAAATATAAATCGGTTTCTTTTTTTTAATTAAATTTGAGCTTAAAAGTGGAACCATTTTATGGACTGATTATCTGAAACCATATGCCAGCCATAGAAATGAACCTTTTTTAGACAAGACGGTCCTAAGTGCGTCTTGTCCTCGAGGTTTAAATCACAAATGTTGTTACAATGACTGCCTCTTTAGCTACAATATTATCATAGAACTGGCATGGAAGACGGAACAACAGTATCTTGATGCTCGTTTATAATTCGTAGTGTGTAAAGAAATTACAAGTCAATAAATATTTGAAGTTTAGTCTGAAATTTGTTTATCAGCACCAAAACAAACGAATCTGTGGCTTTTTCCACTGTCGTTAATGGCTGCCTTTATGACACCCGACCAAAGAATCCTAGCCGTGGTATCCAAAAGCCTAAAAAAAGATGAAACACGAGTGTTATATGTATACTTGACTTTTTCCCAACTTTTCTTTATGTATAGGACAGATACTAAGTTCCACTTGTGTTTATCTTCTTTGGAAATTAAGGTACTTGATACCATAACCAAACACAAAGAAGAAGATCAGAACCCATCCAATATGGGCAATGGCAACCGCAGGCAGAAAGTCATAATCGAAACCCAAAGTTTCCTTGATGAACACATTCACTGGCACTGTCCCAGCTCCAGGTATGACCACAGGACTACTTTTATCACCTATTTGAGATGCCACAAGACCATATATTGTCCAAGACACCGGGTTAGCCCAGTAGTACCACCTCCACCAAACTGGAATTTGCTGCAATCAACAACCAAATGTTATCAAGATAAGAGACAAAAGTAATTCATTGTAGGAAATTTAAGGTTACGTACCATCCTGGGAATGAGAAAGCCGGAGAACAAGTTCCATAAGGAAAAGAAAAAGGACATAACAATGGCAGCAATTTGATGTCCTGGAGTCAGGGCCACGGTCATCATCCCATACAGTGTGAAGTAAACGAAGCTTGAATATATGATGTAGTAAAACCAGAAGAATTTTACAAGTTTCCACTCAAAGTTCATCATAGAGAAAAGCAGAAGGGCGTAAACGATAGTTTGGACTGCCACATAAATTGCCTCTATCGCCACCTTCAAAGATTAAAAACAGTTCCTCAGAACTATGAATTTGTGCATGCCAATGTCGTATCAATTTCTTGACATTATTGAAATCAATTTGAATTAATCAGAGACACATCTTTCTGGAATTTCCTTTAGATGGGAAGATGTAAAATCTTTAGCAGGTCCCTTTATGACTTCCTATCCAGTAAGGGATAGGAGAAACCTCTCAAGGGATGACTACCATATTTACCTGAGCAAATGCAAAGGCCAGTGGAGAATACATTCCAGCTGCCTTTTCACGATAGAAAACTGTTCTTTCAATAGCAACTACAGGCTGAACTGAGGCCGCATTGGTCGCACCAAGGAAAAGTATAACAGAGTACATGGCTCCCAAAATATTCATCACGTCCTGCTGTTTTGATCTGCGTGCGGGATTTTTATTAGAGTGAAGTTGTCTACGATGATAGACTTTGATAAGAGGACATCAGAAGACTTACAGCTTCAGTCCTTTGTTCCAGAAAATCAGACCAAAAAGAAACCCGATAAATGTGGTCAGGAAGAAACGAATGGCATTATACTCGGGATTTCTCCAATAGGACTGACGCTGTTTCCAGAAACAAGCTTTGATTTGTGTAATATAAGGTTGTGAATACTTGGTTGGGAAGTATAGATCATTAGACCCTGGTGTTGGGGTGCTAAGTTCCTTGATAAGTTCCTGATTCCTCCTGTATAATGTGGAAAATGAGTGGAAGAACTGAAAACTAAGCTCTTCAATGTATAATTAAGGTAAAGAACTTTTACTTATAGAGGGAAGAGTTGGCATAAATTTCTGCAAAATCCACATCTAGCTGGGACTCCATTGCAGGAGAGCTGACATCAAGCATCCATGTTGCAGGGTTGATTCCGTCCTTGACCTTAGGAACTCCTGGGATGGCCTGGGTTGAAATACCACAATTGCATGCAATTCCCATCAGTAGTAGTAACATCAAGTCGCTTGATCTCAAGATTAGTGATGAATTATAGCTAATCAGTATTCGGTGAATTGGAGACAAAAATAGTAAAGAAAGATATCTTTACCTCAAAATATTCTACAAGCTTGTGCGAATGGCGTCCAAGAGGTCCAGCATAAATTACTTGACCACCTCTTTTCATCAGCAATAGCTGAAACAGCCAAGATATAAAGTTGAACAGATTCAAACAGAATACAGATATAAACATATACAAATGCCAACACAGACCTCATCAAAAGCTTCAAAGATGTCTATGCTAGGCTGATGAATAGTGCACACAACTGTCCTCCCTGTATCTACAGTATTTCTTACTGTACGCATAACAATGGCGGCAGATCTGGCATCAAGTCCCGAAGTCGGTTCATCCATAAAGATAATTGAAGGGTTGGCAACCAGCTCTACAGCTATCGTTAGCCTCTTCCGTTGTTCTGTTGATAGACCATTCAATCCTGGAAGTCCAACCAATGCATCTCTAATGGGATTTAGTTCAACCAACTCCATCACTTCTTCGACAAACATCTGCAGAACCCACGGAAACAGAAAATTTAGTGTCATAGTAAACCACAAGGAGCTCATCAGAGGATAATTCCAGCAGCAGCGGCAGCTAAGTAGAAAGCATAAAACGTGAAACAATATTGTAACTTTCACAAAATTATTAATGTTCATAATTCTGACGAAGCTAACTCACCTTTCGAGTTTTTGTGTCGACATCTTTGAAAAGACGGAGCCAGGCAGAGAACAAAATGGATTCATAAACAGTAACATGTGGTGAATGAATGTCATTCTGTTCACAGTAGCCACTGACACGAGCAAACGTTTCTTGCTTCTTTGGATAACCAGATATACTTATAGTTCCTTCAATATAGCCTTCGGTTTTCCTTCCTGCCAATACGTCCATTAACGTAGTCTTCCCTGCACCACTTACACCCACCAAAGCTGTCAATATACCAGGTCTGAAAGCGCCACTAACGTCCCGTAGCAGTTGAAGGCGATTTTCTTCAACTCCTCGATTCCTCATTTCCTATTGCGGAAAACCAGATGCTCATTTCAATAGCATGTCTAGAAGAAGCACATCTTCTTCAATATGGTCCTTTGATTAATGTAAAGTTCAAAGTTCCTGATGACTTACGGTGGGCATATCCACAAAATAGTTGACATGGTTGAAAGCAAGTGAAAGTGGTTGGAACGGCAAAACCATCCCTCTTTTTGGTTCGTTATTTGGTCCAGCGTTTTCCAAGGAATTCCTCACTTCCATGTCAACCCCTGTAATTGTTCACAAAATTTTTAAGACATTCAGAAGATGATTTCAGTGGACATCTTTAAACTTTCAAGCACATGAACAATGGGTTTGATTCTATAATTGTTTGTAATAGACAAGAGGAAACGATTTCATTCATGAATGAAGAGTTCTAATCTTGGCTGAAAAGGGTGTTAGAATTTGCATGCAAGGAAGTGGTGGCATTGGCTTAAACCTTCTGTTCCATATAGTGCAGAAGTTGATTTCTGCTTCTTCTTCTTGTCATCATCATCGGCAATGACAAGTTTTGAATCGGAAAAAGCTGCAAGTAAAATGTAAATACAGGAAATTTTGATGTCAGGTATCCATTCAACGTCTGTTCCAAAGACGAGGAGACAGAAGGTGAAATAACTTACGATTCAAGTAAGTTAAGGCTGCAATGAATAATATGTTGAATAGAAGAGAAAAACCAAAAAGTGCTCCAACACAAATCCAAAACCAATAATCATCAGTAAAGAAGCCTCTCGATTTCAACAGGACTTTTCCAACAGTAGGTGCATCAATCCTAGGATCTGGATTAGGCTGTGCATTACAGAACAGTTAGGACATAGAAACCAAAGCAGAATTGAGATGAGTTGAAGACAATCTATAAAGGGTACTTACTGCACTCCATCTTTTGTCCAGAAATTCATTCATGACAATGGCATTTTGTCCGTACATCATTGGAGACATGTAATAGCCCCATAGCATCCAAGACTTAATGTCATCTGAAGCAGAGCAAGAAGATGCTTAATTTATAACCAGACATTGACAAATAGTTTCAGCAATATATATTCGTTACTCGAATTAAAGGTATAAAGCATAATAAGGTGGAGGCTTATTCTCTTCTGTAACTACCAATGTGAAGATGTATCAATGCTCTTTGATGTAGCCAAAAAAAGAGATAAGACAATGAATCAACTGCTTACTCTTGGCTATTACAAAGCCTCCAAGAGTAAAAACTATAAGCAAGGTGAAAGTTCCCAGTGTGTTTGCGACAACTTGTGTTCTTCCAACGGCAGCGGTGAAACGAAAAAGGGATAGAGCCATTTGGTGTATACCAAAAAACGCCACAAACTGTCTGACAAGCCTGAGGAAGCAAAGGAAGATGTGTTTGAGTGAAGATACTACTACAACATCAGTAAGATGAAAATTTTGAACTCAATTCACCTGCTAATAGATGGTGCAAAACCGATAGTGTAATAGGTTAACGCAATCCATATCAGTGATTCCACAAATGACAATGGGATTCTAAGCAACCAGATTGGTAATCCATAAGCCCATGGAGGATAAAACAAGAAGTCCCTTTGCTTATAAAACACAGGTAGACTGAAGACTGTCATTGCAAGTTCTGCCATCCCATTAAACATCACATTAATTAGACTGAAAAACAATGCTCCAAAGAACTTTTGTCCATCTTGCACTGTCCCAACTTTCATTTCTGTCCTTAGGAACACAGTGAAGGCAAATATTGACATCAATGTTATCTGGGACGTCTTGAATATATAAACAAAAGAATTTCGTTTCATCAGCAACCACTCCCTTGATAAACATGCCTTGAAAAGTTCCCAATTTGAAATCCCATACTTGCTTGTCACTAATGCAGCCGGATGAGTTCTTGATTTATCATAAGGAATCCTCAAATCTGATGCGAGCACTTGGCCTATATGGAATGAGCTGAAGCCTTGCACGAATTCCGGAACTGAAAGAAATCTATAAGGTTCGTCCTTCTTGTACCAATACTGTTCTTGGTCTTTCTTGGAAGTTACTTCTTGCAGGAAGTCAGCTACTCCTTTTCTTTCTGGGCATTTGAAACCCATGTATTCAAAGAATTCTAGGATATGATCACGAGGACCTTGATAAACAATCTGACCTTCTGATAATAGGATAATGTCATCAAAAAGATCAAATGTCTCCGGTGCTGGCTGTAGAAGAGAAATAATCATTGTCACGTCCATAATATGAACCATTTGCCTCATGAACTTGCATATCTGAAATGTAGTTGAACTGTCCAACCCCGTTGATATTTCATCCATCAAAAGAACCTTTGCTGGTCCTACCAGCATCTCCCCTGCATCCATTTCAGACAGCATTTTAATTATGCATCAAGAATATGGAAGCCAGACAAATGACTCATATATGATTTCCATTCCGGTCAAACTGAACTAGCCTTTTGGCCAAGTGCTTGACCTTAGTCAAAGAAGAATACCTGTAGTCAGACGTTTTTTTTGTCCTCCAGATATACCTCTTATCATCTCATTCCCAACCGTAATATCTGCACAAATATCCAACCCCAGTATCTGTTGAAGACACTTCAGTTAGTCTACAGGTTTACTTCTTTAATGTGTGAAAAGAGTATTTAAGAAAAATAAACAAGATATACCATACTATTTGAAATGCAGGTAATAAACCTTGAGGACATAATCAGTAACCAAATTGGTTTGTTGGCCTGCCATTGCCGCAGCTTTCATGAATGCATCAATCTCAGGGTCTGGTTTAATTCCTGCTTCTTTCTCTCGTCTCGAGAGTTCTGCCAGCATTTCGTATCGTGAGCCCACTCCTAAGCAGCGTCCAGAGAAGTCCAATGTCTCTCTGACTGTCATTTCTCCGAAGTGAAGGTCATGTTGGCTAATATAAGCACAAGTCCTCTGAGGAACAAATTCATTAAATTCGTGACCACAATAGGTGATTCTGCCAGTAGCCTGTTGACAATGTCATTCAGAAACTACTAAGTCAGCTTAACTGGTATACAAAATGGGCCAGCAGCAACCAATATTTCAAGAAGCAGAAAATATACTTTCAAGTTAAGATCGAGTTTTCCTGCCAGAGCTTGCAGGAGTGTTGTTTTCCCAGCTCCAGGAGGACCAAGAAGTAAAGTCATCCTGAAAAATAATCACATATTGGCAGACAATGAATATAATTTTTATAGACAAGAAATAGGCATAAAACTGATCCAAAAAAAAAGAACATAAAACAAGAAGGCTTGCAAGAATCACTTTGATTTTTTAAAAAATGCTAACTATAATAACCGTTGGAATGAAGTGGTTGTGCCGATTTAGTAAGGATACCTCGATGGTTTGACAATTCCGCTGACATCTTGAAGAATTTGGATTTTTCTCTTTTTGGATGGAACAAGACGAATCAGTCCAAGAACATTCTGCCATAACATCCAAGTTTCAACTTCATTCATTAAATAATTAATCTTTAAGTTCTCCAAATATATATATATATATATATATATAGATAAAAAAAATAAAAGTTTGTCATCAGAAAAACCAAGAAGAAGATAGAAAGACCTCAAATGTGTTTAAAGTAGCATTAAGAAGAGTTGGAAGAGCTCTGCTCCCAAAGTACACTTTTCCCTCCACCGATAGATGCTCATACCGCACTTCAATCTTAGGAGTCTCAATCCCAACCCTACATAGAAGACTTGCTTTCGTAGGTCATAATCAAATAACTTAACAAGAAACGAACATGAAGAAAATTAAGCAAACTTGTCAGGAAAGAAAGTTAGAAAGCTAACGAAGAAGCATTTACAGAAACTGACCTATCGGTTCTGTCTCTTACTCTCCTAAGAAACTTCTCATTATCCTCTTCAGCAACTTTCAATATACTCTCAATCAAGTGCTTCCTGTCATGCGTTCCAAGCTTTCTCACATCAATCTCATTTTGTATAACTTTTCCATTATCCAACACTTTCAGTAACACCCCTTTCCTCATGCGGTCATAGGTCGGCAACCGCTCAATCGCCGCCCACCGGAGCTCGTCCTCTTCCTCGCCCCGCCTCTCACTCCGATTAAAGACATCCGGCTGCGCCATCCATACATCCCGGAAGCTATTAGATGTCCAGCTCCGACGACTCACCGATGCAAAACTGCTTCGGTTGCTCACTGATCTCGCCAGATCATCTCCCGCCAAAGCTGCCGCCATATGCGGTGCAATCACGAAAGCAAAACACTTCTCCTCTTTTCGTAGTTTTAATGTAACTTCACTTCACGTATCACAATATTAGTAAACTAAGATCCTTGCGAATCCTTAGAGAAGCAGACTTCACTAACTAAAGAATAACTACGCTTAAAAAGGAAAAAGAACCCGACAAACTTGTAACCAAATCCTAGGCTGCCACTTCCGAACTATAACGAGAATCCTCAAACTAGTGTAGCCTACTAGCAAGCCGTTGGGGTACAATCTCGATCAGATCGAATCACCAGGAGTTCATTATTAAACGAACACGCATACATGCACAAACGTAACCATCATGGAAAATCCCGACGACCCAAGCAGCCGAAATCTTTCTCCGGCAGCTGAAATTAATAAACAAAAGTGTCCAGCCAGAGACGACATGTACTGTTCAAGAAGTGTAGGACAGATGGCGAAAGAGATTTAGATTAGTGAGTGAGGCGGTTGATGAGGACCGGAAAGTAAAACAGAAGAAGATCAGAAAATGAATGGAGCTCACTAAGTACGAAGAATCGCTGAAAAGGGTGAAGGTTGTATTAATCTGGTGACAGAGGTTTGATTTGGTGGAAAGATTGAATCCATTTTCTTCTATATCTTCTGTAATGTACAATGTCTAATTATAACAAGCTGTCTAATTATACTGTTTACAGCGAAGCTATATAAGGTAAGTTTTAATTACATTAATTCTATTCTTATCACTATACTGATATTGGTCCTGATTTCTTGCAGATGGATGAATCTTCTCCTTTGATCCAGCATAGTCAACAGGTTGTAGCTGTACTGATCTCTCTCTCTCGTATATACGAGTCTTTTCCAATCTAATTTATATGGTTTGCTTGTTGATTTGATGTTTGACATTTGAATTTCATATAATTTCTGAGAGGTCACTTGCGTGTATTTGCACTCATGTGTTTGCATTGAAGAGCCGAAGTAATAGGTTGGCATGGCATTGCGAAATGGGGTAGGGGAAGGATAGAGATGGTTACGCCAATGATTGTTGTTGGATGATAGTTACAGGAGAGTCGAGTGGATCTCCTGACCCCTGGGTCCTCAGTCCTTAGATATTAAATTATACAATTTCCTCATATAAGAATTCGAATGATACAATTTTTCAAAAACGCAGCGGCAGTGACGTTGCATAAATAAATTTTAAAAAGAGGATTATTTGCCCTTTTTTCTCTTTAAAAAGACATTTTGTACAAAAATATAAAATTATCAATGTAAAATCATAATATAACAAAAGTTTAAATTCTATTTTATTCTTGTTAAGCTCACAAAATTTATTATATTTAAAATTTTGAGTGTTTTTTATTTGTAATCTATCTCCAGTTATATTTTAATTTTTTAATTTTATTTCATTTTTTAAAATTTATTTTATGATAGTCTAATATGTTGAATATTTTAAAATATTGGAAAAAAAAAAAAGCCACATTAACATCGTATTGTATTAGGTTTGTTCATTCAGGAAACTGAAATTAGAAAAATCTCTTATGCCCGGTTGAATCCAAGGACAAGATCTTTGTGCATAAATGCCAGTCGATACGGTAACGTGTTTGTTTAGATCGCGGCAGCTCACTTTGATACGAGTCACGTGAAAGATTCTCTTCTCGCTTCGTTCATTTTCTTTTCAAATTTCTCCGCTTTCTTTCTTTTGGGCTGACTTACTTAATGCGTCACCTTTATCACTTTTTTAGAAAAAACCTACAAATTAATAAGAAATGTTAGGTACAATCAAAATGTTGCCTTTGGACTTCGGCCCCAACCTTATTAAGGAGAAAAAAAAAATAATCCAACAAACGTATGCAGGTAATTAAAAGCCTTGTTGTGTATAGTTGGAACAGATCTTTTGATTCGTTTATGCTATTAAATTTCAATTTTTTAATAAATAAGAGAGAGAATATAGATAGATGAAGATTTACGGAACATAGTGAAAATATAATAAATGAAACAGACAATCTGCTCTTTCTTTTATATAATAATTTTAATATGAGATTACACGGTTTCCCCCCATAAGAAACTTAATAATTGTTGTTTAGACTTTGGAGGAAACAAATCCCCTATTCTGTGCCTTATTCCCTCTGTTCCAAAGTTCTCTTAGTCATCTAATTACAACGAAGGGATGAAAACAGAGAGGAGGGCAAACTTTGGAGCACGTAAGAATGAATCCATGAGGGAAAATGACGTTACGTAAGCGATAATGTGACTGAAAGTTGCTTTGAAAGTAACAACGTGCGGCATTAACTACGGGTGGTCAAAGACGGACCATTTATTAAACATATAAACTTTGTTGATGTCACAAACACAAGGATGGTGAGAACATGACACGTGCGGGATATCATTTAATTGCGGCGGTTAGTAAGTAGACTTTTGCTATTGAATTCATATCGGTTGCTTCATACAATATACATGCACCCAATTGCATTGCTCCAAATTTCAATAAAGATAACATCTCAGATTTTCTCTCTATATATATTTTTTGTTTATTTGTTAACATCATCCGAGACAATTCAAAGTGTCAATCTCGTAACTAGAATAACTTGGCAGCTATTAATGACAATGTTATGAACATCGGTATTAGCATTAAATTTAGTTATCATGCCGTGTTAAACTCATATAGCTTAATATTAGGTACTATTTTGAGTAAATTTTTTAATTTATAAAATTTTTAAGTTGTAAAATAGTTGTTATAATTAATGCAATACATTCATCTACATTCAACAACTAAGATCACATTATATTTAGAGCATAACAACACAATAAAAACATACCTCCAACACTTTGGCATGTAGTCTTAAACCTTCTCTATTCTTCAGCCAAAACCTATCAAAGAAAAAAACCAAAATCTTGTGCAAGAGAGAGTAATGGTAGAAGAGCCAATCTTAGCTTTACACACCCATATATACTATATGTGCAACAATCCCGCCTTATGTCATATATTATGACATGTTCTACCCTAAGAGATAAAATAGGCTAATTCTGTCATTTTAATGGATGATGTGAACTATAGTTTAATAGGCTAATATATAGTTATTAGGGTATTACTATGTGCCTCAAATACAACTAGTAAATTATTAATCATCTCATTATGGTTATTAAATATACATTAGGCAATTCGATTGTGGATAGTATATGAAATTAATGTTGTGATTATATTAGTCCACATATATTTCTAACATTTCCCCACTTGGACAATATAATCAAACCACCATATCAATCTCCATCATCCAAAACGCAGTCAAATAAATCATATGCAATATCATAACGACGGGATATATATACTTCACATGATTTAGCATGGAAATGTTCAAATGTCACAATAATCATTAAAACAACATACATACAGTACAATAATTGAGACTTTGCATTTGTCTCCTTTCGTACCTGTCATTTCGTCAAACTACATATATGCGTCAACATATATATGTCAACATTAACAAAAATGACTACAAACATCATTATGCATATCTCTCATATAAAAGGCATAAGCAATCCGTACAAAGTGCCAACATGTTCAATATAAAATAGCAAACTCCCATTAATCTTATCAAGCTAGGCTCCTAATAATCCCATGTAGGAGACGTGTTCTGCAAACACAAATATAGGTAAGCCTTTTGTGAGTGGATCTGCTAACATGCTAGCTGTAGGCGTATACTCAACAGTAATGAGGAATTCAGCGACTTTCTCTTTAACAAAATAGTTTCTTATATCAATATGCTTTAAGCAGGAAGTATTCCTAGTGTTCTTAGAGAAAGCTACAGCTGCAGAATTATCATAATACAATTTCAGCAGACTCGAAATAAAGCCTATAATAACCAATGCTGAAATAAAATTCCGCAACCATATTGCTTGATAAGTTACCTCATAGCATGCCATATACTTCGCCTCCATGGTAGAGGATGTTGTGAGTGTCTGTTTAACACTTTTCCTCGATATAGCTCCTCCAGCCATCATAAAGATGTAGCATAAAGTGGACTTTTTATCATCCACACATCCTACATAATCAGCATCGCTGAACCCAACTATATCAAGAGTGTCAGTTTGCCGATAAGTCAACATATAATCTTTGCTACCCTGATGATACCTCATGACTTTCTTAGCCGCCTTTCTTCCCAACATGCCTATAACAAAAGCAATATCATGGCATGTGCATACTTGAGCATATATCAGATTGCCTACAAGTGACGCACATGGAACGACTTTCATTTCATCTCTCTCTTTATCATTTTGCGGACATTGGGCCTTTGAGAATTTGTCACCTTTCACTATTGGTGCCTTTCCAGGAGAATAAGAATGCATATTGAATCTTTTCAAGATCAGATCAATGTAAGTCTTTTGAGACAATCGAAGAATCTCATTAGCTCTAACTTAAAGAATATGAATTCCAAGTAAATAAGAGGCCTCACTAAGATCCTTCATATCAAGATGACTAAACAACATTTGTTTTGTCTCAAATAATAGATCAGTGTCATTAGAAGCAAGTAGGATGTCATCGACATACAGTACCTAAAATAAAACTGCTCCCACTGAATTTCATATATATACGTTGATCAACTACATTCTCCTTAAAGTCGTTTACAGTGACAATCATATCAAACTTGAGATACCATTGCCTTGATGCTTGTTTAACCTATAAATAGACTTCTTGAGCTTGCAAACCATGTGCTCTTTACCAGTTATCTCGAAACGAACTAGTTGGGTCATATAGACATCTTCATACAGATCTCCATTTAAGAAGGCGGTCTTCACATCCATTTGATTGAGTTCTAAGTTAAAATGAGCAACTATAGCCATAATGATTCTTAGTAAATCTTTTGTAGAAACTAGTGAAAAAGTTTCTTTGAAATCGATTCCTTCTCTCTGGCTATAGCCTTTAGCTACAAGTCTGGCTTTATACCTTTTTACTTGTCCACTTGAATTATGTTTGATTTTGTAAACCCATTTGCACCCAATGGGTTTGCAACTTTTGGGTAGTTCAACCAACTCCTAAACTCCATTTTGTGACATAGAACTCAACTCATCTTCAATTGCATTCATTCATAATGCAGATTGAGGATTGTTCATGGCTTATTGAAAACTGACTGGTTCAATATTATCTGCCACATCAAACTCATGTTCCTACAAATAGACAATATAGTCATCAGGAATAACAGGTTTATGTGTTCTTTGTGATCTCCTGACGACAACTTCATCATCCCCAGTATCAATGACTTCACCCTGTGCTTGATTTTGAGGTTCATCATGAGATTCTACTGGAATCTGTTCAATCTTAGGGTCATCAGGAGGAGCAGAAGCAATGGGTGTAGGGACTATAATGCATTCTTCCCTGAATACAATTTCTCTTGACCCTTGATTTGAATCAAATTCATCTTCAAAATAGATATCTCTATCTGATTCTATAATTCTGGTCGTGTGAGAAGGGCAATAAAATCTAGAATCCCTTAATCCGACAGTGTAGCCTACAAAGTAACCACTAATAGTTTTCGGATCAAGCTTCTTAGATTGCAGATTATAGGGCCTCACTTTTGCTTTGCATCCCCAAATATGAAAATGGTGCAAGCTTGGTTTCTTACTTGACCATAACTCATATGGAGTCTTTGGAACTGATTTGCTAGGTACTTGATTCAAGATATATGCTGTTATTTTCAATGCCTCACCCTACAAAAATTCAAGCAAACTAGAATGAATCAACATACACTGAAACATATCAAGAAGTGTATGGTTTCTTCTTTCAGCGATTCCATTCTGTTGAGGTGTTCCTGGCATTGTATATTTTGCTTCAATACCACATTCTTACAAGTATCTAGTAAAAGGCCCCGGATTCCTTTCACTCTCATCATAACACCCATAATACTCTCTACCTTTGGCAGAATTAACTACCTTAATTTTCTTCCTCTTTTGAAGCTCAACATTTGTCTTAAAATCTTAAATGCTTCCAAAGATTCAGATTTTTCATGAATAATCTCCATATTATCATACCTGGCAAAATCATCAATATAACCACCTATAGCAAGTGTTATAAATGGTCCACATATATCAGTACGAATCAACTCCAACAATTCTGAGCTCCTGTCTGTTTTGCTTTTTCTAACCTTGGCGATTAACTTCCCTTTAATACATACAATCAACACAAGTAGTGAAATCTGAAAAATCAAGATCCTGAGTACACCAACTTTTGCCAACCTCTTCATTCTGTCTCTAGAAATATGGCTTAAATGTTTTTACCATAACATGGAAGATCTCAAATCCAACCTCATACATTTGGAACCAACAACAGTATTAAGAGAAGAGGAAGAAGCAACTGTAACAACATTATTCAACTCAAGTTTGTATAAATTTTCACATAAAATTCCATTCCCCACCAAAAGAAAGTTACGATACAAAGTCAATTTTCCAGTTCCACAAAGAAGACTATAACCTAGTCTATTCAAAATAGATACAGAAATCAAATTCCTCCTAATAGAGGGTAAATAAGCGACATCATGTAACACTAAAAGATGTCTTGTATTTAATTATAGTTCAACTGTCCCAAAAAATTCAACTTTGACTTTGGTATCGTCTCCCATATATGCATACTGCTCAAAACTAGTCAACCTTCTTCAACTTGTCAGTTTCTGCAAGGAATTCGTAACATGAATTGTTGCTCCAGTATCTAGCCACCAAGTATTTAAGGGTACATCAATAACATTGGACTCTAAACAAACCATCACAAGACAATTACCTTTCTTCTCTAAGTGAGCTTTGAGTTTTCGACAATCAACTTTCTTATGCCCAAAACTCTGACAAAAGTTGCACTTCCCTTTAAAAAGCTTGTTCTTCTGGCTAACAGAAGATGTACCTACCTGTCCACTTCCTTTAGCACCAACAACTTTCTTCTTGTTAAGCTTCTGATCACCTGAGCTATTAGGAGTGAACTTTCTCTTTTGATAATTGTTGTGGTTCGTCATCATAAAGATGCTTATTTCCCTTCCTTTTTTCATATCATCCTCTTCTTTGGCAAGAATAATAGTCATCTCCTCAATAGTCCATTACTCTTTTTGAGCATTATAGCTCGATCTACTTGAATCAAATTTAGAGAGAAGAGTCCCCATCACAAACCATACCATGTAGTCCTCACCAAGGTTCATATCCATAGCCTTAAGCTTATGGCAGCAACCAATGAGTTTGTCAATATGAGCCCTAATATCACTTGCACCATCATAAATGGTGTGATGAAGCATGTTTAAGTATTTATTCTTCTCATTCTTTGAGAACTTCATATGCTTCCTTTTAATAGCAGCAAGAAAATCCTTCGCATTATCATCCTCGGGAATACTATTACAAATGGATTCATCCATGTAATATTTCATAATCATCAAATAGCATCGATTAAAGTATTCCCACTCCTCTAAGATTCCTTCCTTCTTAGTAGCATCATCAATAGGTTTTGGTCGTAGATCAATTCTCAAGGTCAAGTCAATTTGCATGATGGTCAAATTCATTATGAGAGATTCAACCCACTGCTTATGGTTCATTCCATTCAGCGTCAGGATAGCAGAGACTCTTGGATTGCTTAAAGCTGAATGAGAACCAAGAGCAATAACTATGATATGCATGCTAAAAACATAATCATGCAATTCGTGCTCTTTTTCTCAAAAGTAACTATATCATTCATGTTAGAGTTCCTTAAACAAATATGGAACTGATTCACAGGTAAGGATAATTTATTAAAATATCACAACCAAATCATCAATATACTACCAAAAGGATAGAAAAATTGTGTCGTTCATAATATTTCAATAAAATTTCTTCACCATATTAAGTATCCTACTAAGCAGTAATTATCGACAGGATAATTAATTACGCGTATGGAACTTAACGTTATTTTAAAGGAAAAACAAAAAATTTTAAATATATGTTAATATTTAAAAATTCCTAATCATAAATAGTTTCACATGCTCAATTCTATTCCAGGTAAAAAATAAGCATTAACTTTTGTCAACAAAAACATATTTATGCGATAATAAGATTAAAACAATTAGAGTTATCAAATAAAAATTCCTAATTAATCTTATGCATAAACATGTGGGAAAAATTAGGATTAAAAATTGGAGAAAAAAATAAAAAAGGGTCTTGCACACACCCCCATGTGAGTGCATAAATTTTTTTAATTTTTAACAAAAATTTAAAAATAAAATAAAAATATTAAAAGAGTCAGGTTGAATGTGCACACAGTAGCTAGGCGGGATGACGCTGTATGCATCGTCCCTATCAAGCAACCGGGTCGACCCATAGACCCGCAGGTTCAACCCGCCTGAAATTCCCTCTTCCGACCTCCATTTTTTTATGATTTTTAGGCGTTTTCTTCCATTTTTCATGCTCTATGGATTTCTCATATCCATTTCAGCCAAAAGTACTCCAAAATTTGAAAACATCAAACTCATTTCGGCTATGGAAGAAAAACATTAAGTTTTTCAAAAAACTCTTCCAAAAACCGTGGTTCTTTGTCCAAAACAGAGATAAAGCGCAACAACAACAACCAACAATCTTTTCTAAACCAATAACGCATCACTTTGAAGTTGTTTACATGGAAAATCAATTTGAACTGAAAACCTTTCTTTTTTATACAATCGAAAATCCGAGCCCTAAAATCAAATGACTAATTGTTGTATCAATGTAGTACATTCATCTACATTCAACAATCAAGATCACATTCTATTTAGAGCATAACAACACAATGAAACCATACCTTCAACACTTGGCATGTAGTCTTGAACCCTCTGCATTCTTCAGCCAAAACATATCAAAGAAAAAAACCAAAACCTTGTGCAAGAGAGAGTGATGGTGGAAGACCCAATCTTAGCTTTACACACCCACACACACTATATGTGCAACAATCTCACCTTATGTCATATATTATGACATGTTCAACCCTAAAGGGTAGAATATGCTAATTATGTCATTTTAATGTATGATGTGAACTATAGTTTAATGGGCCAACATATAGTTATTAGGGTACTACCATGTGCCTCAAATGCAACTAGTAAATTATTAACCATCCCATTATGGTTATTAAATATACATTAGGCAATTTGATTATGGTTAGGATATGGAATTAATGTTGTAATTATATTAGTCCATATATATTCCTAATAATAGTACATTTAATTTATTGTATTGTATAAGTTATAATTTTACATCAATCATGTCTCAAAAAATTATGATAATAACGACAATGCAAAGTATTTAAAATTTTACAATTTCGTCATATAATAAATAATAATTATATCAAAGCATCAAATAAAAATAATAAATATTTATGACTCTCTAATTGTTACAATTCACAACAAGGGTTTATGTCAAGGAAACAATTAATTATAATTGAAACCTGAAACAAAAATATTTATAATTATATTTATATTGCATATAGAGAATTTAAATATACATCAAATATAACTAAAACTAAAATAAGAGAATAAATGAAAACATGGAAATTCATTCGATCGAATATTCAATTAAATTGCATTGACCCCCAATTCTCATTTGATACAAAATTCTCAACATTAAGAAGAGCCTCATTATTACCATCATTCAAATTTATTATACCAAATAACACGTCAATACTTTTTTTATCCAAGATTATCTTTTAAGTCAATCTCATTTATCAAATTTTGTTTATCAGAAACTCAATTCGCCAAAAGATTGATATAGTCAAGAAAAATTATATCTACATAATTATTTGTTTTATTAAGAGTCCTAGTAAATAAATAAAATTAAATTATTAAGAAATTACTAGAAATTATATATAACTTAATATTGATAATAACATACAAACCTTTAAATTGTATCAAACAAAGACCAAATCGTTCAATCTTTTATACTCCAATCTATTCTTTTTCTTGCAATAGATGAATTTAAATGCATTTTAATTCCTTTTATACCATGTTGTACTCATATATTGACTCAAAATTCAAGTTGTAAACCTTTGTAATTCTAGAACACCATTTTCAAATTAGTCCTATCGAGCTATTATAAGACAACAAAAGTAGCATTATAAATAAAATATAGTGATGATTAATTTTCAACAAGTAACAAAAGCGGAAAAAAATATATAGGTAGATTAAGTTTGTCTATTTAACGAATAACAATTGGCATCCCAAAATTATCAGAAGCATCTTTATAAATCTCCATGTTTGAGATTAAGAGATCTTGTATCATCTTATGGGCAACAATTGTTGTAATGGTTAATAACATTCTCCTATTAACTCCTCTTTTTTTTTTTTGGGGGGGGGGGGGGGTAAAACTTGGTCTGAAAAAAACACTAATTTTAAAAAATT
>JAOSBN010000005.1:42451616-42475796 GCA_027563595.1 Erythroxylum suave | reverse complement strand
CCCCCCCCCCCCCCCCCCCCCCCCAAAACTGGGTCTGAAATAAACACTAAGATTAAAAAATTCTCTAACTGCAAATAATGTAGAGTAAAATTGTCTTTCTCATTTCTCATTGATGATTACAAAATAAGGGATATACAAAAGAACATGTTTTTTATTGTAAACATTTGTCTCAACTCCTTCTTCATCATAATGAAATATTAAAGTGATAAGAAATTAGTTACAAATCTTATAATAGTAGGATGACACAAATTCCTACCATTAGTAAACTCCTTTCCCATTAAATCCAGGACCTATGCATGATTATAGATAAACTTAGTCCCTTTTTTACTTTCTACACAGTCTCATCAATAATAGGAAAATATTTAGCATCTCCTATATTTTCCAACATCAGGTTATTGCAATGTGCAACACAAAGAGTCCAATAAAATAATTGCACTAGTTTGCAATCGTTTTTTAGTTGTTTTATAAGCAAAATCATTGTTTATGATGAACTAAACAATATTTTCCGGCCTAAATTTTTTCACAACATCAAATATTTGCACAATAGTCCAATAAAATAATTATACTTGCTTTACAATCTCCTACCTTAGTGAATGTCCCCTTTGTAGAATAAACTAAGAAAATTAATAATAAATTTATGTCTTCTATTTGTCCAACCATCACATAGGATTGAATACTCATAAGTAGCCTAAGTCATTCTTCTTTCATCTAAATAACTTTTTATTTTATAAATAGAGCTGTCAGAAATTTACCTCTGTAGTAATCAATTAAAAGAGCATCCTAGACCATAGGAGGCAATAACATCCACCATAAACTAATAATAATAAGACTAAGCAGTATTGAATATTATACTTGAATCATACCATCATCTAGCTACTGTCATGTCCACGTTACGAGCCACTTCTAGATTATAAGGCACTATGATTTAAAGGCTAAGCTCCAGGAGTTATTTGTGGTGCATAAAAATTACATACATGTCTTCTTCTTTTCCTCAATTTTTTAAATGCTTGTTACAATACAAAAAAATAATATGGTTCTGCATTCCAGGAACTAATCTAGCATGAACCTAAGTTGGATCATTAAATATTTCTGAAAAAATTGAATTATTAGGTGTACTTGAACTTTTCTTCTTTTATCTACAAAAATAAATGAAGACATATATTAAAATTAACTTAATAACTTCTTATCAAAATCAAGTTGTCTAAAATAATAAGAAGAAATAAAGCAAACAACAATTTCTCCACAATCATATAATATATACATGCAAGTGACTTTCATAAACTTATATAAATGATTTCTTAAGAAAATTTGATGATTAAGCACAGTTTATCTAAGAAATTCCATGTTTCTTAAACCAAACTCCAAATGTATACATTGGTTGCTACACTTTCACACTTATAATATATTTTGTGTGATTACATAATTTAAACATAAAGTCACAACTCACAACTATAGTTAATTTTGTATGATTACATAATTGTACCATAAAGTCACAATTATAACTATTCTGAATGATTACATAATTTAACCATAACTCAAAGATGTAACTCATTTTGTGAGATTACATAATTTAACCATAAACTCATAAGTCATATTTGTAACTCAATTTGTTTAATCATATAATTCAACCATAAAGTTATAAATATAACTCATTTTATGTGATTATATGATTCAAACATAAACTCAATCCTATAACATATTTTGTATGATTTCATAAATTTGTAGCTATAACTTATTTTGTATGATTACATAATTCAATCATAAAGTCATAGTTGCAACTCATTTTATATGATTATATCTAACTATCATAAACTTACAACTATAACACATTTGTTGTGATTATATCTATCATAAAGTCATCTTTAACATAATTTGTGTAATCACATAATTAAACTCATAACTGTAACACATTTGTTATGATTATATCTAACTATCATAAACTCATCTTTAACTTAATTTGTGTAATCACATAATTCAATCATAAATTAACTAACTCATTTTGTATATTACAAAATTCAATTTATAATATATAATCAAATTTATATAAAGACCAATAATAATTTAATATTCTTAAATTTCAAAAAATAACATAAACTTTAATTCTATATTGAATGATCAAATCCCTAAATTTTCAAAATCCAAACAACACTGATGAAAAAGTACATCTAAAATTCTAAATTCCCAATACTATAATTCTATATAGAATCCTTAATCTCATTCCTCAATTTCTAAACTTCAGACACAACAAAAACATCTATCCAGGAACCAACTATCTTTAATTTCCAAAATCCAAAGTCCAAATATATGTATTATTTACAACATAACTATAAATCAGTCACACAAACAATAATTACTTAAGTAATCAAATAACTCAATTGTCATCAATTAACATACATTAGTTTACAAGTTATAAATGTTAAGATTACAAAAAAATTGCAATGTAATTGGGACAATTAGCTAGGTTTGTAAGTTTTGAATTGAAATTTCTGTTATCAGCAAACGTCAAGAGTATGGTAAGGTTGATTAGTGATCATGCAGAAATCCTTTCTCTTCCAAGAAAGAAATCACTTGCCTTGCCATGTCTGCAAGTGTGGAGCACACTCCATCTCCCTCTTACAATTCTATTTGCATATAATGAGAAATAGCAGCTTCAACTCAAAATCACAGGGAAAAAATGGAGATTATCAAACATTCTCTTGAAACCCTTTCAAATTATGAGACACTATTGCAAAAAATAGTACTCTATGATAAGGGCAGAGTTTAGTATTTGTGGATCAATTTAACAAGTAAGTTTCATCTTCACAAAAGGAAAAGTTTTCACTTCTATAAGATCTCTTCTCCTCAGCAGTTTACAACACAATAACTTGCTAAGCATAGATACCAAAAGATGCAAGTAAATGAACAAAATCAGAAAGAAAACAACAATAGAGGCCCAAAATGATCAGACAAATTAGTAGAAGAATCCCATTGATATAAGAATAAAATTGGTCTAAGAATCTCATTGCTATAAAAACATACTCAAAATTCTTATTACACAGGATACAAAGACCGAAGTTATTAATTGCTTCTGATGCATAAGTATGCATACTCAGGATGCAAGACACGATTTGCATTATTAATATTTAGGAAAAAGTATCTGATCACAGTGTAATGAAAAACTCATAAAGCAAATTGTTACTATGAATTTACTTTAATGGATATCTAAAACAAGTACTATACTATAATAGAAAAAGTTACTATACTGTATATGCATTATTAACACTATAGTCATTACAAGAGTTAATATCATGTCTGTGGTTTAGCATTGATGTTTTGCATATACAAATAGATACAGATGGTTGTGGATCTCGTTGACTTTTCAATACTGTAATAAAACGACTTACTTATAAAAAAATATACATATTTGTGTACGATAAGAAGGATATTCTCTATTTCTGATTCCATTCTACTGTGGGTGTATAAAACCTGTCCCATGCACCACACAATCAATCACTAAAGAAGCATAGTACAACTCCTTAGCTAGAACAAGGGATATAATACACATAAAAAGAAGAGATAGAATAACAACCTTTTTAACAAGTTGATGGAATACATCTAACATGGGTACAAGAATATCCTTTGCTCCAGCTGTGGTGGCACGAGCTCCTTTTTAACTTTAAGATTTAAAAAGTACTACCATACCAATAAAAAAACCTAACTAGACGTTAGTAAAGTAGTAAGTATCATCAGATTAACCTTTAAAGTTCTGCATAAAGAATTCTGGATAAAAACGATCGTTTGTTAGCAGCTTCTTTGCATGAAATTGGGAAAAAAATGATAGTAGCCAATTATCCGAGTGAAATAAAACAAATCTGGAAAGGTCTTATGAGCGTTTGAAGGAGGGTGAGAGCATAGACAACTTTTAATCTTGAAATTGAAAGCTGGGAATTTAGAGTACTAATGTGCATAGCACATTGAACATCGAAAACAAGTTCCGACCAAAATTTCTTCTCAACAAATTCAGTTACAACAACAGTCTGAAATTGTTGAAAAACAACACATACTTTCCAGTAAATATCAATAACAAAAAGAAACAAAAATCGGTATCAAAAATGAGGAAGGACATGAAAAATTTATATATGTAAAAATAGGAGTACTGCTTCAGCTAAGAGTTTAAGAAGCACATAATCAACTTGTAACAAAGTTGTTAAGAGCACATCCTTAAACTCCTTATTGACTTAAGAGTTGATGATATTCGGGTGAGTGAAGTTCTAAAGGTATGTGGCGGTGACAACTTTCTGACCAAGAGTCTCTCGTCATGAGGAATCAAAGAATCAATTAATAACCAAAAAGAAAAGGAAAACATAGAGACATGAAAATGAATTTAGTAGGAGAGCGGAAATGGTATTGACCGAAGATGATGGCTCAATTGAGACTTGCAATTGCAAAAGATTACAATAAGAACACAATTGTGTTCGTTAAGTATAAAGAACAAAAGGAA
This sequence comes from Erythroxylum suave, assembly GCA_027563595.1. NCBI lineage: Eukaryota > Viridiplantae > Streptophyta > Magnoliopsida > Malpighiales > Erythroxylaceae > Erythroxylum > Erythroxylum suave. The sequence continues at coordinate 42,471,316 of JAOSBN010000005.1, read as the reverse complement.
ATTCAACAATTCAAATCAGGATGCGTACTAAACTAAGCAAAATCATAAAATGTGGCAATGTTAGTGGCTTAATGATAAAAGCTTGTGGTTGAGCCCTTAAAATATAAAATCTATATTTTATGATCTTCACTTCTGTATAAATGACCAAGTTTAAAATTTTCTAATACCAAACATAAAGAAGAAAACTCATAGAGGAATGATTGAGGAGCTAACAACTAAAAACGAAAAGAGAATGATTCAAACGAAAACCATAGACTATAGATTTAAAGATCTGAAACCTAAATAAATCAAGCTCCAGATAAAGACACGTATCTTAACTCATCCAAAAGCAAATGTTGGATAAAATATTAAATGATTAAATAAAGAAGTCAAAAGAAATGGAAGGGAGCCAAATGATACTATCAAAAATTTTGAAAAAACACTCACAGAGATCACAACGGAAAAAGAAAAGGGAATAATTCAATCTAATTAAAGAAACATAGAGAAAAGAAAAAATGGAAAAATAAGAGAGAGAGAGAGGGTTACATTCCAAGAGCAGAAGGTAAAGGAAGATCCAAAACGACAGAACCACCATGAAAGCCCTTCAAAGACACGGTGGATGAAGCTTTCTTCTTTGACATTTCTCGACTAACAAACAAACAACAACTCACTACCTCTCTCTCTCTTTCTTCTATGTGGAAGCTTGCGGTGCTCGTAAAGAGAAAATTGTGAAAGAGAACTCTTTTTTTTAGATATTTGCGACATAAATCATGAGTGAGTTGATTTTTTGTGCCCTTTTTTTCGTTTCCCTCTTAAATTTTGTTGTCAATCTTTTGACGACAAACTTCCAAATAGTCACCAAAAATTAAAACTTCTAGTAATGATTTTCAAAATTGTCACCAAATGTCCATCTTTAAAAGTTAACCCTTTAGTGACAATTTTGAAAATCGTTGTAAAAAGTTACACTTTTAGCTACCATTTTTTGAAAATCCTTGCCAAAAATGAACATTTGGTGATTATGTAAAAAATCATCGCTAAGTGTTCACCTTTGTTGACAATTTTTCAAATTGTAGTAAAGAAAAAACATAGCCAAAATTCTATATTATTGTAGTGCCCTAGCTTCGATTAATAGGTTGGTCTTTTCAAGACAAATTTCCAAATGAAAATTCGAAAGGGTGTAGTAGTTTCACAAAATCTTCGATTTACCGTAGTCATTTCTAGTACAATAAAAAATTAAACGCACAAATTTAAGTTAACACTAAAATTTGGTAATGCAATTCGACACACTTTGCCTACATCTGTAGGGCGCTCATCGAGCTTAATTCTTTCACTAACGACAATAGTTTTATAAAAGGCTTTCCTAAGCTGACATCGCTCAACCCTTGACACTTCTCTCGTCCTCATAACCTGTGAAAAATTTCACACCCAATAGTATAATTCCCTCGTACTAACCTCAACTGAACATTTTCTCAAACAATGTTTAATGAAAGAATAATAAACTAATAACTCAAGTAATTAAAATAACTATGAACAAAAAAAAAACACTTGAGATAGAAAAAGACCAACTTCCTAATGTTTTCAGCTCTTCCAAAGATAAATCTGACAGTTGTTCACCAATGATATTATCGTAGTCAATCCAGAAAATATATCAGCTCCCAAGTTCGAATCTACATTGGAGAATTAAAGAAGATACCAAGCTGATTCTCGTAAACACTAACACAAATCCACAACTACACTAATAACATATTTACCAACCAAAGTATACGCAACCCACATGGAAATCAATTGACAAACGTTGCTGCTCAAGAGGGAATTATACTAACGTGATAAATAATCGAATCAGTCATTCAATTTCCTTTTAATCACCAAACCAAAAGACCCATAGCCTTCCCTCGCACACCACCTGTAATCAAACAAAAACGACGGAAGGAAAGAGTTGGTGGCAAACCCAACAGGAGTCATGCACACAAGGAGTCACGCACACTCCTATCCCAATCTGTAGTTGCCTTACGATATCCTTCCATCCACAACAACGTAATCCACACATACACCTATTCAAAATGGATTTCTTTCATATTTGAACCATTATCCAATGACAGCATGATCCACACATACTACTACTCAAGATAAATTTCTTTCACATGTGAACCATTATCCAAAAATCTAATTCAAATAAGAAGTATTACTTGGTTATGTCTCATCTTAATTTGGATTTTAAAACTTGCATTATCTTAAAGATTCAATAACCAAAAATATCAAATTTTAAATAATGAGATATATAATAAATATCTTCCCACCAAACATTCCTTAAATATCACGTGATTTGATCTTTCGTAGCCCACTTGCAAGAATTTATTGTTCAAGTGCTGTAGTTTTCTTTGAATCTCGGTTCTAGTTGTAGTTTTCAAATAATTGAGATTCTTTCAAAGTAAATTGTTAAAACCATTTGTGAAGTGGAAATGCTACTCAGTTTGAAGATTAGACAACTTTACGAAAAGTCAGTTGTAATAATTTTGTTCAAATTATTTTATTATTTTTTGTGCTATAAAATTTTTTAACAAATCAAAATAATAATTTTTATATTTAATAGAATTATGAGAGATATTTTGTTATTCATTTGTATGTTAAACTTGCCTCTTAATTTTTAAAGTGGTAAATTATATATTAAAAAAAGGGACTCTATATATAAAAGCTATCGCCATGGGTGATCATTCCACATGGGTGATCATTCCGGGAGATAAAGAGAAAAATGCAGAAAAGCCATGCAAAGCATGATGGGCAGATGACTTTGACGAATGTACGATGGAACTGATATGAATCGGAAACTTGCTTGTCATCATGGTAACGACAATTATTAGTACAGTAAATGTGGCCATTGACGTGTAAGGTACAAAAACTTGCTTGTTAACATGATAACGACAATTCTTAGTAACGTAAATGCAGCCATTGACGTGTAAGGTACAAATTAATTAGCTAGAAATTTGGATATTATCGAATCAAAGAAAAAAAAAAGGATATTATCAAGAACCAGAGACAAATTGGAAATTATGGAACGTAAATATCTTTAATTAAAAAGTAAACGGGTGGTTTTCATTACACCAAAACATACTTTAACATACCCTTTAATTCAATTTTACCTACAAACTCAACTTCTTGTTCTGTATGTTGTAGACCCTTGTTCTTTAATATAGGCTGATTGCAGAGAGGGGTTGGCAAGCGTTAATCCCCAGACCTAACTCATTTGGACGGATTTATTCTAAAAACTATCTAATAAAACATTTATTTAAAGATAATTTCCCTAAAAGTTTGGTTAAGGACCATTTCTGAAAGGAAAAACTGTTGGAATTTGAAAATTTAGGTAGAAATTAGGGATGATGAAGAGTCAACATTTTGCATGATTGTGCATAAATTTTCTCAAAAGTGTGATCGCACCTACTATAAAGATTATGACAGATTATCTTCAAAATTCAACAAAATTAACTATACTATTGTACGAGAAAGAGGAGAATAGAACTAGATTAATGAAAGAAGATGATGATAATTGTACGAGAAACAGGAGAATAGAACTAGATTAATGAAAGAAGATGATGATATATGAACTCCACCGCATTTATGGAGGACTAAATATTATCAATTATAATCGTAATCAAATCTTTTAGAACAAAATATATTTGCCATCCGACTCTTATTGGAGTTCACTTGTCTTTTACGTCCAGGTACCTGTTGGAAGCAAACAAAAAGTGCCCATGAACGAGAAAGCCTACAGTTATTTGTTCTACTCTGCAATTAAAACATATACAAGGTATTAGACATACAAATTCTAACGTTTTCTTACAATCATCACCTCGTCCAGAACAAGAAGACAAGAATTGCCTCACCATTCAGTTATGTATGCATCCTATCCCTTTACCTAATAACTAAAGTTCTTTTGAAGAATCCAGTTTCTTGACCCCATCCCTCTCATATCTTTTTCCTAATATATTTCATTTTTGTTATTAGGAAAAAAAAAGAAGACAATTGAAAGTGAGAGCTGCCAAATCCACTTTATTGATGAAGCCAGCGAATTAGTTATTTTAATTCTAAGACATAAGGTTAGAGGGGAACAAATCATTTGTTCTTATTATTATGTACCTATCTTATTTCATAAGCATTTATTTATTTAATTTTTTGTCTTATTTATTAAATATATGAAAACTCAAAAAATAGAGTAAACTAAGAAACTAAATGTCATTTTTTTGTGTTTTACCCACCAGGTCCATTAGATATAGCTAACTGGCAACTTAGGCTTTGATTATTTTTATTAAATCTTCTGTTCTAATTATTTTATTTTAATATTTTTATTAAATCTCATCTATATATTTATATAAAATTTACTTGAATGTGTAGATGAGATTTAATATAATATAATAAAATTGTTATAATTGAAATCTCATGCTTTATTTATCAACTAACTCTTGACTTAACTATGAATGATCGTCGTCTTGTCCGTGGTTTAAAAATTGGAGAAACTGACACTGCCGGCCCTTGATCCTACCCACGTTACCTACGTAGTTGACTAATGTGGTAGAAGTGGGCCATTCTTCCAATTTACACATAGATATCAATGTACATAGCAGCGACACAGTAGTCTGCGAAGCTGACATGTATTTATGGAGGCAGTGGAGATGTTGAATTAGAAAAGGGGGAGATCGACAGTATCAATAAGGCCGGCAATGGTTGACCCAAGCCGGTGAAAATGTCTAGAGTTTTGAAGGCGTATTATCTTGTCTTGGATTAATAATGTCATATACATGTCTTGTACTACTGCCCAAGTCCTGAGTCATTGCATTGCTTTATTCTTACAAAGATATTATGAAGTACTATATTTAGTTTGTGATGTTTCAATGGTACAACATGCGTAATGGTTATGGAGGCTAAAAATGGAAGAGTTCTTGTACATAAGGAAAAAGCTGACTCACATGGCTACCATTTAAGCTAATTGAATGAAGTCTCCATCACATAAGCAAGCTGTCACGTTTGTTGTCTGATGGCAGGATAGGATGGAGTATTAACCTACTTGGTCATGACCACATGAAGAGTTAATGACGATGTGGTAAAGGCGCTTTCAGGATGCAGTTATTGCCCAACCAGAAATTGGTACTTCCTCTAAAATTTCCCAGGTCTACACTAACTTTAATAGGTGTAGAACTAGGTTCTTGCGTTACCTATGAAAGGAAAACCTGCTGCACGTATATGAGTCATTATATGTTGGTAGGTAAGTGAAAATTGGTGACATAAATTAAAAACCAGTTTGACAAAAGTACACGTTCTTTCTACGTTGTTTCTTCTTATTTTGCAAATTGCAATACGGTTATACTAATTTTCTACGATTCAATGCAAAAGGATGGTAAGCGTAATTTATTTTAAAGTACTCTTACTGAATTGTGCTTATTTGCCAAACCCTTGCGATATTTCGACTTTTGCTAGTGGCCATTATCTTATATGGTTTCTAATCAATAATTGTGATGTTAGGAATTGCAGATATATTACCAGAAAATCACTAAAGAATGTCAAAAGAACTTTAGTTCATCTGAATTTACATGCAATAACCTTCCATAGGAAACTGGAGAAAAAAGTCAAAGTAATAATTGGATGCCATTCTTACCACCATTAACTTTTTCAGTCTATCAAGTTTAACAAAGTGCTGGATCGCCTGTTTAAATGCCGTGTCAGAAACTAGAAAGCACTGTAAAGTTAACAAACAAAATATAGGGCTCCATAGAAATCAAACTAACTAACAACCGCCGTATTCCTTTAATTGAGGGAATAGTAAAGTCCACTTCCAAACTGTCTTCAAATCTACGAAAAGCCTACCTATATCGAGTTATGGGTCGCCATTTACAATTGTGAATGGCCACAGGCTGTACGGTCCAATTCTCTGCCAGGTTATATTTTTATATAAAAGATATTCAAGCAAACGGGTTGAAGTAATTAGAAGCTTAACCTATGAGAGTTGACATTAATCATTCTGTATCACATGTTCAGTTTTCCCTAATTGCAAATAGGGTTAGGAATTAGTAAAACTTAAAAGGAATAAAAGAACAAGAGAGTCTGCAATTATTCGCCATTCCTTTAAAAGTCCGGTGAAGTAGTCATCAGAACAAGTATAATGATATATATGATATTGAGATATAAAACACTTAAAATAGAACCAAGTTAAAATGAGAAAACAATCACAAGACAAATTTAACAAAAAACAGTACATATTTACGAGAAACCTATTTCAATCTCTTTAATACACTCCACTTTGTATAATTTTGTTTACAAAAAAATACACAAATAGAAAGTAGAATGTATCAAAGAATAGGACATTTTTTTAATCGAGAAAATTTATTTATTTCGAGGAATAGTAATCCATCAGACAATCAGGTATGTCAATCCCAATTTTGAACCGACTATAACGAATAGACTCTTTGGCTAACAAATGAGCTGCCTTGTTCTCAAACCGCCTAATCCAACCAATACTAATGTCCTGACGAGCTAAAAGGGCATCCTTACAATCTGAAACAATTAATCCAAACTTAGAAAAATCAGCATCACAAGACTTAGAAGCATAAAACAAAGACTGATTATCAATAAAGACATAGCCAGGCTGAAAGAAACAATCCTTAGCATAGTGTAGACACTGCCGAAGAGCCAAAGCCTCAGCAATAGCAGAAGATGCACGCCCTTCACAGTAACCAGAAATAGCAATAGAGAAGTCACCTCCTGTGTCCTCAAACACTGCACCAAAACCAAGAAAATCTTTATTCTCAAACACGACAAAATCAACAAAAGCCATCTAATCCGAGACCAAAGAAACACTACTAGCAGAAGGTGGAACACGTGACAAGGCCTGTTGCAACAATACTCTAGGCCTAGCAACCAGCTGATTAAAATAATCCCCACAATACGAATTAGCAGTAAATTGAATGTCATGTGAGGACACAATTTTATTAGCCCATAACTTGTCATTCCTTGCATGCCAAATTTTCGATGCATGCAAAGCAATACGTGCAGCCTTTTCACGACCAAGAGAACTAAATACATGCATGAAAAGCTCCTAAAAAGAGGAAAAAGCAATATAAAAAGTAAGCCCAACTAGTCTCCACACTTCTTTGGACAAAGGGCACTCAACAAGCAAATGAGATATAGACTCATCATTATCACAAAAAAGACAACCCAAAGGAACCCCAACACCCCTCCTTGCCAGAATATCACAGATTATCACGGATTGCCCCGAAAAGTACGCCAAAAAAAATCACAAACTTTTGGAGGCTCATCAAGGGACCAAAACTTTTTCCACCAATCAACTTGACACGTAGCATTAACAATTCCCAAAAGATCAAGAGCACAAAAATAAGTAGTTTTGACCGTATAAACACCCTTTTTATTAACATGCCAAATCAACTTATCCGGCTTGGGAACCAATGGCAAGGGAATAGCAAGAATAGCTCTCAAATCACCAACACTAAAAATATTCATGAGCTTCTCCACATCCCATCTCAACTCGCCCTCCACAAACAAGTCACACAACATCGTAGCATGGTCAACAAACATCGGCTCCTCCAAAGGTAAAAAGCTGACATCCCGAGGGATCTAAGGACAATTAACTACATAAGCACTACGTCCATCACCAATCCGCCACCGAACACCTTTAGATAACACCTGCTAAGAAGACAAAATACCCTTCCAAACAAAGCTATAGTTAGAACCTAACTGAGCTGATAAAAAATCCCCCATGGGGAAATATATCGCTTTTAGAACTTTATACAGAAGAGTATCAGTGTCAACTAAAAGCTGCCACCCTTGTTTCCCCAACAGAGCAGTGTTACCACCCCCATTTTATGTCCACACATATGATCACAAGACGACCAATTTATACCATTATCATCCTCACGACCACCCCTCCACCAAAATTTGTTCATCATAACCTACAATTGATGACAAGTGGCCACCGAAAAACGAAAAACACTCATACGATAAGCAGGAATAGCCTGAAGAACAGATTTAATAAGTACCTCTCGACCAGCATGTGAGAGAAATCGATTATTCCAACTATTAACCTGCTTCCAAATCTTATCTTTCAAGAAAGAGAAAATATGTTTCTTACCCCGACCAAGTAGGGAAGGTAAACCCATATAGGAACCACTGCCTAAAGGTAGATGAACATCCAACAAATCAGATATAATAGCACGAGTCCCCTCAGCCACACAAGGACTAAACATAATACCCGATTTATTGAAATTAACAGACTGACCTGACGCTTTCTCATAAACCCCCAAAATATGCTTAATTTGTACTGCTTCAGCCTCAGAGCCATAAAAAATAATGAAGAGTCATCCGCGAAAAATAAATGAGAAATACGAGGACAAGAAGTTTTGGCCCTACAACCATGAATAAGTACACGCCGCTCATTATCCTGAATAAGCAACAATAACCCCTCAGCAACAAGCAGAAACAAATATGGGAAAATAGGATCCCCCTATCTAAGACCCCTTCCCGGAATAACTAGCCCCACTTCCCCACCATTAACAGCAATAAAATAAGACATATTAGAGAAACACATACGCATCCAGCTAATCCAAGTATCAGAAAAACCTAAAGCCAACATCATAGCAAAGAAATAAGCCCAATCCACTCTATTATAAGCTTTAGAAATATCAATTTTTAAAGCACACGAACCACCATTACTGCTTCTTTTCAACTTCAAACATGAATGGTCAATCTCCCAGGAATAAAAGCAGATTGATTAGGCGAGATAATTTTATGTAAGACACTCTTTAACTGATTTGCTAAAGCCTTAGAAAGAATTTTATACACCACATTACATAGAGCAAGTGGCTGAAAATCCTTCACATGCACTAGGTTTTCACATTTAGGAATCAAAACAATTAAAGCACTAGAAACCGTAGATGGAATAGTGCCTTGTGCCAACCAAGACCGGCAAGCATTGCAAATGTCAGCGCCAAGCAAGTTCCAATGCTTCTGAAAGAAGGCAGGATTTAGACCGTCCAACCCAGGAGCTTTATTGGGATCCATTTGAAAAAGAGCCCTTCGAAATTCTTCATTAGAAAAATCCGCAGTCAGCTCCCAATTATCCTCCATCCCAATTTTCAGTTGAACCAGCCCAAGCAATTCCCCATAATCTGTAGCCGAACCAGTAAACAAGTCTCTATAATAATTCAAAATAACTTCCTGAATAATACTCGCATCACCCGACAACTGCCCATCAAGAGTCATGATTTTCTCAATTCGATTATGTTTCTTGCTTGACTTAATACAATTATGGAAAATTTTCGTATTCTGATCACCATTTCAAAACCAAAAAATCTTTGCCTATTGTCGCAACCGTACCTCCTCTTCTGACGAAATCCGATTCCAAGCTTCCTTTAATTGTCGAACCTCACTGGTATCAATAGAGTCCAGGTTATCCTCAAGCCGCCTTTTTAATATTGTCTTTCAGGACCCACCGAAGCTTATTTCTATTCCTGCCCCAATGTTGAACATGCTTTACAACAAGATCTCTTCTTCCAACGAAATCAAGTCGCACCCCTTCCTGCCAAGCATTCGATACCACCTCCCCTAACTCAGCATCCTCTAACCAAGAATTATCAAAGCGGAATCTCTTGCTAATCACCCCAATCTCCCTAGGATCCGTCTCCACAAGTAAAGGATTATGATTGGATACAGGCACCATCAAATTCGAAGAAACAACATCTTGAAACTTGTCACCCCAAGCAGAATTGGCACAAGCTCGGTCCAAACTTTCCTTATCACAATGAACAGATCCGTCTCTATATGTGTAAGACAGGAAAGAACCTGTAGACTAAATGTATGACAAATTTGCATCTGCAAGAGCCTCCTGAAACCAAAAATCCAATGGAATGGTCGAGGAGCACCACCTACCTTCTCAGTAGGAGTAGCTATATCATTATAATCCCCACAGCATAACCACGGCAACAAATTTCTATTCGCTAACTCCCTTAACAAATTCCAAGAAACACGTCTTCTACTCGACTCAGGACACTCATAAAATCCTGTAAATCTTCACTGGTTCGTCCCTTCACCAATTACGCAATCCACAAAATTTGAAGAAAAAGCAATAACTGAAAGTTTGATATTATTACTCCACATCATAGATAAACCACCACCAATACCTATACTATCAACTAAAAACAACTATTAAAACGTAAAAATGATTTTATCTATTCCATTCTCACCCCATGCACCTTTGTCTCCATGAGAAAAATAATGGAAGGTTTATAGCACTGTACAAGGTCTTTCATAGCATTTACTGCCTTAGGATTATCTGCACCTCGGCAGTTCCAACAGATGATCCTCATGGCTATCGGTCGACCGGCCTCGCAAGTTCGACCATTTGTTTAGAAGAAACCGGCCCTGAATCCTTATTCATAGAAACAGTGCTGGCAGGTTTAACCCTCTATCGCTTCTTCCCATCGTTGGGCATATGCAACGGATCCTCCTCATAAAGATTCTCCTGTTCCTTCTCAGAATCAGTATCCATCAAACCCTAAACAAATTCACCCCCACCCTCTTTTGAAAACGATCCTAAGAAGGAATTAAGAAACAATTGCGAAGGCAACTGCCCTTGTTGTAAAGAACCATGACTATGAGTCAAACTTTGAATTGCCAAACCTAGAGAATCCAAATGAAGCCATGAGCTGGACTGTCTTCGAGTACAACGCCGAACTGCCTTCAACTTCGGACCCCAATGTGCAACCAATTCCTCCCTCTTCTGATGGAGCATAAGATCACAGAAAGAGTCAGTATGCCCCAGCTTTCCACATAAGTAACAAAACACCTGAAAACATTCATAAGCAAAACGGGCATAAAACACAAATCCATCAGGTCCCACCAACTTCTTACGTCGCTTAAGCTAGGTCCGCACATCCATACGAACTCTGACTCTGATATAAGAATCTCTTTCATCACCAATCACAAAGGTCATATCGCAATTCAAGTAAGAATCAATAAAATTACCCAAAGAAACAGCAACAGATTCAAAGAAAAAACCCGCCTTTAAATCATGTATTTGGACCCACTCCTCAACAAATAATAAAGGAACCTGCAATGGATCCTCACCCGATTGGATTGCGTGGAGAACAAGAAGATGATTATTAAAGAGCCAAGGTGTCCCTTGTAAAACCTGATTAAAATCGACCGAATTAAAGAATCTGAACAAGTACCTCTTAGCACCCAATTCTGTAATATTCACCCCTCTAAGAGGATGCCAAAGATCAGCAATAACCTCCCTCATAGTAAGGAATTTAATCTGACTATAAGTCAAAAACATCCTTACGAAGCAATTATTGTCCGTGAAAGATAAAGAAGGCACACTAGTCGGAATCACATCCAGAGCTTGATCCTCATCGTCAGAAAGAGAAAGCTGTTGTAGATTCGTTTCCATGGTAACAGAGATCCTAGGAAAACGCTAGGCCTGACAAAGAACAAGAGACGTCAAGCACAAGGCTTACGAAAAATGCTTCACGTAACACATAAAGAACAGGATACTTGAAACATATGAAAAATATCCTATATAGAACAATTAAAGTGGTGAATTTGTGTTTCTAGATAATTCCCTAATTATAGTTGTGTCAAGCTTTATTAATGAAAGGCATAACTGACATTTATCTTTAAATCTTAAATAAAGAGTAAAGGATATTTCTCCCACTTAATGTCACCTTTACTTGTATTCATATTGCTTATATTTATGTTAGACTGATAGGAGATCGATAATATATGAATTTATTAGTGTTAACCAACTTTGTTAACATATCTGTCATGTTATCTTTAGTATGAATTTTTTGAACATCTCACTTTTTTTTTATAAAGTGATATTAATCTCGAATTTGTTTTGTCCTTGGATGAAATGATGAATTTTTTTTCTAAGTGAAAATCGCTTTATCACAAAAAGATTAATCTTCTCTTGTTTGTGTTTGAGCTCCTCCACTAACATATGTAACCAAATGACTTATTTGCTAACCTATGCAGCTACAATATATTTTGCCTCCCTTCGTCGTAGAAGTAGCCACAATAGATTACAATTTTGATACCCAGCTGACAGGGTCGTTCTTATCATTTTATAGGCCCAAGGCGAAATGAAAGAAAAGAGCCCCAATAAATCGACAATATACAAACATGTAAACTTAAAGTTTACGTGTTTTTATGAAATATAAATAACTCAATTTTTAAGTCTATATACTTAATAAAATATTAAATGATCATAACATCAGCTAATAAAATAACAACAGTAACAACAAAATAGCAATAGCAGCAATCAAACAATAATATTAGACTGCAAAACACTATGAGAGTTGCACTAAAAAATATACAGAGGATCATGATTTATGAAAAACAATTTCTCCGTGCATTTCTAGATGCAAAATCCTTAATAATATTATCAAGATCAATATTATCCAACATATCATTTTCAATACATAACATAGCTAAACCATTTAGGCTTTCTTATGACATTGAATCAAATAAAAATCTAATGACTTCAACTTCTTTGAATCAAATAAGAATCCAAAAATATTATCACATGTTATTAATTGTTCAAATATATTTTCAACAAATCAATTGCCATATCTAAAACAACTAAGAAATAATTAACTCTGAAAGAATCCTCAGCTGATTGTATTTTTTCATTATGGTTAATTTCATCAAATTGTCATTTCCTAATAATACAACGTCTAGTTGGAAATGTAGGCTGTATATTCATCTTAAGTGCAAGACTTTTGGCAATATTCATACTAGAGCTAAACCCTTCATCTCTATATTTCTCAAAAAATACCATCACACCTTCTCTTTATGGTAGCATTAATGCACATAGATGTACATTGCAACTTTTTACTCACCATGTTAATAGCGAATAAAATATCATACCAAACACCAATAGCTTTACAATATATCACAAAGATATATCAATGGTGTTATATCTGTGATAAAGGAAAAATAAATAGCAAAATCTTTGAGTAAAAATACACCTAAATTCTTCAAAACTACATATAACTATCATAAGTTGAGGTTAACTAAGTTAACGTTAACTTATGATAGGGGAAAATGATAACGTTATAAGTTATCATAAGTTAGTTAACGTTAATTTATGATAAAGTTATAAGTTAGTTAATCTTAACTTATTCAAATGATAACGTTAACCCCTCTTTCAGATTTATCTAAATGTCACACTGCTCTTATCCTATTAAGAAGAGGGCCTTTATCAAAAGTTGGACCTTTTTTTTTCGATTCAGTTTCTAAATTTGCAACTACTTCTACCTCATATGACCTGAAGAACAAAACTATAATTTCAATCAGAAGCTATGCTCTATCTCTAACTCCTGCTAGCTTATAACTAGGGTCGTTCCTATCGTTTTATAGGCCCTAGACGAAATAAAAAAAAGGCTCCAATAAATCGATAATATACAAACATATACACTTAAAGTTTACATATTTGTATGAAACATAAATCACTCAATTTATAAGTATACATACTCAACCAAATATTAAATGATTATAATATCACCAAATAATATCTTACAAAAATCATCAACAATAAAATCATAAAAATAGTAACAATAACAACAAAATAGAAATAGCAGTAACCTTGGGAACTTCCTTTTATAAAAGCAAAATCATAAGCTAACTATAGGAGTTGATATTCTATTCTAAAGCTGGCAAGTAGGATCCAATCTTAGAAATGGGTGCCTTTTTGCTTGAAGGAGAGAACTAGAAAGAAAGGAAGTCGCTTTGGCTTTTGTTATTCTAGGTTGGCTTTTGAAATGTCATAAAAGACAAGGGTTTTCTTGCTTCAACATGTGAGGCCTCAAATACCGAAGTTAGCGAGCAGAGAGGGCAGCGGGGCAATCAAACAACAATATTAGACTACAAAACAATAAGAGAATTGTACTAATAAATACACAGAAGATCATGATTTATGAAAAACAATTTCTCTGTGCATTTCTAGATGTAAAATCATTAATAATATTATCAAGATCAATATTTTCCAACATATCCTTCTCAATACATAACATAGCTAAACTATTCAGCCTTCCATGTGACATTGATGACCTCAAGTAGGTTTTCAATAATTTCAACTTTGAAAAAATTCTCTCAGCTGATGCTACAGTCACAGGTATAGTCAATAGAATTTGATAAGCAATTGAAACATTTGGATAACAATTTGTAGCTTTAACAAATTCTAAAATTTCAACTGATGGCATTAACTCATTTGGCAAAGCCATTTGCAACACTTTTAATTCAGAAAAAAGATCATCTAAATCCACATCTGATACATTATCATGAGAAAAAGTCATCGCAAAATTAGTGCAACATTCTCTTAATTTGTTATCATCTAATGACCTCAACTTCTTTGAATCAAATAAAAATAAAAAAATATTATCAAATGTCGTTAATTGTTCAAATCTATTCTTCAACAAAGCAATTGTCATATCCACAACAACTAGAAAGTAATTAACTCTGAAAGAATCATTAGCTGATTGTATTTCTCCATCATGGTTAATTTCTTTAAATTGTCTTTTCCTAATAATACAACGCTAGTTAGAAATGTAGGCTCTATATTCATCTCAAGTGCAAGACTTTTGGCAATATTCATACTAGAGCTAAACCCTTCATCTCTATATTTATCAAAAAATACCATCACACCTTCTAATTGCTTTATGGTAGCATTAATGCACATAGATTTATATTGCAAGTTTTTACTCACCATGTTAATAGCGAATAAAATATCATACCAAATAACCATATCAAGTAAAAACTCAAAACTCTCAAGTACACTAACTAAGCTTTCTACTTCACTATTTGACCTGGCATCATCACAAGATCTAGATAATTCCATCAAAGCCAATCTTATTTTAGGAGCTTGAAATCTAATAGCTTTAAAACTTTTTATTTGACTCTCCCGAAAGGTGTTAGACAATGATTTCATAGTTAAGCCTAAAACATTATCAAGCAAAACCTTCCACCGTATAGGAGAACTTGAAAATAATGCATATATACGTTGCACAGCTTCATAAAATGAAATAGCTTTAACACAAGAATGTGTCATATCACTAAGAGTAAGATTAAGATTCTGACAAACACGTGGCATATATAATGCTCTCGGATTTATTTCAAGTAATTGCTTTTGAACTCCTTGGTGTTTTCCCTTCATATTAGAACCATTGTCATAACCTTGACCCCTTACATTATAAATATTAAGATCAAGAGAATTAAATGCATTCAATAATTCATTGAAAAGTCCCAATCCAGATGTGGCATCTACCTTCAAGAACTCTAAAAAGTACTCTATTTTTGTTTTTTTATTTGACATATTCACACATCGTACTAACAAACTCATTTGTTTTTGATGACTCAAATCTGGGGTACAATCAAGAATAATAGAAAAGTATTTTGCCTTTTTAATGATCCCTATGATAGAACTTCTAACATTATGAGCCAACAGAGAAATCAACTAATTTTGAATTTTGTGATCAAGATAATGATGATGAATTTCGTGATTTTGAATACATCTAACATGGTCTTGCATTATTACATCAAATCTAGCAATTATCTCAATCAATCTTAAAAAATTACCATTACCATCTTGGTAAAGTTTCTCATTGGGTCCTCGAAAAGCTAAATTATATTTAGCAAGATATTTTACAATAGAAGCTATTCTTATCAAAACTTGTCTCCAACGTTATTTCTCTTTTACAATTTCTTGCTACAAATATTTATCAACTGTTTAATTTTTGCTTAATCTTACTCTTAATTCATTCCAAGTTCTTATATTAGTCATATGCTCAATGCAATTTTCATGTTCTTTGAATCTCTCACTAAGATGCTTCCAATCTCTAAATCCATCATTTGCTAATCCACTTTGTTTGTTATTAGATTTGAACAACTTACAACAAAAACAATATATTTTATCTACATGTTTAGAATAAACCAACCATTTTCTATATAATAATAAGAATATGAAAAATGACGAGAGTTATTGTCTAAAGGAAACACAAGATTCAATTCTCTCATAGGCCCTGTTTCAACTAAAATATCCCTTGCTTTATTGTCAAGATTATCCTAATTTCTAGGATCATAAATATCCAATATAGGGCTTACTTGCTCATCTGCCTTTAAATTTTCTAAAGTGGAAGCATTTGATACATGATCATGCTCACTCAAATTTCTAATATCCTCATGAATATGAATCTCATCACTTAAGTTTTCTTTATATTGTTCGGAACTACCTTCACCTAATTCCTCGGGACTCTCATTAGAGGAGCCTACTCTTTTAATAAATTTATTAATTGCTCCTTTTTGGGATTCTATCAACTATTCTACTTGTTTTCTTTTTTTCCTTTTTTCACTTCCAGACAAATGCTTTTTAGGCAACATAATATAAACCGATTATAACATAGTTGGACTAGAAAAGGAACAAAAGCACCTACATAGAATTGGAAGAAGTATGCAGACACAACCAAACACCAGTAGTTTCACAATATATCATAAAGATATATCAATGGTATTATATCTATGATAGAGGAAAAAATAAATAGCAAAATTTAATATACAATATTAAAAATGAAAAACAAAGAGAAAATTTTAATGGTAGAAACATTAATTTCTAAAAATACAAGAAATTAACATACTTATTCTAAGTTATTAAATATTTTAAGTTTCCCAATTCAAATATTATCCTATTATATAAGATGTGGAAATGATTGAATATTATTATTATTTTTTATTATGACATGTTTAATAGAATAATACGTATTTTTATAATGAAAGAAATCATTTATGTAGTCTTTGAATTGAGTAACTTCAATTATTTGATTTAGTCATTTTATCACTAAACTTATGTGATCTCTACAAGAACACAATTCTAACAATTATTGCATTACTTGTGGCAAAGTATAATGAAAATCACAATTACAAAAATTAAATTATTTATTAATATTAAATTATTATAAATAACAAGTAATCTAAAAATAAAAAAGAAGATACAAAAATAAAAAATATCATTTAATATAAATGTTATGATTCAAAATGCTAATATAATGTCCACGTTAATGAAAAATCACAAATTAATTATAACATATTCAAATATTTAATAAACTAAAAATACTTAAAAAATCGGAAACTTTACCTTTAAATTATACTCAGAACTCAGAAGACAGAATTGTGAAATTTGTTGCTGCTAATTTTTCAGTTTGAGTACCTTAAATACATATATTGATGAAAATAAATAAATTAAAAGGTAATAATATAACCTAAATACTTCAAAACTATTTATAATTAACAAGTTAACGTTAACTTTCAAAGTTAATGTTAACTTATTAAATGGTAATAACATTGTAAGCAACATTTCCTCCATTAAATGTTTAAGACTCTCAACATTTTCCTTAAATGTTTAAGATTCTCAACGTTTTCTCTCTTAAATGTTTAAGACTCATCGTTGTTTTCTCAATTTAAGTACCCATTAAATACTTAAGACCCTTAAAGGGCCCCTTTATATGGTGGGCCTTGGGCAGGGGCAGACATAACTTAGGGTAACCTTGCTTTTGTCAAGATCACCTATATAATCTGGATCAATATAGCCTCTAAAAATAAAGTCTAATCCTCCAAAATATAATGCACTATTTGAAGTACCCTTAATATATCTCAAGATTCTCATTACAAAACTCCAATACTTTTTACCATGATTTGCCATGCATTGACTAACCACTCCTAATGCATGTACAATATGTTGTCATGTACAGATCATAACAAACATTAAGCTACTCACTATTGATGCATACGGTAGTTGAGACATTTCCATCTTCTCTATTTTGTTACTAGGACTCATACTTGAGGATAACTTGAAATTAATAGAAATACGAATAAAAATTGGCTTATAATCTTGCATATTGAAAGGATACAAGATTTTCTTCAAATAATTCTTTTGAAAAAGCCAAATCTTCTTATTATTTTTGTCTCATTGAATTTACATCCTTAAAATCTTGTTTGTTGGTCCCAAATCCTTTATTTCAAATTCCCTAGCCAAATGTGGCTTCAACTCTTTAATATGATCTTTGTTGGGTTCAATAGCATATAATAGCAAGATAATAAAATCATTATCACCAAACCTCTTGTAATAATCATAAGGATCTGAATTGAGTCTACTGAATCGAAAGCTCATGACAAAGGAATCAAATCTCTTATACTAGCATCTCAATGCTCATTTGAGAGTACAAAGGGATTTGTTCAACTTACAAACCAAGTTTCCTTTTTCTTTTTCTTCAAACCCTTCTTATTAAAGCATATAAATTTCTTCTTCAAGTTTTCCATAAAGAAATACAATTTGACATCTAACTAAATATAAATCATATATAGTACATATAGCCAAGACTACTCAAATAGTTGTCAATGGAACAATAGGGAAAAATATTTTTGTTGAAATCAATACCCAATTTTTAAGCATATCCTTTTGCTACTAATTGATAATGTTCCATTTGGTCATTGCCATCTCATTTGATCTTATAGACCCAATTGTCACCAATGGTCTTCCTTCCTTATTGTAGAAAAATAAGATCTCGTCTACTATTTTTATATAAGGTATCAAATTCTTTTTACATTGTTGTTAATTGTAAAGAAGCAAACTTATAGAAAGTTTATAGTTCTCCATCCTCTGTTAGTAAATAATATGCAATATTACTAGAGATGTCAATAGGTTGGGTCGGGCCGGGCCTGGGCCACTGTGGCATATGGCTTGACCACTAGCTGACAGGCCCGTGGCCCGACCCATCATATATTTTTTTAAGAAAACTGGTCAAAAACAACGTCGTTTTTAACAAATAGTTGGGCCAGACCCTTTTTACCATCCCTAAATATTACCTCCCATAATGTATTCTAAGTGCCAACTTGGTTCTCTCCTTTCCTGAGTTGATGATCGACTATTCTTCATACTCTATGAAACTTCCAAAGAATTTGAATCTTCTTGTTCTTGTCTTTCTTCGACTTGAACTGTAGTAGTCTTTAGTTTCTCCTTTGAAGTGTTATTTTCTTCCTTTTCTTGTAACTTATCTTCTACAAATATGACATCTCTTCTAATTATTACCTCATGGGTAATGAGATTTCACAAGTGATACCCCTTAATTCCATTAGCGTATCTCAAGAAATGGCATTTCTTAGATTTTTTATTCAATTTTGACATGTATTAGGAGTTATACATCACATATGCAGAACATCCAAAAATATGGTGGAATGAATAATTAATAGGATTACCAGTTCATATCTTTATTAGTGTCTTCATCCCAATTGTTATTGACATAGACTAATTTATCACATACTACGAGGTTTTTATTGCGTCTATCAAAAATGATTTGCACCTATAGTCCTCAACATTGCTCTTGCTCTTTCCAATAATGTTATGTTGATTTGCTTTACTACTCCATCCATTATTTAACCATAGACACTTGATTCTTTTCCCAGTTTCAAACATGCAATTTGAAATTCTTGAAAACTAGAAACATGTTGTCTTCCTTTTGATTGGATACACCCAACATCTCATAAAGTAATTATCAATGAAAGATATAAAGTATCCTACACCTCCTAACAATGAAACCATTGAAGTAAATCACAAATTAGTACAATGATAATCATCACACAAGAAGGGGGGGTTGAATTGTGTATACTTTTTTGTT
>JAOSBN010000005.1:42412712-42451516 GCA_027563595.1 Erythroxylum suave | reverse complement strand
TCTACTTTTCATTCTGTCTTATCTTTGTTTGTCATCAAAATCACTTTATACGTGAAGTCAAAATTCTGACTTAACAACCAATGCTTGCAAATATCACAATGAATTAACTTTAGAATAACGTAGCTTTTAGTAGTGGAACTATTGAATTTTAATATGTGATGCTTACTAGTAGCACAATGTTTACAAGGGGTAATGATACCTTTTGATCCATGAAAGAAGCTTTTGTTCTATAAGAATTTCTAATCTGCCATGTGGCCAACTCTAAGGTGCCACAATATTGTTGATTCTTTTATCATACTTGCCAATGTAATCGATACTTCTCCTTCGTATAATGTTCCCCCTTTTGAGGAAATACAGATCAACAACTACTTTTTCTGTTTTTATCACTACAAGTGCACTTTTGATTATTTTATGATCTCATTTTCAACTTAGATTTTTCACTTGATATCATCAAGTTGTCCTAAAGACACTGAATTTTTTTCAGGCCCTTCATGTTTTACCTCTTGGATGTTGTAAATTATACTGTCCCACATTTTTAGTTTAGCGATATCAATGCCAACAATCTATAAGGCACCTGTAAACACAAATCCTTCTAAAAGTCGTTTATATTGGTTAGACCATTCTCTTTAAGAGGTCATATGCAAAATGGCTCTCAAATCCAAAGGCTAGACATCAACAAAATGATTTTCATTTTGTTGTTGCCTTGCTATAAAGGATTTGTCCTTCATCCAAGGCATTCGCAACATTACCTTGAGGCACTATTGCATTTTTCGCAATATTCTTCTTATTCTAATGCTCCTTGTTATGGCCTTTCTTACCATAACTGTAATAATTGATGTTCTTTTTGTTTCTTGATTTGGACCTCTTAAAACTCCACAACTTGAATCAACTTTTATTAATCTTCCCCTCGTATTGGATATCACCTCTGCTTGTTGTGAATTTGATAATCTATCCTCATTATTCTTGAACCTCAGTTCTTCTTCTAAAATAGTAACATCTTCAAAGACTAGATAGTATGTGAGAACGTTAAATTGATGATGATTTAATCATATGTAACTGGTAAAATGTAAAGAAAAAAATTGAACATTCATTTAAATCTACTTTGTAGCCTAACTATGAAAACTAAAAAAAAAAAGAATATTAAGAATGTTGATGTAATCTAAAGTTGATTCCGACATTCATAAAGTGCAAAGTTCTCTTTCTAAAATGATTTTGTTGTGAAGTGACTTGGCCTCCCACAATTTTGTCAATATATCTCGAATATCCTTTGCAAAACTTATTCCCTCCAAACTGGACAAGATTTCATCAATTAGACCTAAGTGCACATTTGTGATAGCTTGCTATTCATTTTCTTCCATTTGCTATCGTTTATGATCTCCACTAATCTTTCTTCGGTGGCCTCCAAAAAATTTTCTTTTGTTAGATTACCTTTATCTTTATCTTCCATAACGAGAAATTATTCTTGTTATTCTCTATTTCAAAATTTGATGCCATTTTTTAGACAGTACTAAACCGATCTTTGACACTACTAATAGAAATTTAAAATATAAAGCACCTAAAATACAACAAAGTTGAAATTAAAAAAAATAGAGAAAGAAAAGAATTAATACAAGAAAAATTTATAAAAATAAAGTATAAATTTAGGAGAAATATATCTTAATCTCTCTAATATAGTCCACTTGTCTATTTGTTTTTGTTTACAAAAGGATACCCAAGTAGAATCTAGATGTTGACAAATTAAAATTGCTTAGGAAATGGATTTTGATATCTATTTACACATATACAATTTTATTGATTGATAGAATACAAATTTTACAAATACAAACTCACAATACAAATAAATAAAACTCGTTATGTGTTAGCTTGTTAAAGCGAACAACCTAAACTTTACACATACTCTCACTATTTCCTTTTTCACACATATCTTTTATCATATAGCCAATGACCATATTTATAGGTTTCTAAAGTTGATTGATACCAACTTTCACGAGGTGAAATATTTGATAATTTGTAATTGCCAACAAATAAAAAGAGCTCAACATCAATTTTACTTGTTAATTTGATCAAGTCAAATACAAAACCAATTAGATCATGATGGCTTCGAGTTCAATAATTGAAGTTCAACGAATGCAATTATTTATTTTCCAGTTTGATGGCAAAAACAATTTTGCAATGTGGAAACGCTTGATGGAGTTATATTTTAGACGCAATAGTTATGGTGAAATTTTGGAGAAATGCTTGGTACAAAAAGAAAAATCGACGGCTAAAGAATCACCCCAAGTGGTTCGTGATCATTTATTAAATGGAAAACCTTGTTTTTAATTTGTCAGTCTGTTGTTAAGTTGATGATTGTTGAAAAAAAATTCCATAGTAAAATAACAAAGGAGGCTTGGAACATTCTATTCAAAGCATACACAGTTAAACAATAAGAAGATAAGGTTTGAAAAGGCAATATAAGTTGATGGAGTAAAGTAAAGATGAAAGTATTCGTGATTATTTTTAACGAATGAAAAAATTGCTCAATGTGATGAAAAATAATGGTCATGAAATTATGTAGAAAGATATCATGGAGAAGATCATGCGCACGTTGATAAGTCGATTTGATAATGCTGGCACAGCCATTGAAGAGCATAAAGGTTTGGAGTTCATGACTCTCAATGATTTGCAAGCCTCATTAAAGTCCCACAAAATGTGTATAAATAAAAAATCGCCAAACACAATGGAGCAAGTGCTAAAAGTCCTAGTAAATTTGAGAAATGAGAAGGAACCTTTAATTTGCAAAATAGAACATACTCAAAGAAGTTCAAATTTCAAAGGTAGATGAGGTAAAAATTTCAGAATCAATTTTAGACTAGGAGCAAAGGAGAGTGAATTTCCTCAAGATAAATTCAATATTTAATGTTATAAGTGCAACAAGGTTGGTCATTATCAATCTAAGTAGAAGTCACATATTCAGTGTCATAATTGCAAAAAATATGCTTACTATAATAGAGAATGTCGTGCTCAAAGATAAGAACATAAAGATAATCGAGCTGGATTCGCTAAGATTAACAATTCAGAGCCTTTGCAGATGACTGCTTATGAAACTAGTAAGAGTGACAACTGCCAATCTGACAAACAAAAGGTTATAAGCTTTATAATCCAAAGATTCAAAAAGTGATCATTAGTCGAGATGTTACATTTAAAGGTGTAGTATGGATTAGTCAAAAAAAGAAAAGAAATCATTGCCAATATTAGTGTCCATAAACAATGAATTGGAAACGATTGATCAAACTAGTGTGAAAACGACTAGTCAAATTGGACGGTCATCTTCACCTCCAGTTCTTGAAGAGTCAGCTCATATTGATCATAAAGCGACATCTCCTCCTACTTCACTTTCACTTAGGCGCTCACAATGAGAACGCCATCCACGCACTATTTGAAAGATTTTCTTAGTGCTGATGACACTGAAGATGAAGTTGTGGCCCATTATGCCTTCTTTGCAGATTGTGATCCAGTAACATATGAGAAAGCAATTAGCAGAGATTGTTGGATCAAAGCAATGAACAAAGAGATTAAAGCAATTGTAAAGAACAATACATGAGAGCTAACTACTCTCCCAAAAGAAAAGAAATCAATCAGAGCTAAGTAGGTATATAAGACAAAGTACAAACCCAATGGAGAAGTGAAACATTTTAAAGCAAGGTTAGTAGCAAAAGGATACAAACAAAAGCCTCGTATCGATTATTTTGAAGTATTTGCCCCAATTGCTAGATTGGATACTGTGCAGATGATCATTTATATTGTTGCTCAAAGAATTGGAAAATAGTTCCAATGGATTCCAAGCCAACATTCTTAAATAGTGTACTTAAAGAAGAGGTTCATATTGAGCAACCATCAAGTTAGGAAAAACAAGGAGATGATGATAAAGTCTACAAATCAAATAAAGCACCATATGGATTAGAACAAGCACCACGAGCATCGTATATTCGTATTGATACATATTTTCTTAATAATGAATTTTGGAAGTGTTCGTATGAGCATGCTTTGTTATATAAAACCAATAAGGATGGAGATATCGCAATTATTTGCTTATGTGTTGATGACTTAATCTTCATCGGCAACAATTCTAAATTATTGGAAGAATTTTGCTCATTTGAGATGACAGATCCTGGTTTGATGACTTATTTGCTTGACATTGAAGTAAAGCAAATAGACAAAGGTATGTTTATTTCTCAACAGAAACATGCAAAAGATACTTTGAAAGAGTTCAAGATGGAAGCATGCAAATCAATTTTAACACCAGTAGAGGTAAGATTGAAGCTTTTGAAAAATGGCAATAGTGAATTGGTTGATGCAACTAAATTTTGAGATACATTAAAGGAAAACTTGATGATGGAATATTTTATTCAAGTTCTAACACATAGGATAAACAAATAGCAATTGGCTAGGAGATATTGAGAAACAAAGAAGCACCTCAACTATGTTTTCCATCTTGGCTCGGGAACATTTTCTTGGTTATCCAAGAAACAACAAATAGAGCCCTTTCAACGATAGAAACTAAATACATAGCAACATCGAATTGCATTACACAGGCAGTATGGTTGTGAAAAATTCTTGAAAAATCGCAGCATCAACTTGGTTCGACAACAATCTTCTATGACAATAAATCTACAATTGCCTTGACAAAAAATCCAATCTTTCATGATCGCAACAAATACATCGATATCAAACATCACTATACTCGAGATTTGGTAAAAGACAAAGAGATCGTGGTCGAGTACTGTAAGTCTAAACATCAAATTGCTAACATTTTCACAAATCCACTGAAGGCTGAATTGCTCTTGAAGTAGAAAAAGATGCTTGGAATGTCCAAACTAAGTTTAAAGGAGGATGTTAGAAAGTAAACTTGATTTGGTATTTGACTTGGTCAAATTGACAAGTAAAATTGATGTTGAATTCCTTTTATTACAAATTGCCAACTATTTCACCTCGTGACCGACTTTAGAAACCTATAAATAGAGCCATTGGCCATATGATAAACGATATACATAGAAAAGCAAATAGTGAGAGCATGTGTAAAGTTTAGGTTGTTAGCTTCAACAAGCTAACGCATAATGGATTTTTGGGATGTGAGAGTTTGTGGTGTGAGTTTGTATTTGTAAAATTTGTATTCTCTCAATCATTAAAATTGTGAGTGTGTAATTGGATGTCAGAATCCATTTTCTAGGAAATTTTAATTTGCTAACAAGAATGTATCAAAACTAGGATGTCTTCGGAGAGAGCGAGGGAGAGTGCAAATCAATCTTGGAGAGGGAGTATCAGCTTCTATCAACTCCCTCATCCACATCTAGTGAAGATTGATCATAAATGCCAAGTTAAAAGTTGCAGTTTCTAGGAAGTTGACAGTTCATGATACTTTTCCATATAACAGGCATGATGATAAAGCCAATAAGTTCCTGATTACACAGAAGAGCAGCTATTATTTAGCAGATAATGATACTTAAGGCTAACATGCAATAACTAATAAAAATAATAACAGGAATGACTTAGATAATATGGATATAAAACAGCCTTAAGAGTTAAGACTAAAAGAGTTTGAAAAGAACCTGCAATCCCATCAGAAGGTGATATCGTTTGTATCTTCAAGGTGAAGAATAATCAGCTTTTTAGATTGTACGCTAGACGTGTGGAATGTTCAGCTTGACCATTATCTTAAATCAGCCTGTCAGAAAAAGCTCAAGAATCTGATGAGAGTCTCTCCCATCCTTCAGAGTTAGAGTCGCTCTTTGACAACTGTTCGGATCAGATTTTTACTATTCCACAACAACACTGAAGTCCTGAGGCCAGTGTTTGAACGTTTCTTTGACTTGCATCTTGCTATCATAACAATACTTAAAGAGCACCTGTCAGCATACTGGAGCAAGTTTTGATTGTCAGAATGGGATGTGAAATTCAATGCCCCAAGTGGGTTTAGAAGAGAAGAAAGATGAAAGAAAAATGAGGCTTTGGATCAACAACTAACTGTCTAAGTACGAGCATCCTATTATTTCTTTACGCCATTTGTTTTATGCCAATAAAAAATATTTTTCCTTTTCTTTTGTTTTACCTTTTGGTGTAAGGTGAAGCATGTAATTGACTGATTTTCTGTTTCCTACCAAACCCTCTCAACTTCTCCCTCTCCCTCTCCCTCTCCCTCCATGATCTTGAGACAGATATGATAAACTAAAACTCTATGGAATATCTAAAATAATATGATATTTTGTCTTGGACTGCATAAAAATTCCGTACCTGATCGATTTACCAAAAGCAACTAAGTAACGCATTAATAATGCAAAATATAGAAACCCCATCCTTGGGATAACAGCCACTTGAAACAGGTGGGTAAAAAAAAAAAATTAAACGTGCCTTCAAAGTGCAACTTACTTCTGGAATGTCAAAGTCACCATCAGAAACATCACATAAATCAAGTGATACTTGTCGTAGCATTGGCAGCTGTCATAAAACATAATCACATTTTAGCCATTTAGCATAACTAGGATAACAGTATCACATAATCATGTTTAGTTCTAGAATAACCAACCTCCGCAGCAGCATCAAGGAGGAGGTTTCTATGTAACCCAGAACCCTGCACAGTATGTAGGGTCAGTTGCACTACATTGTTCGAATACTCAAAAGTTTACATTGCTATTCTCCCATTTCAACAATTAGCTTAAAATGGTAAAGTTATATATATTATAGCCTTACTAATCCACACAACCACGTGTAATTGATCCCTATACATGTACCATTTAAGCATTGACAAACCACAACTGTACTGTTTGGAATTAGATGTATCTTATGCCCCTGCATATAGTCTTGATCTTTAACTCTCTTTATCACATCACTGAGATCATGTTCATTGTTAACTAACAGATCCTCCTACACAGTAATGTGGAGGCGAACAAGTAGCACTCTTAAACCTTTTGGTAACCAACTGAACATGACTAATACAATTCAGACAATCCAGACCCTAACAATGCCTCACTTATTTATTGCAAGCCTTCTTTTGTTAGTTTCCAAAACCTGTTCAAACAATCTAATATGTTTTTTTCCAAATTGATTTTGTTCTAACAGTATTTAACCACTTCTTTTAAATCCTAGTATAACAGAATAATATCATTATGAACATATAAAGAAGAACCCTGCCTAGATGTCTCATCACTTTGTCATGAAGAAAAATGAGATCATGATACATTCTAGTTGTACGAAACATATAGGCAATGTCAAGATCTATCTTCATTTGATATTGATAAACATATGCATGTAAAATGATACAACAGAAAATTGCAATAACAAATGCCTCACATTGTGACGCAACAAGAGATTTTCAAGTGCTCTGCAGTTGAAAAGAGAAGAAATCCCATTTGCTGTTACTTCTCCACAGTCCTAATTGAACAGGAGAACGGATGATTTTAAAAGGTAAGTTAAAATTCTAAACAATCAAGTCTTTGGGTTGGTTCTAAGTAAGCATACAAGACACATAAGACATTCTAAAATAAGCTAAGTTATAAGCCAATAAGAATTTTGTAAAGAGCTGATACTAAGTTTGCAATCTATTTTATTTCATCGAGTTTGGAGTGGCACTTCCATTTACTGTATTCAGGAAGAAGAAAATCAAATGAATAAGAGGGAAACGAGAAATTGACATGAAGGGCAGTTAGCCTACCTCAAGATGGATAGAAATCAAGCCTGGCCATCCATTTGAAATGATGTCAATAGAATCTGTAGAAATTGATAGCAAATCGATACATATAAA
Organism: Erythroxylum suave; assembly: GCA_027563595.1. Lineage (NCBI taxonomy): Eukaryota > Viridiplantae > Streptophyta > Magnoliopsida > Malpighiales > Erythroxylaceae > Erythroxylum > Erythroxylum suave. The sequence continues at coordinate 42,443,739 of JAOSBN010000005.1, read as the reverse complement.
TACATGAATAGACTTGCTTTGATAGCATAACTAATGAAATGGAACCAATATAATGCATAAAAAGAAGCACGTGTGACGTACCCACGGCTGCTGGCCAAACAAAGCTAAATTTGGATCATAATACGAAAATGAGTAAAACCATTACATAGTACATGTTAAGACAGTAGCCTAAAATCAAATTAATGCTTCAAATTAATCACTGACCAGGATTGAGAAGCCTGCACCCTATCAATGAAAGCTCAACCAAATTCTCAAAGTTTTGAGTGAGTGTAAGCAAATCATCATTGTTCATCCATGGGGTTACCCTCTCGAGCCTCAATGTCCTTAGATATGGCATATGCAATCTAAGGCCTGACATGGATAGGTCACCAAGACAGTAGCAGAGAGCCAGAACACGCAAGTGTTTCAAGGATGCGATGATGTTCATCACAATATAATCTGAGATAACCTGGAAAAATATAAAATCATAAAGAAGAGCAAAAAATGAATATCGCAAAGTGGTTTCAATGAGATTTAAGATACATTTCCCAACTGAGTCAATTCAGAATTGAAAAAGCATCATCATCATAAATGACAGGTGCCTCATGCTCAATCAACCCTTCCAAGAAGATATAGATACAGAGTGAGTATCCCAAGATTGGTGTTAATCAAAATGAACTTCCACAATCAAACATAGGTTCTCACATCAATCACAGGCAGCAGAATCCAAAAAAAGAGTTCAGCTTAAAAGGTTTAAAACTAGCACAAAATCAGAAAAAACACATGTTTGAGAAGATATGGTAAATATTTTGTGCTTATTCATACAGTTAAATACTGTGAGAAGTCCTCACAGGGAGCTTCACACATAGAGAATCTGATGAAGTTACAGAACAAGTCTTACCCTTTCTAGCGGAATATAAACAGAGCATACCTGAAAACAAAGTGTAATTGACTCCAGTAGAGAACAAGTAGTTGGAAGAAGTTCAAGTACTTCTTCATTAAGCGATGCACCTAAACCAACAGTAATGGCCCTCGCTGACATGATTGCAGGTCTCAGAGCTCCCAACGAAAAACTAGAAAATCCCCAACCAAGTGCAATGTCTTCCAATTTGCAGTTGTCTGCTAACCACATAAACAGAGACTGCGAGGAAGAAAAATCCATGCTATTGGAGCTGCTTTCACATTTAACCAAGTTTTTACAGCCTCTCACATTCAAAGATTTCAAAGCAGGACTTCCATGGATTATGTGAGCTAAAGCAGCCCCTGATATCTGCAATATAAAGCAAGCTATAAAATGAACATGCCTTTCCAGCTGCTTATCCACTATGACATGGTCAAAAAGATAGGCAGTGGCCATCAATAGTAACTCTTAGTGAACTAAGCTGTTTAAATGCCAAGATTCAATTTCTTCATTATGAGAACCAAGTCATCTGGTAAATCATAACCACATCAAACAAGTTTTTTTGATGGCCCAATCCAGTAAACCAGTAGGATTTAAAGTTGTACACATCTTTACGCTACAAAAGTTCAGGACATGTTTAATGGAAAACAAACTTTGCTCTGCCTTTAGTCACACTCTCAGGGATACAATAACAAAATGAGATTTAGGACCTATGTGGATGCATGGGAACCCTCTTAAAAACACAATTAGCAATTTCAAGAACCTCAGCGAACAGAAAGAGGAAATAATCTTAAAACCAGACTCTCTTAACCAAATTAGAAAATAAGTTTATTATATCTTTTACATCAAACTAGCTATAAAAAAAATCCATGACCATCATAATGGATCAATGAAGTCAAAGATAACAGAACATAAATAATACGTTCACTTCTAGAAGCAACAGCTTAACTTGATGACTAACCATGGTGTTAGAAATATCAAGCATCTCCAAGGAAGATCCTGAGTAGCTATAAACGGCATCATCAGCAAGGTTAGTGCTTCTCAGACAAAGACTTTTCAATGTTTTTGTTTGAGAAATAAGCTCCACTAGAGATTGCTGATCAACACCTGCAAATTAAATAGGCGTCCTTAAGTGATGGTTAGATGTCAGTTATATAAATCTACACATGAACAAGATGGATCTAAACTCTTCCCTACAAACATTTTTGGGAAAAACATCAATAGTTGAATGTCCTTTTTCTGCTTATACCAGTTAACAATGTCCTGCAAGCAATCCATAAGATAGCAAACAACAACCATCTACAACAACATAGTTTATTTCAAAGTAGTAAGAAAATCAAACTCCCCACCTTAACCTCCTTTCTCCCTTCTGCAACCTTAGCCGGTGATTGAAAAACAAGTAAGCACTGATCTGATTTCATCTCAACCTTATATCAAAACAGAGGAACAGAGGAAGGAGATACTACTTACCCTTGCAACCACCAATGTGAAGAATTTGAAGATTCCTAACCAAAGTATGTAAATATATTTTTCCACTAGGGACAATGGAAGAATCACAGGTTTCTATGGGAGAACAAAGAGCTCGAACAGAATTTATCCCGAAAGAAGTATCACAAACTATAAGTGAATGCAGTTTGTGACATCTGAGTACTAAGTTTGATATGCCAACATCCGTTACTGACGTACATCCCTTAAGATTTAGGTATTGCAGTGAACCACAGAATGCAGAGATATCCTGAAGATCAGAGTCTGGAACAGAAATTGCAAGGAGAAATTAGTATAAATGTAGAATGGTCAATGGGGTTATCTAGCAAACTATGAAGTGTGGTGAACAATAAGAAAATATATACCATAGATTAAATTTCCAGTGGATCAATCTAAAACAGCACAAACGATTTCCTAATCAAAGAAGGAATCTCGAACAATGTAACTACAAAAATACAAATGTTAAGAAGGGAGCATTAAGTCCTACTGCATTCCACAATGTCCATTTACTTATGGATAGGATAAGTTACCTTTATGGCAGAATTTCCGGTTATAATGCAGTTGTGTTTTATAGAAGGAGGCTTCTACAAAATTTCTGTATCTATATTACCAATTCTGGCATATTGGCATTATCAAAAATGAAGGCCACCTATGTGTATCCAGAATTTAACAGTGAATACATTCATCTATTTGTCCAAAAGAAGAATATTACAAGAATAATAACATAAGATGTCTCACCTGATAAATCAGTTCGGCCCTCCAAAATGAGCTTTGTGATGTTTGTCAGTGAGGCTACTGAATAAGAAGACGTCCTAACAGGAAAGGATTTCTTTGATCGTGTTTGCGTAATAGCTGCAGTACATGATACAGCTGACACCTCTGTAGCTATAAGAGGACTAAGATCAACAGTTAAGTCAATCTCACTTAAGTGAGGGCACTTCTCCAGCAATCTCTCCAACATGGTCACTTTGAAGCTCGGAAGGTAAGCTGCTTTTAGTTTTTTCAAAGATGGAAATGACTTTGATAAGCATTCGATGATGGCTTCAAGATGTAGCCTTGGACACTTAGAGATGTTCACCTCCTCTACTGAGTGAAAAGACAGGGTTGGGTGCAATCCCTGCCAGATTCCATCTTGTTCCAGGCTAAAGTTTTCAGAGTTAGTCAACTGCTTTGAGCTGTTCTGCAAGTTGATTCCACATGAAGGAACGGCAGCGGACAGGAGCAGAATTGCTGGTTTCATTTGTGAACAGCCTGAAAGGTCTAGTTTCTGCAACAAATAGAAAATGTCCACAACCAGGGAAACTTATCTGAGACATGAAATAGAGCAGTTCTAATTGGATTAGGGCAGGAAAATAACAAATATTAATAGTAATCACAACTGCAAATCTTAAGAGCTTGATGGATTTCTAAGAACAATTTCAAGAGAATTCATATTATTTTCCTTTTAATGGTCAAACCTGAATATCCAAAATAAAATCAACTGAATAGAACAGGAAGAATTGGCTTCCCACATAAATGCAACAGATATCTTTCCCTAAAAGAAATGATAACAAAAATTACCAACATAAAATTGTCAATATGAGGATAAGGTCTGTTCTGCTCTATAGAGCTCTGGAATTTCATGAATAAAAAGCACTCAGTGCATAGGTAACATGTTACCCTCTAGCTTTTGTTCTTTAAACAGTCTTGACATAAACTCAACATGAAAGTCAAAGTGACACGACAGCCCTTGAGTCCAATCATAGCAGTTAGAAAGAGTACCTTAGAATATTCTGTCAACCGAATCTTGAGATTGTCCAAGTCACCAGTTCCTAAAACATCAATTGAGCACATGGGTGGAATCTTTAGCAGTCTAAAAATTGTCTTAATGCTCTCATCCGCAAGCTCTGAAAAATAGGGGCACCTTCTCTTCCCTAGTTAGCAATCTAATAATTAGTCATTTTTTGCTATTGGTGGACAGAATTTGAAAGTTTAAAACTTGAATTCAGTGCCATCAAGCAAAATGTCTGGAGCATACCTGCAGCAAACCACAATGGCAAAAGGCTAATTCGAATCTGTTTCAAACCAATAATAAATTGTTGTTGTTGAAACAAATTTGGAACTGCTATAAACAGACAAAATAGAATGACAAACATCAGGTAAAGTTATGAGCACTTTATCATGTCATTTCATATGACAAGGATATGTTGTCCAAAGTAAAAGGAGGCTAAAAAATGTGTGGTATAACTAGAAACTCTCCTCCATAAGCCCTTGGGCATTCAAATAATGCATTAGTTGAGAAAGTCACCAGTGGCTTCGTCTTTTCATTTTTCTTTAATGTTAGGATGCATATGTAGCAATAAACTAGTTCATCAAATTTCTTTTGAAATAGCACCCCAACTAAATTATTTGACGGAAAAATTGTTGCATCAATATTATTCTTTGTTATTGTAATCTCATACTAAAACAAATATTTGCAAAAACTGCAAATTTTAGTATATAATATCTACCTGCTTCAGAACGTCACCAAATCCATCCTCAATGTCAGTCAAATCTTGTGATTGTTTTGTGTTAGCATGGATCCAAAACAAAAGTCCCTCCGAAAGATGCATCTCACTGTTAGAAATCAACAGACCATAAGAATGACAGAAATGCTGAGCACCAAGTCAGGCAAGATAATATATATACACAAACCTATTTACTGTCAAATCGGGATTCTTTATGCTGCACAGCAAAAAGTTGTAAGGAATATCTTTAAAGAACTTACTAGATAGGGCCCACATCTGTAAAAAGAGAGACCATGCATTACTAATTTACTGGAAACAAGTTGGCATATCATGGGGTAAAACACTGGCAAGCATGTTAAGAGATGGATCATCATGTAACAGTATATTCCAAATCAATTAAGCCATTTTGAGACATAAATGAAATCAACTTTGTGCTCTTGAGGATGTTGCTAAACCCTTTTGGTCTTCAGTCAGAGAAATTTAATCAAGTGAGGAATAAATTCATGAAGAAGTAGCCAAAGATCGCAGCCTCATTTTTCACCAAAAAAGAAAAAAAGGAACACAACATCACAATTGAAATGGAAAATACAGTACAAGGTTGATAAACCTATAAGCCATAAAACTCTTTTCACATCAGCAAGCATGCATTTCTTTGTCATGTGTAGGGTTTGCTGTTGATCACCATGATAAACAAAGCAGAAAGAACAAGAATTATATCGAACAACAATAATCACATGTACAACCATCATTTAGCAAGATAGAAACCTTTTGACGAAGAACAAGAAGTATTATATGGAGACTATAAAAAGCATAATAAAAGATAATTACATACAAAATTTCTTGCAAGATAGCTCACACACAATTCTGGAATAGAATCAACTGCTGCAAAATATCACACAAATACCCATTAGAATGAGCGCCACGATGCTAAAATCAAGCTTAAACAATAAGCTGGATCATACTTGACTATCATATATGTAAGCTTACCATGCTCTACAACAAATTTCCACGTGTTGATCAAATCGTCTAATGGTACCTCGAGCAAAGAAGGAGCTGAGAATGAAGATACCTCAGAGAACCAGTTTTTACAGCTTTGGATAAGCCTCTCTGTTCCAAAATAAAGGGCAGTCTGGAAATGTAACATGAGATATTAAAGGGAATAGATTATATGCTACAAATCAGTAGAAAGCCAATTACAATTGTGTAATCTCTCCTCTCCCTGCGAGTGCACTCACAAAAGAAGTCTCCACACATAAGCACGTAATGGAATTATCTACACATCAAATGTTCGGACAATGACATAACCGAAACACCAAAAATGAGACAGTATTACCTCAAAAAGTGTAAGGAAATTGCTAGAGGTAATATCCACCGTGCAACCATACATACACTTCAAAACAGTGACAAAATTTTCCAAATTCCACTGAATAGAAACACACTCGAGTTTTGATTCACTGCAGGATTAAGAAATAGTCAATAGAAATGACAAAATGGGAAGTATAAACAACTACTTACAACGACGAAAATAAATCACTTCCATCTAAGCAACATATGCATACATGACTATATGTATGTTTCCCAGCTATATAACCACGAGAGAGAGAGAGGAAGAATTTTTGACAGGTATAAGGAAAAGGAAAATATATGGAATCATCATCGAGTGGAAAAAAATCAAAAAGAGGAAAAAAGAAGCGATAAGTATATTACCTAAAGCTTCCGCTCAGTAGGCCATGAAAGTAGGTTGATTGTTCGACGAGCCTGCTTAATGCAAATCAAAATGTTTGAGTAACCGAAAGAAATTAAGAAACTAACATTGATAATGAAACTATTCCCTGCAGATGATAAGAAATGAACAGGCTTGCCTGCTTCGATGAGCTTGAATTTTGAGCTTTTGGTATTTGAGGATCGTCGACAAATCCCAGCTCTGGATATCCGTAATCGAAATAAGAGTCTCGCCATGTTCGGTTGGATTTGAGTTTGCGCAAGAGAGAATCACGAGATCATGGTCTATGCTTGACGCCATAAGCTAAAATTGTGCAACGTACGAATGGAAACCGCAAGAATACTGTTTGGGTGGTGAGAAAGTGCAGGAAATTGAAGATACTAGCAAAGCAAAGTTAAAGAATGGACGCCGTCATCTACTTACGCGACCAGTTAAGTTACCTGAAGTGACTTGACTTCTTCCTTTAAAAAACGCTGCGTTTTAGCAAACGGACAAAATATTTCGATATTTATTTACATATTATGTTTTTTCTTTTATTAAATGAATGTTGAAACCAAACGTCAGTGGACGTGTCACTAATTTGGTTGATGTCTATTGACGCCGAGAACGGGGAGCTAACTTGAGCGGATTGTCCTATTTGGTTGTCAGGAAAGTTAAGTAAATTTGAAATTTGATTCTTTGAAAAATGAATTTGTAGAAAGTAAAGATATTCACATATTTGAATACTTACAAGAATTTTGATAGGAAAGTTGAGTAAATTCTTATTATAGTGTTTGGTATGCAACATTATTTCATGGAATGTAATCTAATTTTGATTTATATTTCCATTTATATTCTTACAGACTGAATAAAAATTGAAATCCTTAAATAATATTAATTTGTAATACAAGTTATTTTATTAAATGTTAATTTTTTTCATTTCTAATACTTTAATCATATAATATTGTTATATCATAAATATAGTATCGAAAAATACTAAAAACCTCAATGAGTATAAAGATAAATCTTAAAATTAAAATCAAATATCAAAATTCTTCTAATATTGAAATAACAATACAAATAGTGCATTATTATAAAATTTATTATTCTTATTAAATTTATGATTCTTAATATTATTAATTTTCTACTTATTATTAATTTTATTAATACCAAATTTGTTATTTTTATCGATTACATTTATTATTATTATTATTGTTATTATTGTTATTATTATTACTACTACTATTACTACTATTATTATTATTAATATTAATATTAATAATATTATTATTATTTTATTTTTATTTTTATTTTTATTTATTATTTTATTATTATTATTGTTATTATTATTATTATTATTATTATTATACTACTACTACTACTTCTTCTTTTTTTCTAATTATTCTTATTATAATTAATTTATAATTAATTTTATTTATTTATTTATTATTATTATTATTAATTTTTAGTAATAATAATAATAATAATCATTATTATTAGATTTATTATTATTATTAATTTTATTATTCGTAATAATAATAATGATAATGATAATAATAGTTAATTTTCTACTAATTATTAATTTTATTAATTATATTTATATTTATTTTATTATTAATAATATTTTTATTAATATTTTTATTATTATTGATATTATTATTATTATTATTCAACTTATTATTATTCTTATTATCATTAATTTTATTAATTGCATTCATTATTATTATTATTATTATTATTATTATTAAATTCTTTATTATTATAAAAGAGTTGTCATAGAGTTGAGAGATAAGGAAGGGTTGAATTGGCTAGTGCATTTTTTAGATTAAATTCCTGAGGAAAGTAATCTAAACACCAAGGGAGGTGTTGAGATTTAGAATCCAAGGAAAGTGTTACTACTTTCCCTAACTACTCAAAAAAATGAACCAAACATAATAATGTAAATTTTTTAGGAAAAAGATTACTTTCCTAAGCGAGAATCCACGCCAACCAAACAAGACCTATATGTTTTCTCAGCTGCGAAACATGAAAGGTAGCATGTGTGCATGCTGTCACTGGTAATTGCAACTTATAAGCAATAACCCGTATATGCTGTAATACTAAAAAAGGCCCGAAATAGAGAGATTTGAGCTTGTGATTACTTAGACATACGAATTTTGTAGGCGGTACGATTGAAGTTACTTAAATCAAATCGCCCACGTGATATTGTCTTTCCTCAACCACGTGTTTCAATATCCAAATCTACGCACGCCTTTTAAGGAATTAAACCAATTTAATCGTTGCTTCTCTATCTTTCATGACTTGACCAATAATCAAAATTTTAGAATATCTTACTAAACAAGGCATTTGTAATGGAGGAGAATAGTCATATAAGGCCAGGAATGAAGAATATTGAATGATGTAATGATATGTAGTATCGTACCACCATTCAGCCAAGGATAACCAACGCTATTATTGGTGAGGACAATTGCTTGCTACACAACACAAATAAGTCTCAAATCTCTATGATGCAATTTAAAACCTATGTCTGCTCATCGAATTGAGGATAATAAGATATTGAGTAAAGTAAAATAACCCTTAGATTTGAAAACTCCAGTCTAAAAATTACTCAAAAAGGTTGGGACTTTGTTACTGACCATTTTAACTGACATGTCGTGTAACTTGTGTACATGATCAACATAAGCTTACACCACCTTTGCAGCTGAATAAGGGCGAGCTAAAGAAATAAAGTAGCTTGCTCAATATACTACCAGTGTTGAAATGATTGAGAAAGCCCTTCAACAAAGTCTATGTTGATATCATTCCAAACCTTATTTGGAACTGGCAGTGGTTGAAGGAGGTTAAGATTAGTAATAGTTACATACTTACTACATTGGCAAGTTTCGAATTTCACAAAATCTTTAATATCTTTCTACTTTTTCTTCTAAAAGAAATACAATTTGATTCTTTTTAAGGTACTTAAAATATTTGAATCCTCTCCACTAATTGAATCATAAAAAAAATAAGTTGATATGATTTCTTGATTTTGGATTTAAGCCCACCATGAATCTATCATTTTCGTTGCTGAGTATTATTAATCCAAGCATAAGAAGAATTAACTTAGATACCTTATTGTAATTTGGGCATGAACTCTTACAATACTTTATCTTAATATCAACTAAGTTGAACATTGGGATAAAAGATCAATTTGAACATTCGCAGGCACCATTAAACATAATTCAACTCTAGATGATTTAGATAGGGGATCAATAGCTTTGTTATCAACACCCTTCTTATACTTGATCTCAAATCAAATCTTAAAAGCTTTGGCAACCACATTTGCTGAAAGTTAGTTATAATCTTTCGATCCGATAAGTAACCCAAGCTCCTATGGTCTATTTGCATAATAAAATGCACCATTCATATTGAGCATAGTCGGTACATTAATTTAAAATTCTGAACATCAAGATCTATAAAATAGTGCATGTAGACCTCTTGTCTGTCGGGCTAGATACGTGAAGCTAGTCATAACTAATTCGATTAGTGTGAGGCCAATGTCATTAAGTATATATACTAAGAACAAATGGGATGGATGATTATGAAATCCATCACATTCGTCCATTTCATCTAACAGTTATCCAGGCTCTCAAAGATTCTCGTATTTTCTACCATGTACACAAAGCCTCTCTCTTTCTAATTCTCTCAAATTTCAGCAGATATTTTCTCTCCTCCGGCTTCCTCTTCTTCTCCACCACAGGCGTCTTGAGTCCCCTTACAACTATTACATCTTCCTCTTCCTTTCTAGTTTTTTACATCTAAAGACTCAAACTTTAGGGGTTTGAAAATGGTTACTGCTTCTATCTCTTCCTTAATTTTTTTGAATCTTGTAATTTGCCCCTTTTTAGACAGAACAATAGCAAAGTTTAATCCTCTTATTCCCCATACCCACCTCTAGTATTGAACTCTAATCATGATATATAACTTTATGGCTGATGGTGGGATTGAACTCAATTTTTTTTACTATTAAACTCCATGACAAAAAAAAGAGGATTGAAATTGAGCGTTGAAGTACATTTGCATATCAATGGAATCCAATAATATATAATCTTATTTTTAATTAGTTGAGAGGATGTTTAAGATAAAATAAAAGATTGAAAATGAACCAAAATTTTAGATTAACACCTTTTTCAATTTTAAGCCTTATTTCTTAATTTTTATTTTTATGAATTTTAGATTTTAGGTCTATTTAAATTGAATCGATAAAAAAAATTTAACTTGATCAAAATTCTATTAATTAATTTTAGACTGTACTCAAATTAATATGCTAACTTTATGAAAAAAGTTTCTAATGTAATATAAAGATCATGAATTAAGTTATGTATTCATCTAAAACTTTGTTTATGGAAATAAAAGACTAGAAATGCTTCAAATATCAAATACATTGTAAACGAAAATAAAATTGTGAGACATTTCATCTTGATGAGAAATATTAGACAATTATCTCACAATTGTACATGCTTTTAGCTATATTTAAATAATGTGGGACAATAAAAACTTGAATGAAGAATATTCTCAACCCTCTTATTTACATAATAATGCCCTTTAGTTGGACCAATATGACAATGGTCCAAAATCTTCCCTCCAATCGAGAAACAAAAATTTATAGTTTAAAAATATAGTTTGTATAAATCTTACATAAATAGGGATCCTCCCAAAGATAATCCTTGAAATGAAAAAAGAATTTCTTCATTTACTAATGATAAAGACCTTTAAGAAGAATCCTAGTAGCCAAACAATTAGTAAATGTATTAAATGGTGGAATTTCGGGTTCATTTACCTTTTAAGAATGCAAAGGCGCTCTTTAGGAAATGCACCCTTAATGTCATCTTCTTCAAGCTTCTCCAAATTTAGGTACTCTTAACATGACAGATGGTTTGTTGCTACATTTTCAACACTCTTTTTATCTCTAATCTCTAAATCAAAATTCTTTTAAAAAAATAAAATGCATCTAATTAGTCTTAATTTAGCATCTGGCTCATTCAACAAATATCATAATATAGAGTGGTCAACGTAAACAATAACTTTGGACATGATTAATTAAGATATAAATTTATCAAATGAAAAAAATCACTTGTAGTAATTCTTTTTTTTTTCTAGTTGTGTAATATCTTTGAGCATTCACCAAAGCCTTGTTAACGTAGTATATGGACTAAAGTTCTTCCTATATCCAATAACTGTACCTATTATAAAATCATTTGCATCACACATTAGTTTAAAAGGGAGATTCTAACCTAGAGCAACCATAATTAAAGCATAAGTTAATTTCTCCTTAAAAATAGTGAATGCATCTAAATACTCCTAAGTGAACACAAAAGGCATATGTTACTCAACTAACTTGGTCAATAACCTAGAAATGTTAGAAAAATCACTAATGAACCTTTTATAAAAACTTGCATGCTCCAGAAAACTCCTAAAATCCTTAAACAAGTTGAGAGTGGTAATTTCTCAATAATTACAATTTTTGCTCTTTCTACCTTAATACTTATATGAGATCTTATGGCCCAAAAATAAGCCCTCTTATACCATAAAATGGCACTTCTTCCTAGTTCAAAATCAAATTATCCTTCTTATAACATTTAATCAGTCTTTTTAAATTATAAAGGCACAAATAAGAATAATCATTGAAAACAAAAAAGTCATTCATAAATAACTCTAAGATTTTCTCTATTAAATTATTAGAAATGGTCATAATGCATTTATAAGATGTAACAAGTGCATTGAAAAACCTAAAAGTCATCCTCCTATAAATAAATGTATCGTATGGACTCATGAATTTTGTTTTCTTACAGTCCACTAAGGCTATAGGGATTTGAAAATAGCCTGACAAACTATCCAAAAAGCAATAGTATATATGGTCGACTAGTCGTTCAAGCATCTGCTTAATGTAAGGAAAGGGAAAATAGTCTTTCTAAGTGGTATCATTTAGCTTTCCATAATCTATAAATACTCTTTACCAAGTGATGGTCCTTATAGAAATCAACTCATTCTTCTCAACTGGAACCACCATCATCCGTCCTTTCTTTAGAACAATTTACACACGGCTTACTTAATAACTATCAAATTTAAGGTAAATAATACATGCATTAAGAAGTTTAATTAGCCTTGACAACTTCCTTCATATTTAGATTAAGTTAAATAAGGTGAAAATTTCTTTAATATCTAAATTCTCCTAAACTATCACCCTCTTATGCTCTATAAATATCTTTAGTTAATTTTCTTTTTAGTACGCCTTTAAATTTGATGTTATAATCACTTTTACCTTTGAGTCCTTCTGTATAAATGGATAGTCAAGAAGATCTGGCAACTTCTTTAATTCCAAAATTAGTGGGTCTTTAACATAGGGTTTTAAACTCTTCTTTTTACTCCTATTAATCTCCTCGTACTTTTTTTCTTTACATTAGATGTTTGTTGGGTTTAAGATAGGCTATTTACTAAACTCTTATTGGGTAAGCTTTCTTCTCCTCCACACCTTAAATAAAGCACAACTCCAGCGAGTTGTCATGGGCAATTTCCTACACAAAATCTAAATCCGTAACATTAAGAAAATAACATATATCATCCTATTTAAGTGATTATCATGTAACATTGGGTATTTTAAAAATCACCTCTTCATCTCTAATCCTAAACACCAATTAGCAATAGCCAAAAAGGGTTGGCTTAAAATCAGAGGTACTTTAATGTCCTCATCCATGCTCAGTGTCACAAACTTAACTTGAAAATAAACTTATTTACCTTAACTAACACATCCTTAATAATTCTTTTATGGTACTTTGCTAACCTATCAACTCATCGAATACTAATTCTAGTTGGCTTAGGCTTTCTTAACTCCAATTTCTTAAATAATTTATAGGTATCTAATTAACCACTAGTGCCTAAATCAACCAAAGCTTTCTCAATCAACAAGCTACCAATCAAGAAAAGACTAGTAAAACTCCCTATATCATTAAGGTTTTTTAGGTAGCTTATTTTGTACAATGACAAAGTACTCACTGCTTAATGTCAAAATAGATAACTCTTTTAGCTTCCACTTATTTGATAATAACTTATTAAAAAATTTAGCATATTTTGGCGTTTGCTATAAAGTCTCAACAAAAGATAAGTTAATGTATAGTTATTTAAAAAGTTCAAGATGCTTACTAAATTGCTCATTCATGTGATCTTTCTTTAACTTTGCTAGTTACGAATGGTAAGCTTAAACTTCTTTACATGTTAAGGTTGCTCACCAACTTTCTCCTTCTCGTTATTCTTTTTAGTAGCTTGCTCCTACTCACCCTGTTTCTCTTCCACTCTCAATTCCTTGCTACTTATAAGGGAATGTGTCTTTACTTGCTCCTTAGGATTTGTTTTAGTGTTGCTAGGCAAGCCTCTTTATGGTCTCTTAGAAACCAACTTGACAGGTTGTCCATCTAGTCCTTCAAGTTATGAATAGAATCCTTTTAATTTCTCAATAAAGTTTCAGTAGCTTAAAAGCAAGCTTTTGATGTTTGAATAAATTTCATCATAAGATCTTCCAGGCTAGGCTTCTTCCCTTAAGGTAGATGGTGTTACTGAAATCCTAGTGGAGGGTTTTTCCTTTATGGCTCTTGATTTCTTAAAAAAATATGGGTGATTCCTCAAACCTAGATATGTGTTACTATACAACTTGTTTTGGGGATGAAGTGCATTGCCCATATAATCAACATATTCAGTTGGTTGTGACATAATCTTAAAAACTTGGCATTCTTGGATTGAATGTCCTTTCTCACACAAATCACACTGGATCACTTATGATGGTTATTATACGATTGGCCTAATGATACTAGACTTAGTTACAATTAACGATGGTCTCATATATTCAAACATTTTCCTCTGCCATATTGTTATGATTACTATTTTCTTGTGTTTAAATTCTTGCTCTAACTCGTCATATCTCCATAGAAGTCTTGTTTTAAGGTTCCAAAGAGCTATTTTATCAAATTTTGGATTTTTTTAACAAACTTAGATGACTTTTTTCGAGTTATAAATGAACCAAGTTCTTGAAATAACAATAAAATAAAATAAAATAAATGTAAAAGTAAAATAGTGGCTAGATTAATAGAAATTAAATATTCTTAATATCCTAATCTCTAACAACATCTCCAAAAACTTCTTGTTGTTCAATATTCAACCCTATAGATCTTTCTAAACAAGTGCACATATCACTTCTATAGTATAGGTTATGGAGTACCAAGTGTCGATCCCACAGAGACTATGATTACTAGTAGTCTAGTATTAATCCTTTTTTATATAATCTAACTAAAAATTATGATAATGATGATTGATTAATTCAAAATTTAGACAATAAACAAAAAATCAACATAATTAACTAACTAGAATAAAGATTAAACCAATAAATAACCATTAAACATAACAATACCCAAAAAGTGAATCCCCTAGGACTTCTCATGTAAATAAGACTTCACACAATAAATTAACTTAAAGTTTATTGGATCATAGTTCCTCAACTATGCTAATATCTTTTTTAAGATTATTAATAACCATTCCTAAGTTGATTAATCAAAATCTGTTCTCAATTAAAACTCCAAGAATTGTATTAACCAATTTATAAATTTCTCTATTAGGCTTAAGCCTAATTCCGAAGATTTATATCCATTTATCTCTAGGATTATATGCAACTCTTTTTTATTGTACTAGATCAATCAATTCATATAAAGGATTTCTCAGTCTTAAATGCATGAAATCAAACATGAACCAATATAACGCCATAAATTGATTCAAGAACGGTAAAGAACATAATCAAATCTAACAAAATTAAAGATTGAATCAAATTAAAATGAAATAGAACTACAAAATCCATCCCAGGGATCATTATGTCATCATTATCATCACCTAGTCTAAAATCCCACAACAAAGCGGGGTCTGGGGAGGTCTGATAGTACATAGTCTTACCCTTACATAGTAGAGAGGTTGTTTCTAATAGACCCACAATGCAAATGAGATAGTGAAAAAGTGATGCAAGTTAAAAGGGTAAAAAGGGAAAACTAAATATGTTAAAAGATGGGGTAACTGAAATGAAAACAAATACGTTATGACATGAAAATAAACACGTATATAAGTAAATAAATAAATAAAAATAAGAAAGGATATACTTGATATGGAGCCCAGCTCTACTAAATACTTGATAGGCTGCAACAGAACGGCTCTGAGTTCTTGCGCTGCAACCTTGTGTGTATGACAATCCTACAATTTCCATCATCCTTTTTGGATCTTTCCCTTACATCTGTGCTAACCATTTGGCTTCCTAAAAAGCTGCATTTTAAATACTCCGTCTTAGACCTACTCATTCTAAAACCTTTCGACTCTAGCGTTTCTTTCCAACATTCTAACTTGAAATTGACTCCCACCCTGGTCTCATCTACCAGGAAAATATCGTCAACAAATAACATACACCAAGCTACCTCTCCTTGAATATGTTTGGTAAGCTCATCCAACACTAATGCGAATAGAAAATGGCTTAAAGCAGAGCCTTGGTATAGGCCAATAACAACAGGGAATGCTTCCGTGTCGCCACCTGTCATCCTTACGCTAGTCAATGCTCCTTCATACATATCTCTAATAACATGTATATAGCTCATAAGAATTCCCTTTGCCTCTAAGCACCTCCATAAGATTTCCCTAGGAACCTTATCATACGCCTTAAATCAATAAAAGTTATATGTAAATCTTGTTTTCGTTCCCTGTAGCATTCTATAAGCCTATAGAGAAGATGTATTGGGTCTGTCGTGGACCTAGCAAGCATAAATTCAAATTGGTTGGCTGATATAGAAACCACTCTCCGGACCCTCTTCTCAATTACCTTCTACCACAGCTTCATGGTATGACTTATTAATTTGATGCCTCTATAGTTGTGACAATGTTGGAAGTCCCCTTTGACCTTATATACTGGGATCAATGTAACATCCCATGTTCAGAGCTAGACCCTAGAATAGTGAATTGAGTGTACTGTGAAAAATTAGAAGTATATTTCATATTCATGCATCATTGTATATTCACACACATGTGAATATTTATTAATACATTAAACTAATTGTACATGCATTTATTGACATTTTCTAGGTATAATTCATTGTTAAATGCGATTAAAATGTGAATTGTGGATTATTTTTATTAAAAATTTATTTGGAGACTATTAGTATTATTTCGGAATTTTTTTGGTGAATTTTAGAGAATCTCCAAAATTTTGGGATATTTTGTTATAAAAAGAATAAGAGACAAATGGGAGGGTAACACATGGCCCACATGCATAGGTGCCACGTGTCATTGAATTGTTAACCATGTAAAAGTATTTCTGCAACTCTCGGTCATCGAAAACACCCACACTAAATCTTCATCATCGAAATATCTGTTTTTGATTCTCACATCTATGTTATACCTGAAAAAGGAAGCAGTTCAGTTCAGCCATTTTTTTGCTTCTCCTTGTTCTTGTTTTCTTCCCTATCCACCGAAAACTATTCTTCACTTTGGAAATTTTTGTTGAAACAAGTAAGTGATGTTTTAAGTTTCTGGGTATTGTAAATGATATTATGGATGATGCTTGAATTGTACTAAATTAGTTATGAAAAATGGAGTAAACTGAAAATGATACAAAAGTTCATGAAAAATCGATGAATATATATGCTCTATTCTTGCTTACTTTTGATATGCGGGATTATTTGTGGGTGTTTTTATGATGATTTGAAATGCATTTAAAGAGAAGGAAAATGAATTTGGTAAGGTTATGATATAGAGATGAGTTAAAATAAGTGATTGTGTTGATGAAAAATGTGAAGATACAGAAGATAGAAAGAAAGTGCAGAAAAGTGGAACTTGCATCTTTCAGTATACGATTTTTGATGTTTAAGTTTGAACCTTGGATTTTTGAGTTGTTTTGTATTGTTGAGCTGAAAGGGGAGTAGTATAGATGATGTTTTCATGCTTGTAGATGGATGCATGCGTAGGTGGCTATAGACTCAATTTTGATTTGTGGGTTGTTACTATTCATGAAAACAAAATTTGCAGTTGAGAGAGAGATAGGAAGAAGAAGGTGATGGTTTGCTTGCATGGTTTTAGTTTTTGAAGTCTGAATATGAACTAAAGTATTGTCACTGAATAGCTTTGATTCTTTTGGTTATAACTTTTTCATCCAACCTCCAAATGACTTGAAACTTGAACCAATAAACTCTTAAGCCATTGTTCTTTCTCTGAAAAAAAATTTAGAGCCATATGAATTGATTTGAGAAAGATTGATTGGATGAAAGTGAAGAAATGTGCTGGAATGTTATGAACTGGAGAATTTTCATTGAACATGCTTTGGTATTTTGATTATATCTTGATCCGTAGATTTCTAATGAATTGATTCTTGATTTAGACTAAACTAGAGACATATGTATACAACTTTCTTAAAGAAGTAAGTTTTAGTTCTGTCTTTAAGAATTTCAAAATTTGTCATGAAATTGAGTCTTGGCTTAAGCTGTAGTACTACTAGTGATAGAAATCATGTCCTATAGTTATTGAATAAACTATATTGATGTAGGCCGAATCAGACAAAGGTGTCTTCACAAAAGTTATATCTTATTCTCTTAGATTTCTATTGGTATAAAGTTTGTAATTTTTGGATATTGGAATTGCGAGATATGAGTTTGTACAAATTGAATGTGTGATCATGCTCTAGCCAAATTTTCAAATGTACATAGTCTGTGGTATTTAGAGCATAACTCATAGAATAATGAACCAAATTAAATGATTTTTCTTTCATTAGAAACTTAAGACACAGAGGAACATTTTTCTAGAAGAAAGTGTTACTGAAATACATCATTTTCTTGATCTTATTGATTATGCAAAGTTGATCCGAATGGGATTCTTTCAGCAAAAGTTGGAATAGTGAGTGAGTGTGTGAATTTTGGCACTATTGGAGTACATCAATTTGCTATAGAAATATACCCAAGAATTTTTCATTACACATACATGATACATGATACATTTATACCTATGTTCACTCAATTACATAAGCAGTACAGTAATGTGAAATTGTGTTAATGTATATAGGAGAGTAAGTAGTGCAACCACATCCTGATATTACCGGATCATCAAGGCAGCAGGCTTAAGGGAGCAATAATGAGTAACATAAGATGATCTCACTTTAATTTGATATGATATTACCAAATTAAATTTGTTATATGATGAATTATACTGATTGTGTATTGAATTCCAGATAATGATTGTCCAAGGCATTTGATGCATATAAACATCATTCGAAGTGCTACTTGTATATGATTCTCAACTAAAAGTGATTGTTATGACTGACTAACTGAGATAATGTAAATGAAATGAAAGTGATTTATTGTATTGAATGAATTGTGACATGCATTTCATTTCAATACATGTAATATAAAGGCAATTGTAACTAGTGTTGCTATTGACTGAGACTACTACCGAAAACAACTTAAAGTTTAAACATTATGGATAGAACCTAAGGCTCACTGTGATCTATGAGCCCGGTGACACGAGATACTGAAAAAAACACATAGTCACAACAGTGTAAAAACGAATGTGAGTCTCATACATAAAGCATTTACATATGATTTGAATTCATTGAATGATTTGTAAAGCTGTAAGAATGTTATATGTTTGAATACATGGTATTAAACCAATGATTGTGTTTTATTCAAGTGTAATGAAGTGATAGTTTGATTTAATTGTTTGTCTGAAATTACAATTTGTATGTGATAGAACTTGGTGCTAATCAAGTCGAAATGAACTGTGTGACAATATGTTTCTAATTGATTGTGTTTTATAACATGAGTGAACCATTAAGGATGGTTACTCTACTGAGTTTGCAAAACTCATCAAAATTACATCGTTGTTAATTTCAGGATCGAGAGTGAGACGACTTCGCTTCTAAGATCCCATAGAAGCATATTTTGTATAACTTTGATGATCAGATATGGCTCAAAGGTCGGTCAGCTAGGCATTGAAGACATAGTTTGTTAATAACTTTTGTGCATTCCTCATGTTTGTAGCATACTGTGTAGACCAAGTTGTTTATCCTCATAAGTCAATGTTGTATTTATACGGATGATGTTGAACTTTAAGCTACAGTGTACATTACGGTTATGATATAAAATGAGGAAATTTTGGATTTTAGCAAATGTGTGATCTATGATTTTAATTACGATGCTACGTGATACAGTGAAAGTGAGATAGTTAACACGTTATTTTTGTCGGGCATGTGCACGTGTGACCGAAAGGCGAACGTGCATGTGTCAGATGGGAGTGGGGTGTTATAGATGATGGTATCAAAGCTTGGTTGGCATCCATAGGGATATGTAGTAATGTTAGGCAAGAAATGTAGTGAAAACTTCGGATGATAATTGAAGTTATTGTGTGTTATAGGTTATTAGATGTAGGTGATCAAATGGAACACTCAGCTGACCTAGGATCGGAAAGAGCCAGTAGAGAGTTGTCAGTATCTCTAACTAAGAGAATGCCTCCATGGATTTCTGAGAGAAGGGAAAGGAAGTATGATAAACTACGAAAGTAAGGGGCTGTGGACTTTTACGGAAGTATAGACCTTGCAGAGGCTAAGGGATGATTAGAAAGAATTAAGACGGTCATTGATCAGATGGACTGTGAGTCAGACGAGAGGTTCCACTATGTTATATCTCTATTGTAAGGCCCAGCTTACCAGTAGTGGAAAACTATTCTAGGCAATACCATCAGGCCTTGTAGTTTGAGATGGAAGACTTTCTAAAGGTCTTCAAGGAAAACTATATACCCAAGATCTACATGGATAGAAAGAAGAAAGAATTTATGGATTTGATGTAGCACCCCACTTTCGCAGGACATGTACCCGACATCCTGAGTGATATTCAAGTCTGTGCCCCGTGAGGGTGGCGTGCTAACATACTCATATAGATACTAAGACACTCGAAACTCAGTCCATTTTTTTCAAACGTGTACGCGGAAATCAGTTAGCCCCACTTTTATTCAAAACATTTTCAATCGCAACAACACAATCATTAGAATTTCAGTAGCCATTTGGGACCATACTTTCATTTCATAAAACTCGAAATCACAATTAGTTGTTACACTTTGATCAATCTCTTCTGCAAAACCTTTCCAATTGGAAAGTTATACACAACAAATATATTCAAATACACAAGATACAGTAATTGTGGAAGACTTAATTTGGTACAAAAATAAAAAAATACAATGCAGGTACAAACTGATCCCGACCTCTATCTCTTTCTTGAATGTAGTAGGTATACTCCCGTTTTCCTAACAGGATACTCTTCTGAGCCTGAAATATAATTGTAAATTTTAGGTGGGTTTTGCGAACTCAGTGAGGTAACCATCATCGACAGTTCACTCAATTCATGCATCACATCAACACATATAACATATATTTCACATCTTTGCATAATTGATCACATATCAATTTGTCTCTTAAGCATAGGCAACTTTGCATTTCAATCAATCAAACATACTTGACATAATGCATATAGAATGCTCATGTGACTCTTTTCTAATTATTACGTTGTTGTGATCGAGTGCCTAAACTGTCCCATATCCATTGTGGACACTGGGCTCATTTCAGTATTGTCCCGTATCTATTGTAGATACCAGGCTCATTAAACGTTGAGCCATTAGCTCTGATACGCATAACTGAGCTTAAAGCTTTTTTCATGTTGGCTACTTAGGTCACAACTCTCATTATCTGATCATGCACTCATGTATGGAATGCATTTTTTGCAATCAATCATATCATAAACATTTAGTTCGTCATATTCACATTCAAATAGTACTTTAATATCTCAATGAAATATCATAATCATCGGACCTTCATTGTCCAGAATACAATAATCAAGACACATTCAATCAACAATTCAAACATAATATAAAACAAACATTTAATTGAGTGAGACCATCTAGGTTACTCACAAATTGCTCCCGAAGCTAATGCCTAGAAGTTCCGGCAACATTTGGATGCTGACGTTCCAGTTGCTCCTCTTTATCACACAATATCACAATTTGGCACAATCATAAGTGTATATTAATGCACATATATGTATATAAAGTATGCATAATGCATGTTCACGACATTCCCGGGTATCACTCTATTATTCTCGTCATGTAAACATTCATATATTCAAACTCATATAAATATCATCTATACTTATGGTTTATACCTCAATAGAACCATAAAAATCAAAATTCACAACTCATTTCTTCAATTCAGATTTTTCCTAAGACACACTTTTGGGTCAACTTTCCATGATTAATCTAATAAGAAAAATGAAGAAATTCAAGGGTACTTTCTTCTAGAAAGTTGTGCGTCTATCTCTTAAGTTTCTAATGACACCAAGATCATTCAATTTGGTTCAACATCCTAAGAGTTATGCTCACAATACCACAGACTATGTATAATGGAACTTTTGACTAGTTCATGATCATACCCTCAAATTGTACAACTCATAAATTTCAACTCAGATATCTAAAATTACAAACTTAATACCAATTGAAAGATAAGAGAATGGACTACAACCTTTTTGAAGATACCTTTGTCTGATTCAGAATATATCCATTTAGTTTTTATGATAACATTAAGAAATAATTTCTGTCTCGGTTAGTATTACAACCTCAATTAAGACTCAATTTCACACCATATTTTGAAAGTCTTGGAGATAGAATTAAAATTTAATTTCTTCATACAAATTGTATTCCTATGTCTCTATTTTACTGAAAATCAAAAATCATCCCAATTGGATAACTATTGATCAAGATATCATCAAAATACCAAAGCATGTTCAAGCTGTGTAGGAAAGTTGCAGCGGCGAAGTCAGGAGTTGGCTGCAGCGAACTTTTCTTGAGAGGAATCCTAGAAAAATCTTGAGAGTTGGCCACGTAGAACTTTTCCCGATAGAAATCCTGCAAGTTGGCCGCGGTGAACTTTCACAGAAAGCAGTAAACAAAACTCCTTTTCTAGCTTTTCCAACTCTATTTTTCAGGTCCGTTTTGTATGACCATTATTACCTAAAAAATGAGGTTTTTGGGCAATACCTTCTTCTAAAACATTGTTCATCTATGTATTAAGTTTATAAAGAACCTAAATTCATATAGTTTGGTTAAAGATTCTGAAATTTATACACAATTTACTACATACTGTTCAGAAACAGAGACATAACCCAAAACTCAACTTCAAGACAAATTTCAGAACTATTAGAGACAGAATTTAAACTCGATTTCTTCATGATAATTGTATATATTCGTATCTAGTTTAATATAAACCAACAATTATCTCAATTGAACAACTATAGAAGAAGTTATGGCTAAAACACTTAAGCATATGCAATAAACATTTTCCAATCCATCATCTTCAAGTTTTTTTCTAGATTTTTACACCTAACATATTTGTACAAAGATCATCCTTTTCTACTCTATCTACTCCTCATTCTCAACTCCATTTCAACTCATTTCTACACTCAACCATTAACAAAAACAAGTTATAGATGTATTTCTATACTCATCAACTTTCAATTCTCGTTAAAACATCCATTTCACAACTAATTCATCTTTAAAACATGTGTAGCATAACTCATAGCTTCTTACTCATCATTTACAATATCAATCAGCCAAAAACAACTCCTAACCCATTATTTAGCATTTACAGAAACAAACATCAATATATACATATATATATGTTCATTTCTTCACCAACATTCTAGTATATACAAAACTCCTTATCATGATTATTGAACGTCCACAAGATTTATAACTCATCAATAAAAGCAAGAAAATTACACACTCTTTACCATTCATGACACCCATATACCCAAAACACCATTGCATGAGATTAACCTCTAAATATCACCACAAATGCTTCATTTAACCAAAACCCATGATATTTGATAAGATACTTACTTGATTTAATTAACTTCCAATTCTTCAAAATCTTAAAGAAACTAGAAAATCCCTAACTTCATCAACATCCCACGATCATCATCATCTTGAGGTTGAAAGGTTTGGGTTTTTGGTGAGAATGGAAGAAAAGACAAGATGAAAGAGTAGCACGAAAGATGAGAGGGTTGGGTTTAACATAAATGGATTTTTGAAGAATCAAAAATCAAGAAGATGAGAGAAAAAGAGGAGTTACGAAAATGATGGAGAGATCCAAAATAAACCCCAATAGCCCCTTTTTAAGAGAAACTTCGTGAAAGACAAAACCAAAAAAAAAAAGGGGGGGAGGCTTTTAATTATAAAGGTTAGTGGACTTAAGGAATTGTTTGGCAAGTGATATTTGTCACTTACCACATGTCCATTCCTAAAGCATTTGATTGGTTTTTTTTTTAACTAGTCCCATCAATTTCAATTCTTACTCCAATTGTTCCTCAATTTTCAATGGCACTTGTCAATAAATCCTAAAGTCATTTATCAAAATTTTCATTGCATTGGACAGTAATTTTTACCGCCGTTTAACAATTGTTTTGCCATTTAGCAATTTTCCTAGTTCAAAAAAATGCCCAACAATTTCCAAAAATTTCTCCAAAAATTCTAAATCAATTTATACACTCCCTAAAGCAATTTTCAACATATATAAAACCACATTTCTGAATATACTCACATTTATAAACAATTGTGCCCGAAAATTGTCAATGAATGTATATACAATTGTTTTTATATGCAAAGATTCAATATTCATGTGTATGTGCATCTTGTGTAATGCATGAGCATGAGATATGTTTCCTAATTTCTCAGTACTCTTTCACATTTATTATTTTAGCCTTAACATGGGTAACGGGATGTTATATTTGAACCAAGGCAATATGACTGTAGCAAGGTATGAAGTGAAATTTAATGAGCTGATGC
The DNA here is from genome assembly GCA_027563595.1 of Erythroxylum suave. Taxonomy (NCBI): domain Eukaryota; kingdom Viridiplantae; phylum Streptophyta; class Magnoliopsida; order Malpighiales; family Erythroxylaceae; genus Erythroxylum; species Erythroxylum suave. Next base: position 42,419,264 of record JAOSBN010000005.1, on the reverse strand, counting down.
GTTATGCCATTGCCTTGGTTCCTACTGGGAAAGACAAGTGCAGGAGGTTTGAAGACGGCCTGAATATTGGAATCCGGATGAGGTTAGCTATTTCTGATATGGGTAATTTTACAGAATTACGAGCTACCTCGATCCGTATTTAATAGTTGTTGAAAGATAGTTATACTGAGCATAGATCTGAGTCAAGACAGAAAAGGCCCAGTGATATTTAGGGAGATTCTAGCAGAAGGTTCAGTAAGCGACAAAATCAAGCTTTCAGGTCACCGACTAGATCTAGACAGTCGGGAGTTAGACAGAGGTACAGTATCGGGTCAGTTGCTAACTTGTGAACATTCTAAAAATAAACATAGTGGTAAATGCTAGAGACTGATAGGAGCCTATTTTTGGTGTAGCTCACTTGATCATCAGATCAAGGATTGTCCTGTGATGCCTGGAGCACAGTATGGTGGAAGATGAAGTATGGTAACAAAACCCACTGTTCAACAAAGCCAAGCTAGTGGGACTAGACAGAGAGGCCATGGCAGAGGCAGGATGAGTTCTGGGAATATTACTAGAAGGACTGAGATGCGAAGCAATCAACCGCAGTCTCAGACTAGAGTATATGTCATGACGAGGCAAGAGGCTCAAGAGTCTTTAGATGACGTTGTAGGTGTGTTATCACTATTTACTTTTGAGGTTTATGTATTACTAGATCCTGGATCTACATATTCATTGATCACACCGCATATGGCATCTACATTGTATTGTGATAGAGAGTTATTGAGATGTGGATTAGAGGTGAGTACACCGATAAGTAGTACCACCATGATTGGGAAAGTCTGTAAGAAGTGTTTGATTCGAATTGATCAAGCAGAGTTAGAAGCAAACTTGATTGTATTATAGTTAAAGGAGATAGATATTATTTTAGGCATGGATTGGCTCGCTACTCATAGGGCCATCATGAACAGTGTTCTGAGGTATTAGCCAAGCAGTGCTTTGAACTAATCTCATTTATGAGTGCTTTGAAGTTAATGTATGGTGGATATGAGGCTTATCTGGCCCACGTGATTGATACTCAAGTTGAGCAGAGTGTGCAAAATATTCCTGTGGTTAAGGAATTCCTGGACGTGTTTCCCGCTAAATTACCTGGTTTGCCTCTGGATCGAGAAATGGAGTTCACAATTGACTTAGTTCCAGGTGCTACTCCTATATCCATTCCTCCATATAGGATGACACATGTGGAGCTAAAGGAGTTGAAAAGTTAGTTGCAGGAACTGCTTGAGAAGGGATTCATTAGGCCTACTGTTTCACCCTAGGGAGCTCCAGTGTTATTTGTAAAGAAGGATGACACTTTGACGATATGCATTGATTATCGGCAACTCAATCTGGTTACAATAAAGAACAAGCGCCTGTTGCCTAGAATTGATGACTTATTTGTCAATTGCAGGGAGCTTAAGTGTTCACTAAGCTCGATTTTAGGTATGGGTATTATCAGCTAAAGATAGCATAGGCTAATGTACCAAAGAGTGCTTTCATGAGGAGGTATGGGCATTTCGAGTTTCTAGTAATGCCGTTTGGCTTGACTAATGCCCCAGCTGCATTTATCGCATTGATGAATAAGATGATTCAACCCTACCTGGATCGATTTGTAATTGTATTCATTGATGATAGTTTGGTATATTCGAAAAGTAGTGAAGAACATGCTGAGCATCTGGGAATAATTTTGCAAATTATGAGAGAAAAACAATTGTATGCCAAATTCAGTAAATGTGAATTTTGGTTTAATCAAGTGGTATTTTTGGGTCACATAGCAACTGGGCATGGTATTCAGGTGGATCCAATAAAGATAGAGGTAGTAATGAGATGGGGAACTCCGAAGAATGTATTGAAGATCTGGAGTTTTCTCGAATTGGCTGGATATTACCGGAGATTTGTCGAGGAATTTTCTTTAATCTAGGCTCCTTTGACTAAATTTCTGAGGAAGAATGTGGCATTCAAATAGAATGACGAGTGTCAAAGAAGCTTTGAAGAGTTGAAACATCGGTTAACTACAGCACTGGTGTTGACTATTCCATCGGGATTTAGTGGCTATATGATATACAATGATGTGTCACATCAAAGACTGTGGTATGTATTGATGCAGCATGGCAAGGTGATAGCCTATGCATCGAGACAATTAAGGTCTCATAAGATGAATTATCCAGTACATGATTTAGAGCTTACAGCAGTAGTCTTCGCTCTAAAGATTTGGAGACGTTATTTATATGGTGAAACATTTCATATATACACTAATCATAAGAGTTTGAGATATTTACTGAGTCAGAAAGAGCTAAACATGAAACAGAGGAGATGGATTAAGTTATTAAAAGATTATGACTGCACGATTGAGTATCATCCGGGGAAAGCAAATATTGTGGTTGATCTAAGTAGAAAGTCATATAGCAGTGTAGCTCAGATTCAGATATCGAGGTTACCAAGCCTGATTCAGTTGAGAGCTTTGAATATAGAGTTGAATCTCGAGCATAATAAAGTATTAACAATCATATTAAAACTGAGACCAATGTTGCATGACAGAATTAGAAGAGTTCAGAGTGATGATCCTGAAATGATGAAACCAATTGAGAAAGTTAAGATGAATTTAGATTCTAACTTTGAATTGAGAGATGAAACATTGTGGCTAAAGCAGAGACTATGTGTGTCTAATGTTGAAGATCTGAGGAAGGAAATCCTAGAGGAAGCCAACATGGATACTTATACTATGCATCCTAGCACGACCAAGATGTATAATACATTGAAGCAACATTTCTGGTAGGCAGGGATGAAGAAGCAAGTAGCTGATTATATAGCTAAGTTTTTAATTTGCCAGTAGAATAAGACTGAGCATCAAGCTCCAGTTGGAAAGCTTCATTCGTTGCCTATTTCGGAGTAGAAATGGGAACGAATCACTATAGATTTTATTATGGGATTGCTTAAGACTACAAGGCAAAATGATGTGATATGGGTTGTGATAGACAGATTAACTAAGTCAGCCCATTTCATACTAATACAGGAGAACAATACACTAAACCAGTTGGCTCGGAGGTATGTGACTGAGTTTGTGAGACTGCATAGGATTCCTGTGTCCATTGAATTGGACAGGAGTCCCAGATTCACTTCGAGATTTTGGAAGAGTTTGCAGTTAGCTATGGGCACAAAGCTAAATTTCAGTACTGCATTCCATCCTTAAACAGATGGACAGATTGAGAGAACTATCAAGACTGTTGAAGATATGCTTAGAGCATGTGTATTAGAGTTTCAAGGAGCTTAGGATCAATACATAGCACTAATTGAATTCGCATATAATAACTATTATCATAGCAGTATCGGAATGGCACCATATGAGACACTGTATGGCAGAAAATGTTGATCGCCTCTATACTAGGATGAAAAAGGTTTGAGAATGATAGAAGGCACTGAATTGATCCATCATACTATAGATAAGGTGAACCTAATCCGGAGTCGAATAAAAACGGCTTAAGATAGACAGAAAAATTATGTGGATCAGCATCGTCAGGATATGGAGTATAGTGTCAGGGACAAAGTATTTCTGAGAGTGTCACCTTAGTGGGGCATATTAAGGTTTGGAAAAAAGGGCAAGTTGAGCCCGAGATATATTGGTCCTTATGAAATTCTTGAGAGAATTGGACCTTTGGCATATTGATTAGCCTTACCTATTGAGTTGTCTCAAATACATGACATATTCCATGTGAGTATGCTAAGGAAATATAGGTCTGATCCAATACATGTGTTACCAGCTCAAGATATTGAAGTTACTAGTAATCTGAGCTATATTAAGAAGCCAGTGCAAATAGTTGAGTATCAGATAAAACGATTGAGGAATCGGAAAATTCCAACAGTAAAAGTTCTATGGCACAATCATTCAAGTAAAGAAGCAAAGTGGGAAACTGAGAAGCATATGAAAAAGTAATATCCCCACCTATTTCCTCAATCAGGTAAGAATTTCGAGGATGAAATTTCTTAAAGAAGGGAGAATTGTAACATCACATGTTCGGGGCTAGATCCTAAAATAGTGAATTGAGTGTACCGTGAGAAATTAAAAGTAAATTGCATGTTCATGCATCATTATATATTCACACACATGTGAATATTTATTTTTGATACATTAAGCTAATTGTACACGCATTCATTGACATTTTCTGGGTATAATTGATTGTTAAGTGCAATTAAAATGTAAAATGTAAATTATGGATTATTTGTGTTAAAATTTTATTTGGAGATTATTAGTATTATTTCTGAATTTTAGAGAATTTCTGAAAATTTTGGATATTTTGTAAAAAAGAATAAGAGACAAATAGGAGGGTAACATATGGCCCACATGCATAGGTGCCACGTGTCATTGAATTGTTAACTCACGTAAAAATATTTCTGCAACTCTCGGTGCTCTACACCGAAAACACCCACTCCAAATCTTCATCATCGAAATATCTGTTTTTGATTCTCACATCTATGTTATACCTGACAAAGGAAGTAGTTCAGTTCAACCTTTTTTTTTTCCTTCTCCTTGTTCTTGTTTTCGTCCCCATCCACCAAAACATATTCTTCACTTTGGAAATTTTTGTTGAAATAAGTAAGTGATGTTTTAACTTTCTAGGTATTATAAATGATATTATGGATGATGCTTGAATTGTACTGAATTAGTTATGAAAAATGGAGTAAACTGAAAATGATATAGAAGTTCATGAAAAATCGATGAATATATATGCTCTGTTCTTATTTACTTTTGATATGCAGGATTATTTGTGAGTGTTTTTGTGATGATCTGAAATGAACTTAAAGATAAGGAAATGAATTTGGTGAGGTTATGATATAGAGATGAGTTAAAAGAAGTGATTGTGTAGATGAAAATGGGAAGTTACAGAAGATAGAAAGGAAGTGCAGAAAAATGGAATTTGCGTGTTTGAGTATACGGTTTTTTATGTTTAAGTTTGAACTTTGGATTTTTAAATTGTGATATGTTGTTGAGCTAAAAGGGGAGTAGTATAGATGATGTTTTCATGCTTGTGGATGGATGCATGCATAAGTGGCTATAGGTTCTGTTTTAGTTTGTGGGTTGTTACTGTTCATGAAAACAAAATTTGCAGTAGAGAGAGAGATAGGAAGAAGAAGGTGATGGTTTACGTGTATGGTTTTAGTTTTTGAAGTCTGAATATGAACTAGAGTATTTTTACTAAACAACTTTGATTCTTTTGGTTATAACTTTTTCATCCAACCTCCAAATGACTTGAAACTTAAGACATTGTTATTTCTCTCTATAAAAATTTAGAGCCATCTGAATTGACTTAGAAAAGATTGATTGGATGAAAGTGAGGAAATGTGCTAGAATGTTATGAACTAGAGAATTTTTATTAAACATGCTTCGGTATTTTGATTATATCTTGATCTATAGATTTCTGAATGGATTGATTCTTAATTCAGACTAAACTAGAGCCATATTTATACAACTTTCTTGAAGAAGTCCAATTTTATTTATGTCTTTAAGAATTTCAAAATTTGGAATGAAATTGAGTTTTGGCTTAAGCTGTAGTACTACCAGTGATGTAAATCATATCCTGTAGTTATGGAATAAACTATATTGATGTAGGCCGAATCAGACAAAGGTGTCTTCACAAAAGTTATAGCTTATTCTGTTAGTTTTCTATTGGTATAAAGTTTGTAATTTTTAGATATTGGAATTGTAAGATATGAGTTGTAAAAATTGAATGCATGATCATGCTCTAGCCAAAATTTCAAATGTACATAGTTTATGGTATTTTGAGCATAACTCATAGAATAATGAACCAAATTGAATGATTTTTTATGTCATTAGAAACTTAAGACATAGAGGAACAATTGTCTATAAGAAAGTGTTACTGAAATACATTATTTTCTTGATCTTATTGATTATGCAAAGTTGACCTGAGTGGGAAACTTTCAGCAAAAGCTGGAATAGTGAATGAGTGTGTAAATTTTGGCACTATTGGAGTACAGCAATTTGTTACAGAAATATACCCAAGAATTTGTCATTGCACATGCATGGTACATGATACGTTTATACATGTGTTTACTCAATTACATAAGCAGTACAATAATGTGAAATTGTGTTAATGTATGTAGGAGAGCAACTAGCATGACCACATCTTGATATTGCCAGATCATCAAGGCAATAGGCTTAAAGGAGCAATAGTGAGTAATCTAAGATGGTCTCACTTTAATTTGATCTGATATTACTAAATTGAATTTGTTATATGATGAACTATACTGATTGTGTACTAAATTTCGGACAATAATTTTGCAAGGCGTTTAATGCATGTAAACATCATTGGAAGTGTTACTGAATGTTGTGACTGACTGACTGAGATAAAGTAAATGAAAGTGATTGATTGTATTGAATGAATCGTGGCATGCATTTCATTTCAATACATATTGGTTGGGTCGGTCGTGCTAGACCCAAGCCCATACCTAGAACGACGAATTGACTAAACATCTATCACTAATGGTTGACCTAATTCCTACAGGTATTAACTATATAAATTC
>JAOSBN010000005.1:42391831-42406774 GCA_027563595.1 Erythroxylum suave | reverse complement strand
AGTTGTGGTTATTATGTATATTGAAATATTTAAAAATTATTGTCATTTTTTATTAAATTATTAATTGTGATTATTATGATTTTTAGAAATAGGGTTAATGTAAACTTGTAAACAATAAACTGTACAGTATATAACTGTACAATATATCAATGGACTATTTTGCAAAATTTAAAAATTTCAGGGACTATTTTATAAATATAAAAAATTACCCGATACGGTATCCGCTATTGACCGGCAAGTAGGCTTGCTACGTGGTAATCATGGCTCTGGGAAAAAGTCAGCCAATAGGGGAGCTTAATCCGCCATATAAATGTCTGACCAATGACAAACCTTCCACCTCATCGATATTGTTGCTTTTGTGCCCAGACGAGCATTACAGTTTATCTAGAAGAAAGACTAGAGAGAGAGAGACTGACTACTGACTAATCGATGGCGGAGAAGACTTTCAAGTACGTTATCGTTGGCGGAGGCGTCGCCGCAGTGAGTCCCCTTCGACGAAAATCTCTTGTTTTCTTGAATTTATCTGTTTGGATCTCTTGATGTGAGGTTTAGTTCGTGGAGTTTCATTTCTTGGTTCAGATCTAATACTTGTTGTTCTTCGCTCATTAAAAGTGTTGTAGAATCTTTGGAACTGTTTTTGGATATGGTTGTGTTTTATCGTTATATGTTGTTCTTGAACTTTCGGTTGGATGAGTAGGTTGTCGTATGTGGTTTGGTTGACTAAGCTTTCGTTAGAGTTTAGACTTCTATGAGTTCTGGTAGAGAGAAGCTTTCTTGGAGGAAAGAAAATGATCTCTTCAAACTTGTCGATTTAGCGATAAACCATTACTAACAGCTTGAAACTTGAGAGTGGAAATTATTACGCGATTATTTGGCGACTAAAACTCGATCGTCCGAGTCATACAACGGAAGTTATAATCTGATGAGTGTGATAGCAATTGAAAGTTGGACTATGCAGATTATCTTTAGTAATTTGTTTTCAGTACTCATTTTGGATCTGTCATAATTGTTCAAAGAAAGCTGCAGCTTAACAGATTCAGTAAGAGTTCAGGGGTCCTTTGCCCTTTTAGTTTTTCTTAAGTGAATTTTCTTTTCACGCTGCTTTCTTTGTCTTCTGAGGGGAAAATGTAGGCATGATTATGAAACTCCTTTCTTTTTACCAAATAGAAGTAAATATTCGGAGTTCTTATTGGATCATAAGTGGGATGTCCATTTTCCTTTTTGACTTATGCCCTCTTTGCATTATAGGGATATGCTGCTCGAGAATTTGCTAAGCTGGGAGTTAATCCAGGCGAGCTGGCAATCATATCCAAGGAGGCGGTATGCTTCTCTTTTACCTCAAGTTAAATTTCTACTGGATAATGAATTGCACTTAGGTATTTTCATTTCAGTTGTTCTGACAACAAGAAGATTCGCAAGAATTTAGAATTTGTGCTGTACAAGTGTTAATGCATTGCTAATTCTACTCATAGTGACATGAGTTTTGTCATGACTGCATTCTACCGTGGGTTTGTTAAAGTAAACACCCACAAAAACTTATATATTGATGCTTTTTAATCCCTAAGAGAAAAATATCAAAATCTCTTCGGAGTTTGTATGTTCAGGATTTGTTTTCTTTGTTAATAATTGTTGTGTTTGAAAATAAATTTTACTTGAAAGATGCTGAGGTAATTATTGAAAAAGATCCTGAGAAATTCTAGGAATTTGATCAGTGCTGAATAATGAATTACAAGACTGCTCTATACTGACTTCAATATTGCTGTTTCTATTTTTCCTTTGTAATGCTCAACGGGTGTGTTTCTTCCTCTGCTACTCTTGCAGGTGGCCCCTTATGAACGTCCTGCTCTCAGCAAGGCTTATCTTTTTCCTGAGGGTAGGCCACATTCTTTGGGCAGATATGGAATTAGCTAAATTGACATTGCTTTTAACCTGAATTCTTAGTTTATTGAAATTCTGTTTTTTTTATAGCAAACAATATTAACTAGTTTTCATTTTGAAAACTTTATTGTTCAGGAACTGCTAGGCTACCAGGATTCCATGTCTGTGTAGGAAGTGGAGGGGAGAGATTACTTCCTGAGTGGTACAAGGAGCAAGGTGATGCTACTTTGCTCCATTTTAAACTTTGACTTAACAAATACTGAAAGAAAGAAGCACCAATTGTTTTGCCAGTTTACTTTTTTCTCTTCATTTATTCAAAATATCTTTGATATGTTTGCAGGGATAGAGTTGATCCTTAGCACGGAAATAGTTAAAGCTGATCTGGCTGCCAAAAGTCTAATTAGTGCAGCTGCAGAAACCTTCAAGTATAATACTTTGATTATTGCAACTGGTTCAACGGTATGTTTTAGATGTCAAAGATTTCCCGACGAGGAATATTAAACTTGTGCCTTTTCTCCACGAGTGTGTATTTATCTTGTTGCTTTGTTTCAGGTTATAAGGTTGACGGACTTTGGTGTGGAAGGAGCTGACGCCAAAAATATATTGTACTTGAGGGAAATTGATGACGCTGATAAGCTTGTAGAAGCAATTAAAGCTAAAAAGAATGGGAAGGCTGTGATTGTTGGAGGAGGATACATTGGTCTTGAACTTAGTGCAGCTCTGAGAATTAACAACTTAGATGTTACTATGGTTTATCCTGAGCCATGGTGTAGTAAGTTGATTTTTGTCTCCTTTGTTTGTTAAAATGTATATTGACGGATGATTTGGTGCTCATCTTAGATTTCAGGTTTCCTAACATTACCAAATGTTATTTCAGTGCCTCGTCTTTTCACGTCTGGCATAGCTGCTTTCTATGAGGGTTACTACGCCAATAAGGGAATTAAGATTATTAAGGGAACGGTTGCTGTTGGTTTTACTTCTGATTCAAATGGAGAAGTGAGTAATTTAACTGTCTTAATAACTAAAAATCTTTATGGTGGCAAACAAATGCAATAAACATGGGCTGAACGGTATTTTTTCTTTTCTTCAACTTCTTTCAGGTAAAGGAAGTGAAATTGAAGGATGGCAGGGTACTGGAAGCTGACATTGTTGTTGTTGGTGTTGGTGGAAGACCACTTTCAACTTTATTCAAGGGCCAGGTTGCAGAGGAAAAAGGTGGAATAAAGGTTGGTGGAACTCTTGATGTCTTTACCCATTTCATATATATTTGACCCATTAATTATCCCTCCAATTGATCGATATGCTCTCCATATTTGCATCTTATAATTTGTTGTCCCATTTATTTCGTTTGCCTGCATATTTGTTTACTATGATTTCACAGAATCGATCGGAACGCTGAAGGCCCTACTTAACCTAATACTGGAACTTATTTATTGCAGACTGATGGGTTTTTTAGAACAAGTGTTCCTGATGTGTATGCTGTCGGAGATGTGGTTACATTTCCTATGAAATTGTATAATGATATAAGACGGGTTGAACATGTTGATCATGCTCGTAAGTCAGCTGAGCAGGCTGTGAAGGTACGCCACTCTTATCATTTACTTTATTCTCTGATTAAAGCTAGGGCATTTGGATACTTTTGCGTCCTTAGAGATTGACATTCTGATTTCGTAGAACTAGGAGGCGCTGACATCATGTTCCATAATCCTGATGAACATAACAGCCCGATTTTTGGGAGTTTCGTTGCTATTTGCTATTTATGTCTATACAGTTACCTGTTATAACTCTTTTGCTTTTGATGTTTAGGCCATCAAGGCAAGCGAGGACGGTAAAACTATCGAGGAGTATGATTACCTCCCATACTTCTATTCGCGAGCCTTTGACCTGTCCTGGCAATTCTATGGTGACAATGTCGGAGATACGGTGCTATTTGGGGACAGTAGCCCAACATCACAAAAACCGAAGTTTGGAACGTACTGGGTCCAAGATGGAAAGGTGGTTGGAGCTTTTCTGGAGGGTGGAAGTCCGGAAGAAAATAAGGCTATTGCCAAAGTTGCCAGGACCAAGCCTGCTGTTGAGAACCTGGATGTGCTGACCAAGGAAGGTCTTTCCTTTGCCGCCAAGATTTAATAAGATTTGTATTGTGTATTGAGTTGCCCATATATAGACACATATCATGTTTCTGGTTTTAGATTTTGAATAAAGGCCGGGTACAGAACTTTGACTTCTAATTTTGTTACGAGAGGGTTCTTCTAGTAGTGCTTTCAAATTTCTCTGAGATTGCCAGCAGAGGGGCTGATTCGAAACAACCAACAAATGTGCAAACAATCACCTCGTTTTCTGCCCTTGGCCCGATCTTCAGATAGAAACTATACTGCACAACGTTAGATATCAAAATCAACATAAAATTATTAACATTTAAAAGACGTGTAAACAGGAATGACGGGAAGAGACTGCGGGGACGTTTTGGAAATGTACGGTACGGTGCTTACAGGGGAAAGCTTACCAAATACCAACCTAACCTCCCAAACGATGCGATATTGGTCAAAGGTATTAATTGGTACTTTTTTACAAAAATTTTAAATTAAATCCTAATGTTATTTTTAGTGTCATTAGTAAAATAGTACTGAATGCATTCAAAAGTGACAACATAGATAATAGTAAGGAATATTTTGAAAATGTTAAGATATAATGTGATAACATAAATAACATTAAGAACTAATTCAGACTTTTTAAAATATGTTAGAAGCAATTCATACCTTTTGCCTTTCGTTTTTGGTAAACCTATAGTACATCCCAATGTGGTCACTTTGGTTCATATCAGCTTTTTTTACAGGAATGTAGATATTATTTACAATATTTAGATATTATCATACTAAAAAAATTATTAATCAAATATTTAAATAAAAATAAATAATTTTTAGTGTAAAATAAATATTAGAATGTATGGTAATTATAACAAATTAAAAATTGTATTTATAATTAATATGTTACACTTATAAATATCTATCAATCTTCTTATTTTATGTAGCGAGAAATAAACTGAAGCATTCAAGATTAGAGTTTATAAGAGTTCCAATCTTGTGGGTATAAATTACAAATATTGTTTATGTTGTAACCTCTCTTTTTACCCGTGATAATACTTTGTGTATCATATTTCTTCCAATTTTAATTAAGGTGTGATATTAGTCTATCCATAATCATTTCAATCAAGGATAGCAATGAATCAACCTAATCCAACCTAACCCAATCTTAAAGATATGACTTGAGCTTGATGAGATTGCTAGTACTACCTAAACCTCTATCCCGATTCCGACCCTTCAATATGCCATCTCTTAGGCTGCGTTTGGAGAACAGCGAATCAGCTACTTTTTAGTTGATCTGCTGCCTTTCAATTGTTTGACTATTTCAAACAGTTGAAGGTTTTGTTTGGTAATAAAGTGAATAGTCAGTTGATTTATCCCAAACCGCTAAACTTAGAAAAGCTTTTCAGTGGCAGCGTTTTACACTAGCTTTTCATTTTTAGTTGAATAAATGGAAGTAAAAAATCAATTATGCCCTCCTAATTTTTGCAAGTCAAATTTTTTCCTAATTACAACTAAGTAATTGTACTACAGTGTGGCATAGTTGAAGTAAAATTAATTATTATGAATAGTGTCATGCATGACCCTATGTTATGCTTATGAATTATGTACAAAATATTTGAATTTTTTTTGTAAAATTCAAATTTTGTTCTTTTTTATTATTGTTAAAATTTTAATTTTTAAAAATTAAATATTTAATCGTGACCTTATAAATTTTTTTAAGTCATATCCTTATAAGTCATTTTTAATTTGTTAAATAACAAAATCCATACATATTATATGAAAAATACTAATATGATGTAGGTGGCTACATCATTCTTATTAATAGAAAATTTAACGGTGGATTATTATTATTATTATTATTATTATTATTATTATTATTATTATTATTATTATTATTATTATTATTATTATTGTTATTATTATTATTATTATTATTAATAACTTATAAACTTAATTTTGTAAAATTAAATATCTAAAATATAAATTCTTATAAGAATATTTAACGAAATACTAAGAAATATAATATTCGTGCCCTTATAATTTTTTTAAAAAACCATACCCTTATAAGTCATTTTACACATTAATGGCTAATACTAAACAGCTAGTTTTACCAAACATGTTGAATAAATAGTTAATGCAATCCGCTGGCCAATTCAGCTGATAGAATCAACTATCAGCTAACAGCTAAATGCAATCAACCGAATGCCAAGCAGGGCCTTAGTCTCCATCACATTGCTCCATCAGCATTCTCATTTTGAGTTCATAAAAAAAAAACCCACACAATCTACTATAAAAGCTAAAAAGTTGATATAATTTTTAACCTAGGAATACACAATAAATATATTAACAATAAATATGTTATGTTTTGTAAATTATAGCAAAAGAAGCAATTTAAAGTAAAGAAGACTCCAATAAGAACTAGTTGCTCTAAGAATGAAAAATAAGGAGAGATTACAACCTATGTAAATTAAATAAGAGGATGTCAGAAAATGGAGTTATTGAACCTGGCAAGAAAATAAAAAAAAAAAGACAAATAGAAAAAGTGAAAACAAGAACCATCATGACGATGAAAGCAAGAACTCAAGATATAATTCAAAAAAAGAGAAAAAAAAGAGAATATAATCTAGGGTTATATATATATGGTCAAGCTTCGAGTCGGATCGAGCCGTGGAGTCCAAGTTCGAGCATAGTTTAAAGTTCAAAAATAAAAAATGTTTGATTTCAACATTAATTTGCTTAACTTGGATTGAAGCTATTAACTTCAAGATAAATCAAGTTTTAGTTTAATGGCCAAAGTTGATTATAATAAGGGGTATCAAAACCTAATCAAAGTATACATGTCTGCTTATCTTGTTCTCTATAGTTGTCATTACAAGTTATGTATTATTCATCTTTAAAAGGTATTGAATGTTATTCACGTTGTTTGTGGGAGAAGCAATAGCAACCAGATTTAAGATGGAGAAGTTCAACATGAATAATTTCTTATTATAAAAGTTGAAGATAAAAATTATCTTGACAAAAGATAATTGCTTTGCAACCATTAACAGAAGGTTGATAAACCTTACAAATGATGCAAAATAGAATAAAATAGAATTGAATGCGGTTGCAAATCTACGTCTAGCTTTAGTTGATGAAGTTTTGTCTAGTATAGATATGAACAAAATGCAAAAGTGTTGGCTTTTCTTAGTTTCACTCTTATGTTGAGAATGACCCAAATTTTATAAAACCTATTTTTGAAATAAAAATAAAAACCTAAAATATATTAGTGATTGTCGTAGCACTTGAGTAGAAAATTGTGACAGGCGACTATTTTGTTCTTAGTGGAATATACACACAAATTTTCTTCATATTTTAGCCTCAATACCTTTTAATTAGAGAGACAATTGGATAGGTATTTCTAGTCTAACTTAGTTGAAATTTTTTGTGGAGATACCTGACATATTAGTCTTGATTATGTATGGTTTGATTGACTATTGGAGCTCTATAACTTGTCTAGAATTTTCATGAACAGTAGCTCACCTATATATAACAACTCCATTTACGCAATCTTGATCAAGTGGACAATTAAGTGGCTATCATTTCTTCGATTTAGCTAAAAGTTTGCATGGGACTTTTGCACTTATATTTGTATTTGTTGCTCATATAAGTTGAAATTATTAGCTCTGCTTTCTCTTCCATTTTATGTGTATTGTTGATATATTAGAATGAAGTATGGTTTGATATCATCCTATGGTTGAACATTAAAACTAGTTCAACTATTGTAATCATTTTGGTGATACCGAAATTTGCTTTGGGCCATATTTTTTTTACTCTCACTCACATTAAGGAAAGGTTTTTCCATGTTAAATTATTGGCTACTAGTTTTTGTTTTATCATTATGAAGTTTCAATTTGAAATTTATTTCCTAAAAAAAAAGAAATCATCTCACAAAATTATATAAGATCAAGTCACCCTATAATAACTTATCATTAACTTTATTAACGTACTCTTTCGATGTCAAAATCCACTTTGGTGATTGAGTACATTAATAATTTGACTAGTTATTCTCTTAACTCACATCATTGGGTTATAGAACAAAGCCATATGAAAGTGTTGAACTTCTACTTTAAAATCTATCTAGTTGGGATTATCAACATATCATCAACTTAACCAATAATCTTCTTGTAGACCACTTAATCTTTAATGATGTTGCAAACATGTTTATAGAGGAAGAAAATCTAAGCAAGAATAAGTAAGATAAACAGTTTAGTTCACAACAAGTTGAAACTATAGTGGTGATAAGAGGGAGATCATCACGACATCGCCTAAGTGGGAGCCAAAAACATGGTATATCAAAATCAATACAAAAGAATTTTTTTTTAAAAATATTATAAAAATTTTTATCCTTAAAGAAATTTGACAAGTACTTTAAAAGATGACAACGTTGTAAAGCAGCAATAACAATTGAAAGTAGAAAGTCACTACCTAATGTATAACCCTTTAACTTAAGAGTTACTTTTTTATATAACTTCTAAAAGACAATGATTCCATCGTTATGAATCTATCTTAGAAGTATGTGCATAAAATTGTGATGATTATCCTCCAAAGATTATTAATATTGAAACTATCAAGTTGAAGATATATGATAATATAATTCATATTCTCAACAAGTACAACATGTGGAGGTCTTGAAGAGGAATTTGTCGTCTATAGGATGACTTGATGATCTTGGGTGTAATATAAAAATTTTTAACAAGATTTTGAACATAACTGGAGGTATACTTGCAATTAGGATGGGAGGAAATATAGGTGTAAACTTGTATAAATTAAAGGGAAAATATTGCTAGAAATAGCTGCATTAACTGCTTCAAGTAGTCTAAGTTAAAGAGCTTTAATATTATAACATAAAAAACTTAGACATATATCTAAATAAGGAATAAAGATCTTTATTGACCAAAAGTTTCCCCTTATACTCACAAAGGTATCATTACCCTTTTATGAGTATTGTGTTACAAGTAAATATCATCATGTAAAATTTAACACGTCAAATTCTAAAGGCAAGGTTATTTTTGGGAGGAGCAAAGTGCTCTATCTCTTCCATTGATAGTTATTCTATGAGGTGTTCGGTATACTCTGTCAAAAAGAAAGTATATACATTCTCAATCTTCAATTTTTTTAAAGTGCGTGTTGAACTTGATTATGGTAAAAACATCAATTGCTTAAGGAAAAATAACAAAGGAAAATATACTACCAATGAATTTGATACATTTTGTAAGCAAAAAGGAAATAAAAGACATTTTGCTGTGGATGAATAGAACTCTATTAGAGTTGTAAGCATAGAAAAAAAATTAGGATGAAGCAGTCAATACCCACCTATTATATGGTGAATTAGGTTCCATCAACTATAATCAAGTTGAAGACATTGATGGAGATGTGAACTAGGAAGCTAGTAGGTTATTCTAATCTTCATGTATTTGAAAGTCCTATATACATGATGCATAATGCCAAAGAAGCCACGAAGTTATGTCCAAAATCTAGGAATGATATTTTTAGGATATGTTGATGGAGTGAAAGGTATCATATGTGGGATCCTATTGTCTGCAAGGGTATTGTCAGTAGGGACATAATCTTTGTATAAGATAATTTACAAAGGAAAAAAAGAAGAAGATAATGATACTTACAAATAAGTTTAGATAGTACTATAGAACTGAAAATGGAATTTTAAATTCCTTTTAAAGTAGTACCAAAATAAGATGTTCTACAATTAGATGAGTCTGAAGCTCCAGAAGTTTATTGATCATATCACATAAAAACCACCAAATTAGCACTTCAATTATATAATGAAGGGCAATATAACATATTGCTTTTTAAAATAGGTTAGAGGGTCATCGACTCTCGAATAAGCACTTAATAATCCATATGCCTCTCAATGGATGACAATAATACAAGAAGAAATTGAAACTCTTAATAAAATTTTTTTTTAGAACTTGTACCATTGTCATAAGGAAAGAAGTCAATTGATCATAAATGAATCTTTAAGATCAAACAAAATGGTGACCAAGTAATGCGATATCGTGCAAGATTGATAGTGAAAGGGTATGCTCAAAAATAAGAAATTAATTTTAACTAAATATTTCTCTAAATATTTCTCATATGGTTCGACTTACTATAGTTAGATTAGTGTTGAAATTGTTTGTTGTGTTTGACTTTACATTTAAAGCAACTAGATGTGAAACTACATTTCTTTATGATGATCTTGAAGAAGAAACTTATATGCTACAACAAAAAGGATTTTTAAGAAAAATGAGAAAAGAAACTTGGTTTGTAGATTGCGTAAATCTCCATATAGCCTTAAATAAGCACCAAGGTATTGGTATTAGACATTTGATTCCTTCATAATGAGCTTTAGATACAATAAACTTAACACATACTATGGTACATATTTTAAAAGGTATAATAATAATTTTATTATCTTGCTATTATTCGTAGATTACATGCCAGTTGTAGGCCTCAACAAAATCATATTAAAGAACTAAAAAAACGTTTGGCAATAGAATTTGAAATGAAGAACTTAAGACTAGCAAATAAGATTTTAGGGAAGCAAAGACAAAAACCATAGAAAGGTATGGCTTTCTTAAATTAATTATCCAAAGAAGATGTTATAATGCTTCAATATACAAAAAAATCAGCCAATATCTATCCCTTTTTCCTATTAACTTCAAGTTATCTTCTATTATGAGTCCTGGAATGGAAAACAAAGGATAAAATTGTCTTATGTACCATACACATTTACTGTAGGGAGTTTAATATTGTCCATAATTTTTATAACATTAAACATTGCACATTCAGTAGTAGTAGTTAATCTTTATATGGTAAATCCTAATAGAGAACGTTAAAATAATATAAAAAGGATCTTAAGATACAATAAGAGGATATTTGATGTTGCATTAAAATATGGAGGATCAAACTTTATTAACTTTAATCATGCATGTAATCTTAATAAAAGCAAATTCAGTATAAGTTATATGTTCTTGCTTGTTGGTCGAGGTGTAAGTTGAGTTTCAAACCACATAAATATCAAAAGTAGAATATAAAAAAACTATAAAAGCTTGTAAAGAAGAGGTATAGTTGAAATTGTTGTTAGAAGGACTCAGACACAAACAACAAAAAGTTTCATTATTTGTGATAGGCGGAGTGCCTTACATCTAGTAAGAAATCCATCATTTTATTAAAAACCCAAGCATATATAAGTTTAATTTCACTTCATTCATAAGAGACTATAGGAAGGAGCTATGAATATGTATAAAAAAAATTCCATACCAAAGACAATATAACAAATTTTATGACAAAAGTAGTTAGGCATAATAATGGGCTAAACTTAGTCAGGTTTGAGGTTGTCTAAGCCAGACCTAAAGACCTTTAAAGGTAGCCTAAGCTTAACCTAAAAATCGATTAAGCTTGGCTTGTATTGCTTAAACCTAAGCTTAATTGGGCTTTAGATAGCCCAAAGCTTGATTCACCTAAATCTTGACCCGCCCAATTCAACTTGACCTATCATTGACCCTTTTATAACTATGACTTTATTGTCTCCAATAGAGGAGAAGTCACCAATCTCCAAAATATCTAAGCTCCCGAATCCCCCATCTAAACAATAACAATTTATTCGTACCGATTTATTCCATGGCCACTCTTTGACTTCCATACGATTGAGTGCAAATCAATCAAGCCTAGAATTAAGAAGATAAAAATAAAAGGAAAGAAAGAGAAGCTACTATGAAACAGATAAAGAGGAGAAAGCATGGGATTCATAATGCAAAGTTTGTTTGTCTAAACTGGTAGCATCGTGTAACTTGTGATTGAAGATGAAATATATTTAAACATAGTTCAAGCCTATTTTATTTGGTATGCATTTGAGACATAGATAGTAGTTGACCAGAGAGAGACCGGGTTGAAGAGAAGATTGAAGCCTAACAACTTTCTAGGTTTTTCTATATATATATAGTTGGTTTTCGGGCTAGGTTAGGTCGTGGAGTCCAATCTAAAGTCTAATCCTTACCTGAAATTCAACAATTTTGAAAAAAAAATCTAAATTCAGTCAATTTAAACCAATTTTATTAACTTCAAATAGGAGCAAACTAGGTTTGGACTATTTTCTTAAGTCTAAAAATAGTCTGACAGTGACATGGTTGTTTAATATCAATCTTTATGTACCCTGGGAGAAATGTAAGTAATACGAAGATGATAAAGAGACGTAAAGATTGATTAATTTTTATTCAAATCTTCTAACAAGAAATTGACTAAAAAATATATTATTATATTGCTAAGTGGTCTAGGTCTCCCATGATTAAAAGCGATGGATACAATTTCACATACTGGACATGTAGTAGTTAGTAGTGCGCGCTGACATAATCCAGCAAGCAAACTTTTGTACATGTTCAATTGACCAACAACCAAACTTTGTAAATGTTCAATTGAATATACAAAAGTTCATATAAAATAAAGAAAAACTAATCTTTAAATTACACCAAATCTTTGGGGTGTTTTTTTTTGTTTTTTGTTTTCCCATTACTTGTTGTGAGTTTTATAGAAAAGGAAACATCCTATTAAAACATGTTTTTTTCGTTATTGTTGTATTATGTTGTTTTCAAAATTTTGTTTCGTTATTTTTGTATTATGCTGTTTTCAAAAGTAAAAAACCATGAAAGCTTCACGAAAGCAGAAAAAATACATTTCCCTAATATATCACAACAGGTTTTTGTGTATTCTAAACTAGTTTGTTTTTCACAAAAAGTTTTTGTGTGTTTTGAAAACAAGTTTCTCTCTACTGTGCCGTCGTCTTCTGTCGTCTGCGATTTCTCAGGTTTTTTTTCGTATCTGTTGTTTATGTATATTTTCTAATTTGTTCTTTGATTTGCTATGGCTGCTATTTGCGTTGAAACCTATTTTTCTAGCCATCGCCTCGAGAAACCTATTTTCTAATCATCTTTGTCTCTATACAAAGAAGTGAAAGAAAGCATAGCATAATTAAAACTAATTCATTAATTCATCAAACCACTATTTGGTTTCACTAGAGAGTCCCGTCTTTTCCAAATCAAATGGATGTGAATCCACTTCATCTAGAATACCATAAGCAATCTAATAACCATGGTTTCTTGGCTTATCATACTCTATGAAAGTATTAGCAAACCCACTTGCATTAACAATCAAGCTCACTTTAATCTCACTCCCATCATCATAGACAATTGAAGACTCAAACTTGCCACATGTCACCTCCCAAACTTTAGCCTTATGACATCTAACACCATTAGAGACACAATTCCCATATTTAAACTTTAGCTTTATGAAATCTAACATTAAAGCGAGAACGGTTAGAAAGATCAAACCATGATGGATTAATATCCAAAGACCTTATCTTTGACTCGGGTTTCAAGTGAACGAAACTTCCAAGATTGCTACTTTGGACTCTGAGGCAACATGCTTTAGACAAAGTAAAAATGAGTTTTGGAGAAGACACCAAAGGGGTGTGGTGTATATGGTTGATTGGAGATTATTTGATTGCAGTAGGTTGTGACAATGGTACGAGGAGTGTTGCCATGAGAGAGAGAAAGGTATTTCGCTATAAAAAAATGGGGATATTGTGTTGTAAATGCTTGGAAGATGATGCTTCAAAGTTTGGAGTACAAGAAATGGTTTTTATATCTAAGGGATAAAGCAACAGGTGTGGAGTAGCGGAGGCAGTATGTCTTGCACTCACTGTAATTCCATTAATATAAATGCACATCACTTTTCCTATCAAATTTAAGTCTGATTTAATTACCAATAAAAATTATTTAAAATAAGTAGTAAATACATTAATATGAAAATTTTTAATTATATTTAATTCACATATATTTTAATTTTAGCTATAATGACAATTAATTAATTTCAAAATATAATGTATTATGTTAGAATTATTAACATAAGAGTATAATTACAAAATAGAAACAGGATCATAAAATTAAATATGTTTTTGTTTTTAGTTTTTTATTACAAATCTCAACCAAATAAGTTTTTATTTTTAGTTTTTATATTACAAATTTCAACTAAGCAAGTTTTTTTTAATAAATCAAAAATAGAAAATAAAAATTAAAAACTATAAAAAATAGAAGTGGAAATAAACAGTTCGTAGAATATTAGTTGGAGCAAACTCGCTCGAAAGAAAGAAGAAGATAATACCCTGGAATTTCATAGCAAAGATTTTTATTCTGGCACTTTGTTGATAATGACTCCAAACCACAATTCCTTGTGACGTAATTGGGACCAATGAACTTTTTGACACTTACATGGATGCAAGGACACAAAAATTTTTAAGTGGAAAGATAAAAGTTAGAAAGGAGACATTATTTTTATTAATTTAAGCTAATACGTTATGAACCAAATTGGCCGGAGTCATTAAAGCTAAAGAGTTGAAGGTGGAGAGACTACCAAGAACCAACCCAGGAAGAAAGCTTGGGGAAATGACGCTTGACATGTTCGTAGTGACCTTTTTCGTTGAAGTCATTGAAGCTGAAGAGTTAAAGGTGGAGAGTTTACAAAGAACCCAGGAAGAAAGCACAGGGAAATGACGTTGGACATGTCCCAAGCTAAGAAGCACGGATACGGATACGGATATGCGACAGGGACACGGATACGGACACGAACACGGGGACATACCAACTTTTAAAATTTAGTGGACATGGACACGGCTAAGGATGGCAATGGGCCGGGCCTGGGCCGACGATGGCTCGACCCATTGAAATAGTAAGGGCGGGCTATTTCGGTCCACGGTTAGGCCCATGCGGGCCGAAATGGCTTGCGGGCGGTGAGGCCCATGGCCTAACTCGCCTGGGCCACGGGTCGCCCGCGGGTCGTTTTTGGCCCGTCATATTAATAAATTTTTAAAATTTTAAAAATAAATTTAAAAAATTATTATTTTATTTTTAAAATTAATAAATTATAAACTTTTTATTTTATTTTTCAT
>JAOSBN010000005.1:42324568-42376089 GCA_027563595.1 Erythroxylum suave | reverse complement strand
ACTGAACATCTATCACTGATGGTTGACCTAATTCCTACAGGTATTAACTATATAAATTCATGACCTCATCATAAAAAGGTACGACTCTCAAAAAAACCTAATATTCTTTATTCACTAGCCGTCAAATCTCTCCCAAAAAAGTCTAACTTGAGCGTCGGAGGGGCCTACCGGCAGTCAACCCTCGGTGTGCCTTTTTATCTTGCAGGTGTTTCAGTGCTCCAATCAACCAATCTGATGGATCCAAGTAACAGCATCTAACCTCACCCAAATTCGACAGAACCACTAAGAATATATCGTGAATGTAATAGCGATTTCAGTCAATCAAACAACCTGCAATTTTAGAATTATAACTTCCATTAAAAAGAAGAAATGGGTTCTTCAAAATAGAGTGAAATAAAATAAAATAAAGAATTATATAGATCTAATCTTAACAAAATTAAATTTGAACCGCATAAGGAATAGAAAAAGAAAAGGGCGTTAAACGATAAAAGTTGAGAAGTTTACGGTTTTGCGAAAAAAAAAAACAGTAAAAGAAAAAGGAGGTGCAGCTATTATATTAGTGCAATTATATCTTGGGGTTTATCGGAGCCATTCGGTGCCACGGTCTTAAATTTTTAATAGGGATGATATCAATGTATACTTACATAACAGCATACTATCGATAAAAGTTAAATATTGAATATTATTTCACGTAATTTTTTAAAATTATAAATATCTCTTAAATTTTTTAAAACTACAAAATATTATTATAATAATATCGATATAATTTTTAATTTTACATTAACTCTGTTTGTAGAAATTATAATAATATAAATTTGAAATAATAACTATTTTTATTTCCATTAATATCATTTTTCACATATTTCATATATAAACAATATCTATAATTAATATAAAATTTATTCAATTATTATACATATATAAAAAAACAAAAAAAGGTCATGTTACTCAAAATGTTATAATTTACATTGTATAATAAAAAATAATTATATCAAAGTATCATGTACTGAGAATAAAATAGATTTATGACTCTATAAACCTTATAACAAAAGCTCATGCTAAGGAACATAATTAAATAAATGTGAAAGCTAAAATAAAAATATTTATAGTTAAAAGTTCAACTAAATTTAAAACTTAGTTCAATGGAATATCCATTCATGTAGCATTAAATTCAACGGAATATTCACTAAAATATTGATATGGCCTATAAATTATTTTAAGACAAAATTTCAAGTCAATGGAATATTCACTAAGATACTGATGTGGCCTATAAATTCCTTTTAAGACAGAATTTACAGGCTACCAAAGTACAGAGTTAGTTTTATATGTTTGATATCACTGCAGAAATAAAAATCAAAATCTCATAATTAAATATTTATAGGTTTGTACATCATAATCTATTTGATTTAATTATATTCTAAATTTAAAACTTGAACAAATTTATTAATAATAATTAGAAATAAAAAATTAAATGTATGAGATTTCAATATATTTTAAATATAATATATAAATGAATTATGTGAATTCATATTGTTAAAATAGTTGGTATGAAGCGTTATCACCATTTTTATATATTATTGAATACGTGGATAATTAAAATTTTATTATTTTATTTTAAAAATATTTTAATAGATTTATATGATTGAAAAATTAATTATTTGTCGTTAAATCCATATGTAAGCTAAGTTAGACCTATTTAACTAGAATTTTCAATTAAAAATTAAAAATCATACATGATGATACATGTTTTATTTTAAATTAAAATCCTACTATTGCATATAATTTAAATTAAAATCGTAATTTATTATTATTATTATAATAAATAAAATAATCTATCGATTTATTTATTGAATGCGAACTATTATGATAAAAATATAATCTTTATTATGATATATCAATAAATATTTTCAAATTAAAAATATAATTTTTATAATGATTTATGCAAAATAGTTAAAATTCATAAATATTATACATAAAAATATAAAATTTTGTAATTTGATAAAACATAAAGTTGATTTAATTAAACTTTTATTTGACCTTTTAATATAATTTAGAATCAATCTTTAAATACAAAACCGATAAATAGACTATCTAAATTTTCAATATTAACCCCATTGGACCAAATGGCTGGAATAATTTACTCAGGCTACTCATCATCTATATCCTAAATCCTTTGTCTTGTTGCCATTAAAAAACTATAATATGGAATAAGTTACAATTATCAAAGATGGTTAATTATTGTTACATTTTAATTAGTCTGAAATATGTACACATCAATTACTTTTGTATTTTTAGTAATTATAAATAGTTAAATGAAACATCATGTAAAATTATTAGATATGCATATGTATAAGATGTGATAATAAATTCACATATACCAAAAAGATCATAAATTTTCAATATAACGTTATTTTAAAACACACATGTATAATATGTTATGGTGAAAGAAATGATAATTTATTATAAGTTAAAATATATTATAAAATCTAAAAATAATATAAAATATAATCTATATATTTATAAGAAAATTAAAAAATATGTACTTACGATAAGGTTATTGTAAATATTCTCCACAAGTATATACCGAAAAAAATAAAATTGATATTAAACTTATAAAATATTGAACTTTTATTACAATAATTAAAACATAAAAGTAAAAATTTTAACATTGAAATTAACTTCAAATATCATCTTCAGTATTTTAAATGTTGAGTTCATTAAACATTTTTAACTAGGTCTCCTGATTTTACAATTAAAGAATTTTGTTTATCAAAATTTATACATTAAAATCAATAATTATACATGTAAATTTTCTATTTTTGTATTTCTTCCATTACATCTATAAATACTATTTGTATATGTGGAAAAAGTAAGAGAGAGAAAATTTTAGAGTATTATTGTAATATTTGTTATATTAATAGTTTTATATTTTTATTTATTTACATATTGTTAAAAGGTAACTAATATTGAATTTTTGTTATAAATTTTCAAGAAGGGTGCTGCATAGAAGTTAAATATAGGTTTGAAGTATAGTAATTACAAATTTTCAAGTATGGACATTGTTATTTTAAAAAAAGATTGCTCATTGTTAAATATACATGAAAATGTAATAGATTCTAATTTAAAACATATGTTAATTTTATTTTAAATTTGAATATCTATATGAACATTGGACTTAATGTTTTATTAGAACTTTTATTATAAATTAAAAATATTATAAAATTAAAATTTATCTGTAAAAAACATAATACTCGCTATCTTGATGCACATTTGTTTATAATATAATGAACTAATATATATAAAATACAAATAAAATGACATAATTAAAAATATTAGAATGCATTTATTAGTAAAATAATAATTGCAAATCATATAATTGATGACATCAATTTATATAAAATATAAAATATTTAAATAAATTTAAGAAAAAACGATGTGAACATGGAGCTTCATTCTAGTTAAAAAATTAGACACATGCTTATTTTAAATGGTTGAAACAAAAGTAATATGATTCATGGAGGGTACAATCAATATTCAATATAGACTTTAAAAAAAAAATCAATATAGTATAAGATCAAAACTAAATTCTTTTATGTTAAGATTATCACTAATTTAAGAAGATATTTACTTTTAATACAAGCTTTCCGAGAAAGCCTCTTTTATCAAGTTCAGGCACTTGTTGTGATCAAACTGAACTTAAAATGCAAGAAAAATGCAGTAATTCGTTAGTGCGGGTGCATTATTGCAACAAATGGTTTTTTTATCTACTTCTCTTGGCTTTTCTTGAACACTCATTCTCATTTCGTACTTTTTCCCATTACCGATGTACATTTATCTCTACCGGCTGCTTATAATTGCAGATAAAATGGGTCCATTCCTTTTCTTTTTCTTCTGTGTGTTTTATCTTGACAAATGGACATTGTGTTTATTGACTCGTTGCCAACGCAGGAAATGGGTCCATTACCATTAGCTCGTTCATCAGGGAACACTACTTTTATATGTGGAAACAAAGAGTCTATTCTAATCTTATTACTAAATTTGATTATTCTTCGCTTGTTTATGTCCAAAGTCCAATACTACTTATCAATTTTTGTCCATAGTTTAACAGTTTCTTTTAAATTATTCGATGGTTGGCCTTCTATTTGACGTGATACCTAACTTAAAATTGTCAAGAATTGAAGCACGACTTTGTAAGAACCACTAAAAATAACAAGAGTTATCTATTTTAGTTGCTGATATTTTTGTACAGCTACGGTTTTATTCCTTCCAAAGTCCACGGCTTACTTTGAGAGATCGGTAGCATTTGATACCCTACTGAAATAATCAATATGCACTTTATGTATTTGAGATTGCTATTTTGGTAACCGTTGAAACATGAAAATAAATATCTGACAAGTACAGTTGCGATTGCTGAACAGAAATAAAATGACTAAAAAGTTCATTAATTTAATAAACTATTAATTGTTGTGTAAATAATTAAAAATATATTATTAGACATATAAATTTAAAATTATAAATAAGAAAATATTAAATTAAAATAAGAAAATATAAATAAAATAAATTTAGTAAAAAAATATTTCATAAAAATATATAGTTAGTCATATAAATTTAAAATTATAAATAATAAAATATTAAATAAAATAAATTTAATAAATAAAATATTTCATAAAAATATTATTAGTATTATAAATTCAAATTATAAATAAGAAAATATTAAATACGTTAGATTTGTTTTCTATTAATTAAGAGTATGATAAAAAATAATAATTATCAGAAAGTTGTTAGAGGAAAGTAAAATTTTTACTACAAAAATATTTTACTACTATAATCTTTTTTCTGCTTATTAATTTTTACGATAATATTATATTTTTTTTAATCTCTGATTATTTGTCCGTAAATTTAAATATTATATTACATTTAAAAACTGACGTAAATATATGCTTACTCTGTCATACCGCATATCTAATCACAGCGTAAGTCTTCTCGGGCAAAAAGGACAAACAAACTTCAACCATTTCTTGTCCATTTGATTACAGAATAATCAGAAATTGTTATTGGATTTTGCTTTCCTGAAAAACTTTACAGCAATAATTTACACAAGGTCCAAGAACCAAGTCGGACCTTTCCAACATTGCAGATTCCCACGTGATGCACAAACACTTTCCCATTTTTAAGTCATCGTGTTGCTATTCCATAATCTTCAAACACGAAACCCCACACCCATACAACTGTATCTGCAATAAGATAGTATTAGATGATTCAAGCTGCATTAAATAAGTCACATCGAAATAAGTAGCAGTCCTGAGGATAGCTGCTATTTAATAGAGTTAATTGCCAGATCAGTCTAAAATGTGTTTATAATATTTTGGTAATATCCCAAGTTAAGATTGTTTCAATAACAATTTTAATTCAGATTAAAAACAATTAAATGTTTTAAAATAAAAAATTCTTTTCATAAGTTTATAACTGCTTTGCCTTTCTTCCTCTTTTCAATATAGAAGTTAATACTCATTTTTTAACTGAGGTATCACAATTTATTTTTTATGAGTCTATAGTCTATGTTTGTCACTCCTTATCCTCTTCACCTTACTTTAATATCGCGGTGACAAAGATTCACTTTAGTAATACTTATAATGGATCAAATTGACATAACAATGCATTCTTAATTAACTATTTTTAGAGCTATAAATTTTAACTCCTAATTATAGTTACAAAAAAAATTTAAAAATTTACCATTCAATAAATTATTTAAAAAATTGTGCAAAATTAAGAGGTCAAATAAAAATATAAAAAGTTTAAACTTGTCTAATTGTATTTTGAACAAAAATATATATTAGTCTTTAATTTTATTTTTAATAACTTGACCTTGAGTTTTTATATAATTATGAATTAAATTTGAATTGATCTTATTCTTTCTTTATTGAAGAATTTTAGGTTTAATTAATAAAGATATACAAAATTGAAATCAATTCAATTCAACAAATGATAATGTTAAAGAATTAAAACGCACTAAGAAAATTTATGTTTCCATAAAAATACACCATACGTTTATATCGATTACATTCCTAAATTTCCAACCGAATAGAATTTGTTGCTTCTAATTCCTAGTCTTGGTTTTGCATTCATCTTGGAAAACAGCTCAGTAGCCAAATAAGCGGACACACATTAGCTGACCAAAGTCACCAAACCAGAGATGGTTAGAGCATTCTGTTCCAAGCGCGTGGCAAAGACGAGAGGCATCATAAATAAATAACAACTAAACTAAATTGACAGGTAGGTTTCCCGGGAGTAGAACTGTCTTTGTTTACTCTCCCTCTATATATACATATTATGGAGCTCCCAATATCCTTTCAAAAACTGTGAACTCAGCTTCTTCCCTCAGTGTTCTCGATAATCACTACTCATTTCGAGAAAAGGGTTTGTTCCATTTCTTTTTTTGGCTAAAGTTCTGATTTTTTGGAGCTGTGAGAGTCTTGTTTTGACTCGTTAACATGGAGGTTGAGACAACTCAGGCTTTGTCGCCGTTCGCTTACTCTCTCGGTAACATGGACATTTCCCGTGATTTTCCTCTCACCCCTGAGTCGCCTTCCCTCGGAAACACGCCCAAGGCCGATGCTCTACAGTCGCCAGACAAGGGGGACGGTAAATGTGGGGGCTTTGGAATGGCGTGTGATGAACGGGTGGTCTCCAGCTGTCGGGATGATACTGCAGCTGTGAAGTTGCAGAAAGTGTATCGGAGCTATCGTACTCGGCGAAGGTTAGCAGACTCTGCCGTTGTCGCTGAAGAGCTCTGGTAAGTACACCGACACAGCTACATTGAACTAAACTTTACTTCCTATAATTTGTTTTCATTTGAGAAACTGATTTGTGGATTTATGTGGAAGGTGGCAAGCTATAGACTACGCGAGATTGAATCACAGCACGATTTCCTTCTTCAATTTCTTTAAACCTGAAAGTGCGGCTTCTCGTTGGAATCGTGTTACCTTGAATGCTTCTAAGGTTGGAATAATTATCATCAGGTTTAGTTTTGTCTTATTTTCTTCAATCAAACGACTTTGTTTGTACTCTGCTTCTTTTTGTCCGGGTGACCTGGTTGAATACTTGGTGTAGAAAAAGACGATTAGTTTCCAAGTAATATGGACTATTTGTTACTTTGGCAGGTAGGCAAGGGATTATCTCAAGACGCTAAAGCTCAAAAATTGGCTTTTCAGCACTGGATTGAAGCTGTAATTACTAAATCCTTTTCCTTTAATCGAGCGAAGTTATTTCTTTTCAGGTGATGAATAATTTGGCTTATTTTATTGCAGATTGACCCAAGGCATCGTTATGGGCATAACTTGCATTTGTATTATGAAGAGTGGTGTAGGGCGGACTCTGGTCAGCCATTTTTTTACTGGTAAAGGCTAAAACGACTTGGTTTTGTGGTCATCAATCTGCGAAGCTTTTTGCGTGGGCCTTAGTTTTCTCCTGAAACATCAGAATCTAGTTTCCCCTTTCTGATATTTTGTTTTGGTGATTCTTTAATATCTTTTCTACATGGTGTTTGGACTGGACAGCTTATGAAGGTGGTTTGGTCATGGTTCTGTAGGTTGGATGTGGGAGATGGTAAAAAGCTTGATCTCAAAGATTGCCCTCGATCTGATCTCCAACAGCAATCCATAAAGTATCTAGGACCGGTATGTGACAAAAATGTAACGCTTTAGAACTTGGAACGTACATTTGGTTATGGAAAATTTACCGATGTTCATTCACTGACGAGCCGTCTTTGTTTTCCGTTTTCCTTGTTTCTTCGTGTGACCATATGCAACCCAGCAAGAGAGAGAACATTATGAGTACATTGTTTCCGAAGGAAAAATTATCCACAAACTAACTGGAACTCTCCTTGATACTTTCAAGGGAGAGAAAGCAACCAAGTGGATCTTTGTCATGAGCACCTCGAAAAGATTGTATGTTGGCAATGTAAGGAGTTGATTGAACTGAGATAAATCCGTTGTAGAAATTATAATTGAATCGAAACAAATCCGTTGAAGAACTATCTTACAGATTCTGTTCTGTTTCTATTTAAACTTGAACTTACGCTACTCGTTTTTTCAGAAAAAGAAAGGAATGTTCCATCACTCCAGCTTCCTGGCTGGTGGTGCTACATTAGCTGCTGGAAGGCTAACAGCAGCGCAGGGAATTATACAGGTATAACCCTGAATAAATATCGAAGTTACTGTTGAAACAGCAGCGAGCTGTGCATGAAATTTTCTTATAGCTGTTGAATTCGTTTGACTTCGTTAAGGATAAAGGTCAATCCCTATCATCAAGGAACCAACGTAAGTCAAAGATAAGATAACAGACCTTGTTACTAGGCTTAGTATTCTGCAGCCTTGTATATAAATACTTGTACCTCATATTAATGAATTAATTACCCTTGCCTCATTTTCAACTGAGTTATTTTCCTTAAGAATGGTTTTGGATAATAGTCTATCCAAATTTGGCTGAAAGAAGTTCAGGTTGCCTGCTTATAACTTCTCATCGTCTTCATGTCGATTAACATCAATGACCTCATACTTCGTTACCTTTCCTCCTTTGAAAATGTTGGCAAAGAAATAACCTCAAGCCATTGTAAAGTGAATTACACCCAAAATGGGATACCTTCACATACAGATGATCCTGTGTGTGTGTGTGTGTGTGTTTGTGAGTGAGTAACTGAGTGAAAGTAGTGGATATTCTATTGTCCATCTTTACGTCCTGTGTCTTATTACATGTTAAATCTTGGTTTTTACTCGATAGAATTTTGGTTCGGCATATGTTCTTTTCAGCAACCTGTCATTGATTATTTACATTTTTGCAGTCTGTTTCTCCATATAGTGGTCATTATCGGCCAACAGACGCGAGCTTTGACTGCTTCTTATCCCTGCTCCAGGATAATGGTGTGCATCTTACTGAAGACCAGGTAATAATTATCTCAACATATACTTGACAAAAATTCGGGGTTGTAAAAATCGTTATATACAGCCAATGGAACACCACTGAATTCCACTTTGCATAAAGATGATTGATCAACTTAGCCTTATGAAGTTTATCCAAGTATTGTTGTTCCACTAATGGCCTGTGTATTCGTGGTAGAAAGTCAATCGCTACTTTTCCCTGATGGTGTATTTTGATATCTTCTGTTTTCAGATACACAAAGCGAATGAAGATTCTGATATATACGATGGTGATAAGATGGATGGAAAGGAGATAATATCTGAAGTTCCAATGAGCTTAGATATTCCTAAACTTGAACACCTAATCGAAGAGGACAATTCTACCTCAGGTGTATCGGAAGTCCCGCAAACAGTAACCAAGACCGAATACAAGAGGACTTTATCAGGAGGTCTTCAAAGCCCAAGAGCTGAAATTCCACAGAAGGCTATTCTGCACAGAATTAACTCGAAGAAGGCGGCAAAATCATACCAATTGGGCCATCAACTCTCACTCAAGTGGTCAACAGGAGCTGGTCCTAGAATTGGATGCGTTGCTGACTACCCATTGGAAGTTCGAGTACAAGCCTTAGAATTTGTCAACCTGTCTCCGAGATGTCCGCCAACTCCATCTTGCTACAGGCGATTCGCTGGTCTTATATCACCTACGCCTCAGCCTCAGCCTCCAGCAGACATTCCCAGTGGTGATATGTCCGCTGTCTGATTGCATATCATTCTAATACTTATCGCCTAGTGGGTACTCTTTGAATGTGAATAAGTAGCATGTTTGTGATGTCACTTCTGCCAATAAGATTGCTCCAAGCGTATCCTGGTTGCACTTTCCTAGTCACTAGTTAATGTCATGAACAATCTGTCACTTTATTACTTTGACTATCCTGTTCGCAAGCAGTGAAAGAATCGAGATATTTCAAAAGAGCGTGTTGCTGAAATTAATCCTAAGGATTGCAAGTATGATGAACTCTTGATCTTCTTGGCATCAGTATTTGTAGGAAGAAACAGAGTGAACCTGTCAGCCCTGGTATTGGAAAGGGCTAAAGCACATGCAATCGTTTCATCATTTTTAAGTAAATGAAAGCATAATTTTGCTGTGACAACCAATCAAACTTAAGAAATGAGATTTTTTACTGAATTAAAGTCTTAATCAATTAATTCAAGAAGTAAATTTAGTATTTTAATAATATTAGGAGTTATAGGTTTCAGTTTTAATTTCAAGTTTAATGTCTTTTAAGGAAGAATTTCATTCAGTTTATGACCTTCCTCCAATATAAAAGGCCTTCCATTCCATGACAAATGTTATTGCACAACTAAAGTGACTATAATTCAATACACAGAAATTTCTTCTATCCTCTGCTGTTTTGTACTGCTTCTTATCATCTCAAACTAAACATAACCTTAGATTTCCAGTAAACGGTATTATAGCTCCTAAGTATATTAATGGCTAAAAGAAAAACTGGAAAACAAACAAAAATCATAGATTTCCAGTAAGTGGTATTACAGCTCTTGAGTATCTTAAGGCCCAAAACAGAAATAACAAAACAAACGAAAAATCTCCTCAATTATGACTTCAAGTTCCACTTTATCCATCATCTTCATAACTGTACATCCAACTTTGCACAGGAGAAAACTATGATTTCTGGGCTATCAAAATGAGGTTCTCTGTTAAGGCAAATGACCTGGGGGAGTTCGTAGAAAATGGCTTTGAGCCACTGAAAGAAAGGAAGAAATACGCAAAAGCTCAAGTAAAGAAACTGAAGGGGGATGAGATCAAGGATGCCAAAGCATTGGCTCTTTCCATTACGCTCTTGTTGATTCAATTGACAAAGAATCATTAGACTCTCAACAAGTAAAAGGATGGATTATCTTCTAAGAAGAGTTCCAAGGAACTACACAAGTGAGACTCGTCAAGCCCAACAATTTAAAGAAAAAGTTCGAGAATCTCTGGATGAAGGAAAGTGAGAGTGTGAAAGCTTACTCTTCCAAGTCATGAAAGTAGTAAATTAAATGAAGATTTATCTTTCTATTATTAACGAAAGAATAGTTTAGAAAGTGCTTAACAGAAAAATTTGACACAATTGTTTAAATTATTGAAGTATTGAGAGACTTGAGTAAACTTAGTATTACTGAGTTGTGCAGCTCCTTGCTGGCATATGAGGCGAAATTTGGTAAGAGAATGGAAAACTCAATAGAAGATGGCTTTCAAACAAGGCATCAAGCAAAGTCGTTAAAGCAAAAAGGCAGCAAAGGCAAAGGTAAATATGGTGAAAAAGAAAGAAATAATGATGGAGAACATGATGGTTTGATGAGAAATAACTCCCAAATATGATAAGTTTCTTCATATGGTATTTTTGGAAAAACCAATCATCTAGAAAATAATTGTTGGTTCAAAGGCAAGCCATAATGTCGATTTTGCATAAGGTTTAGCCATATTGGGAAATATTATAAAGTGAAACATGGAAAACAAGATCATCAAGGCTGACAAGCAATTTCATTGAGAGCAATAGGGATGAAGATCACTAGTTTTATACTTGTCAAGTTATAAGCTCTGGCAAACGTAATAAGAGGTGGCTTATTGGTAGTGGATGTACAAATCATACGGACCATGATCAAGAAATTTTCACCAATCTTGACATTTTTATGAAGATCCCCATTCAAATGGGAAATGAAGCAATGGTTGAGTCCCAAAGTAAAGGGAGTGTTCAAATCCAAACTAAAAAAGATACAAAATTCATAAAGGATGTTTTTCTAGTCCCAGAGATCAACAAAAATTTGTTAAGTGACCCTCAAAATGATCAATAACGGATATTTTGTCAATTTCAGGGTTGATCAATACATCATTTTTAATTTGGAGAAGAGGAAGATGGCTTGTGTCAAAATACAAAATAAGAATTTTCCTTAGAGTAGAATAACTTTAGTGAAGTTGCCAACAAAGCCCAAAGAGATGAGATTTTATTATGTCCCTCCAATGATCAATTATGGATATTTTGTTAATTTCGAGGATGATCATTGCACTATTTTTAATCTAAGAAGAGGGAGATGACTTGTGTCAAAATGCAAAATAAAAGTTTTCCCCTAGAGTAGAATAACTTTAGAGAAGTGGCCAACAAAGCCTAAAGTAATGAGACATGACTATGGCACAAGAGATATGGGCACTACAACTTAGGTGCACTCAAATATCACTAGTAGAAAACATTGTCTGAGACTTCCTTCAATTCATGATGTTGATAATTTATGTGAAGCTTGCCAACTTGCTAAACAAAATAGGAAGCTTTTTCCAACCGAAATTATATAAGAGCAAAGGAGAAAATCGAACTTATGCACACTGATATTTGTGGCCTTCACAAGAGTGTATCTCTTAGTAAGAACATATATGTCATATTGTTCATTAAATATTTTACCTGAATGGCAATTGTGTATTTTATGAGAGATATATTACATGTTCCATATCTTTAGAAAAATTCAAAACTCTTTTTAAGACACAAAACGATTGCAAGTTGAAGAGAATTCGATTTGATAAGGGAAAGAGTACAATTCAACAAGTTTTGCAAAGATGAAAGTATTATAAATCAACTCATAATTGGGTATACACCTCAATATAATGGAGATTCTGAAAGAAAAAATAGAACTGTTATGGAGATGGTGAAATGTATGTTTGCAAAGAAGAAAATGCCTAAGAAATTCTATGCAGAACTTATGTACATTATTATATATTTGCTAAATAGACTTCTGTACAAGGCTACGCAAAGGAAAACTCCAATTGAAGTTTAGAGTGGGATTAAACCAACAATTAAGCATTTTATGGTGTTTGGCTCAAGTTGCTACGTACATGTCCCATCTCAAAAGAGAGGCAAGCTGGATGATAAATCATAGAAAGCAAAGTTTCTTAGCTATATCTCTTAATCAAAGAGCTACAAAATCTTTAATCTTCACAATAAAAATATAGTGATTAGTCAAGATTTGGAATTTGACGAGAATGCAATTTGGAATTAGGATGAACAGAAGATTGAAATATGCATTAATATAGTTCCTTAATCTAAAGAATGTCTAGAAGATGTTTAATGTGATTATGTTAATGAGGATGGTGGGTTTTCTTTATCCACATTAGTTAATTCTCTAAATGAGGTTTATACATGATCTTTTGATGAGAATGCTATCGGTCCAATAGGTAAAAGACTATTGACTGATTCCTATCGAGATTGTCCTATCATCCATCTAGATCTGAGGTGAGTGAATCTTTCCACTGTGCCATTTATGAGTAGAATAACTATGCTAAATCTGCTACGGATAAAGAGAGAAAGAAGTTATGATGAATGAAATCAGTATGATCAAGAAAAATCACACTTAGGTGTTGTTTAATAGAGCAGAAAACAAAAAAGTGATTAGTGTGAAATGGGTCTTCAAAACCAAGTTGAACCACATGGTTCAATCAACAAGCATAAGGCAAGGTTGGTTGTTAAAAGATGTTCTCAATAAGTTGGAATTGATTATGGAGATACCTTTGGTCGGTTGTAAAACTTGATACTGTTAGAACATTGTTCGCATTGGTGGCTCAAAATAGTTGAAAGATTTACCAACATGATGTAAAATCTACATTCCTCAATACTGACCTTGAGGTGGAGATATATTTCGAGCAATTAGAACTTTTTATCTTGAAAGGAAGAGAACATCAGGTTTATCATCTCAGAAAGTCTTATATGGGTTGAAACAAGCTCTAAGAGCTTGGTATAGTAAGATTGACTTTCATTTATGTGACCAAGGCTTCAGAAGGAGCAAGAACAACCATTCACTTTACATTAAAAGGCTTGGCAAGTCATACATTCTACTTCTTTCACTTTTTATTGATGATTACTTGTAGCTAGTAATAATCTAGAAATTATCGTGGCCTTCAAAAAGGAGATGAATAAGAAATTTTAAATGACATATTTGGGGATAATGAATTATTTTCTTGCATTAAGATTCATTAATTATTAGATGGAATATTTATTTCGCAAGCTAAACACACAGAGGACATTATGAAAAAAATATAAAATGCAACATTGTAATCTAGTGGCAACTCCACTTGTACTAAATGAGAAGTTGTCCAAGTATGATGGGCAAAAACTAATTAATCCAAGAGATTATAAAAATCTCATTCGTAGTTTTGTTTTTCAGAAATTAAGTAATTCATTGATATAAAAACTTGTACAACCTTATTGGGTACAAAAGAAACCAGTTACAAAAGTATAGAGAGTCCATGATTTTAGTTACACAAAGCTTTAGAAAGCATAATTCAAGTAGCCATCCTTTTCTTATTATTGTTGATAGGTTTCTCGTTATTCTTTTTACTTTCATTGAGAGTCTACATTGGAGAAATATTTAATGAAATAGGTGCTCTCTACTTCTAGTCTTGCTCCTGAATAATCTGAAGTTCCTCTCCTATCATATGTAGTAAATTGTAGTAGCCAAGCCAATCTTTATAGGTTCATAATTTGCCTTAGTTACCATTTTCAAGTTCCCTGCCTATTGAATCAATTCATGCCAGATTTTGATTTCTTTGTTTATACCAAGTACATTATACATTTTACTCCATATATGTGCTAGATACTTGCACTTAACTAGAAGGTGGTCCATAGTTTCAAGATTGTTGTTGCATAACTCACACTGCGCTAAATTGATGGAGAACTTTATTCTATCCTTGGTAAGTAGTTTTCCAATCAGCCCCATCCACAATATGACTGAGTGGGATCGAGAAATATCAGTATCCCAAATCACTTTTTCCCATTTCACCCTGTTGCTTGGATCCTTTTTAAGCTTTATATGCCATGGAGCTAAATGTCTTTGAACCCTTTATTGCTTATTGCACTTCATTTTGAGATGTATCTTGGTATGCTGGCAAATTCTCCATTATAATGTCAACATTCATACTATTATTGGAAGGCCAATACCATCTTGCTAAGTCAATAATTTATATATGATTTTGGATGAATTGAAACTAATTTGACTTATCTCTATATGAATTTTGAGCTTTATTTGGTTAATTCTTACATATTCCAACTTTATTGCTTAATAGGTGCAAATGGATAGATTTTGGGGCAAGAGGCATACTTTCTTTGTGGATGATGGATTAAGGTCATTCAATATGTGTAATATCCCATCACCATTGGGAGGTTAAAATAGTAAATATGAGTGATAAATGAGACCTTAGAAAGGCATTTTCGTGCTCATACATAAAATGGTATACACATACACATGACTAGTGATATTTGTTCTGCACATGAAATTAATTGTACATGCATTCATGAATAATTCCGGGTATAATTGGATTGAATTGTGATTCTTAGAAAATTGTGAACTTTAGAGAATTATGAATGTTTCTATATTGAAAACATTATTGGTTAGTAGAATTGTGAGATTTATGAATTTTGGTGAACTTAGGATC
The DNA here is from genome assembly GCA_027563595.1 of Erythroxylum suave. NCBI lineage: Eukaryota > Viridiplantae > Streptophyta > Magnoliopsida > Malpighiales > Erythroxylaceae > Erythroxylum > Erythroxylum suave. The sequence continues at coordinate 42,360,702 of JAOSBN010000005.1, read as the reverse complement.
TATTTTGTAATTTATAGAGTATTATGGAAAATAGGAAAAAAAGAATAGAAATAAAATGAAGATTTGGAGATGGTTGGATTGTAAAGATGAGAGTTAGAGGGAGTTAGTTCAAAAGAAACTAAGTTAAAACCTAGACCTTAGGAAGATGACAAGTGTAAAGTTGCTTTTATTATGTGTCAGAAGTTTGAGTAATTCGAGAGTTAAAAAGGGGTTGGTACTTTTCCTAAGTTCTTTCCTTGTTATCATCGTCTCCAAATTTCTTCCCATACGCAGAGTTTTCCATCAAACTCCTTTTGAGAGTTAACTCTAATTCTTTATATCCCTCACCATTTCCTTTACTCTTAAAGTGTTTCTTCTGCTTTAAGAAAAACCAGAAGTTGGTTAGTGTTCACAGAAGACTACGTGATTTTGCATAAAATTAAGGCTTTGGGGATAGTTGAAGATCTTAGAGTTTTTCAACAAGAAGGTAGTGAATAAATTCTTTAAAATTGGAGATTTATGAAATAAATTTGATGAGTTACTATCATCTGCATGAACATGCATTTTCATATAATTATATTCTTGAACATTGTGATAAAGGGATGAAAATTGGGGATATATTATTATTTGGGTTTTAATAGATTATTAGTGATCAGGTGTTGTGGAAATGATTCTTAGAGTTGAAATAGCAATGAAATGATGTATAAGATTAGTTGGAGAGTTAGATATAGAAAGGTAATATGCTCTGTTTCTTCACTGAGCATGTATAAATACATAGGTATTTATACGAGAGTTAATGAAGACTTAGAGATATTTAGGAGCATAGATGTTTTATCTGTAAAGACGTATCGTCTGTGTTAACCACTTAGTGTCTGTATTTCTTATCATCTGTGGTTGACTATTTTATCGTCTGTGTTGACCACCTAGTGTCTGTATTCCTTATCGTCTAAGGTTGACTATTTTATCGTCTGTGTTCACCACCTAGTGTCTGTATTCCTTATCGTCTGTGATTGACTATTTTATCGTCTGTGTTGACCACCTAGCGTCTGTATTCCTTATCGTCTGTGGTTGACTCGTTTGTGTTGACCACTTAGCGTCTGTATTCCTTATCGTCTGTGGTTGACTCGTTTGTGTTGACCACTTAGCGTCTGTATTCCTTATCGTCTGTGGTTGACTATTCTATCATCTGTGTTGACCACTTAGCGTTTGTATTTCTTATCGTTTGTGGTTGACTATTCTATCGTCTGTATTGACCATTGAGCGTCTGTATTTCTTATCGTCTGATGTTGACTATTTTATTATCTGTGTTGGTCACTTAGCGTCTGTATTTCTTATCGTCTGTGGTTGACTTTCCTTATGTTGACCACCTATCGTCTATGTTTTGCTTCCGTCTGTCTTTTGCTTCCGTTTGTGTTTCAATTCATTTGCCTTTGAGAATTCGTTTGCCTTTAGACACTTCGTCTGTCTTTTAGTGTATCATCTGTCTTTTGCTTCCGTCGGTCTTTAACCATCGTTTGTGTTTTGAATATTTGTCTGCTTCTGCTTTGGCTACCTTCTGCTTATAAGATCAAATTATATCAATTACACTCTTTGATTTAACATGAATAGTAGACTCGAAAGTCAGAGTTTGGAGAAAAATCTGAAATGACTCATTAGGTTATGAAATTTGATTCAAATGGTTTGTTGAGGTATAAACCCTACAAACAATGCTAATTAAGGGAGTTTTGATATTTGATTGTTTTTGTGATAACTTGTGAGTAACCTAGACGGTCTCACTTAATTTCTGGTTGTTTAAATTCTGTTTTGAAATGATTGAATGACTGTGTTTGATTGTGGATTCTGGACGGAAGGTCCGATGAAAATGAATGGAGATTGAGATATTGAAGTGCTACTTGTATGTGAATGTGAAGACCTATGTCCTATATAATGTGGCTGATTGGGTTACATGCATTCCATGCATGAATGCATAATCAGATAATGGAAGTTGTGACTAGAGTAGCTAACGATGAGAGCTTAAACTCAACGAGTAAAAATGAGCCTCGAGCTCACAAGTGTTTTAGAGCCTCAAGCTCAACGTATAATGAGCCCATTATCCAAAATGGATATGGGACAGTTCAGGCACTCGGTCATAACAACGTAACAATTGGAAAAGGGTCTCACGATCATTTCATATGCATTTGATTATGAATGTTTGATTTATTGGAAATGCACGATTTGTCTATGCTTAAGTGGAAATTGAAATGCGATCAAATATGTAATAATGTGATTATATGTTATGTGAAATGATGTGTTGCATGAATTGAGTGAATCATCGATGATGGTTACCTCATTGAGTTCGCAAAACTCATCAAAATAGCAACGTTGTCTTTTCAGAACCGAGAGATGACTCTATCGAGTGAGAGGCTCTAAGTGATTTTGGCAAGAGGAGTCATGGCTCAAAGGTCGGTCAACTGGAATTTTTGGACGGATCAAATAGACTATGTGTATTTTCCTCATTCATGTAGTACTATTGTATTAGGTTTTGATGATGTACATATGGAAATTGTTGGAAGATACAATGTAGACTTTCGATTTTGCGAAATGAAATGAGGAAAATGTTTTAAAATATTGTGATTTCAATATAATGCTTTATAACGAATAATGATATGATGCCATGTGAAGTTTAAGTAGTGATCGATAATAGCTCATCCTTATCGTAGGATATGTATCGGAATGACCTCCTGGTGTCCCAGTGTGTACCCTGCGGTAAAGGGGTGCTACAATATGCTTTTGAAGAGGACTCTAAGTTCTATAACTTCTGTGAAGACTCTGAGGAGAGATTTTACCATCTAAAGTTGTATGTTTCTGTAGATGTCCAGTGCTTGTCTGTCCAGCGGACATGATGTCCCTCCAAACGGCATGAGTGGAGATGGAAAGCTGGAAAACCTGAGAAAGTCCGCTTAACAGACATTTTCTGGCTATTTTTGCTGAAATTCACTTCGAAAGACAACATATGTCTGCCTAACAAACATACGGTCTGCCTAATGGACATGGATGACAATTTTGTGATTTTTGTTTCCTAGTTTGACTCAAATTGAGCTTTTTGGATCCCAAGGCAATATAAATACTTAATTTTAAGGCCTATATAAGGGGGCCACATATCTTAACCTAAGGGAGGACCCAAAAAGGCACCTAAGGAGGCCAAGAAGAAGATTAAGAAGGATTTAATCAAACATTGGAATCAATTTTGTTTTGTTTTCTTCCAATCTTCTCTCTACTCTTTCTTGGATGTTGACTATCTTTATTTGTATAGATTCTTTTATCACGTTCTTGAACTAAGTCTTAATTAGGATTAGGGACGTAGCCTAATACGAGGAATTGATTTATATTTTATAAATTGATTACTTCTAAATGAAAGTTCTTTGGTTATATTTATCTTTTTTGAACTTGATTGTTGTTTCTATGCTTGATCACCATAGATGTAATCTTAGGAATTATATAATGAATTGAGAGGTGAAGTATAATTTGTGCACTAGGAAGATAAAAACATTAGATTTAGAGATAGGGATATCTTGAACTAATGTGATAACTTATAATTACTTGTTCTTAATGAATTTAACTGGTTATGTTTCGCATTGAGAGATGATAATCAACTAGTTTGATATTCTTATATGTCTTAAGAGAGAATATAAGTAAATTTGTGCAATTCTTATTATAACCTATCATTTAATCAAATCCATAATTTATTAATTAATCTCTTAAATTGGTGAACCCCAAAGCCTTAAGTCTAAATTATAAGATTTCCTTTGCTTATTTATTTATGCTCTTTACAATTTATTGTATGCTCTAATCCAATCATATTTTAAAATTCTTATTATTTAGTTCAAGTAATTAGGATTAATTCAGTAGTAAGTAGGTCAGTCCTTGTGGGAGACAACCTTGGAATACTTGATTTGTAGGTACTAGGAACGATTTTGTGCATTTGCAGATGTTGTCGACCAAATTTTTGGTGCCGTTGCCGGGGACTAATTTATATTTGCTATTATTGATTCTAGTTATTTTTAATTACCTTAAGTTTTCTTCCATTAATTACTTTTAATCCCTTTTCTCTTTGTTTTATTTCAAGAACAGCATGAACTTAATACATTTAAGAAATTTGAGCAACGACCAACTAATTAAGTTAAATCCTTAAATTGGATGCACTTGTAGAAGGAACAATGCCCAAAGAAGAAGAAAGATGGCAAATAAAAATCAAAATCCAATTATACTTGGGGAACAAGATATAGGGAATGGTCTATTCAATGAAGGAAATTAGGCTGAAACTTAGAGGCAAAATAACATTGAACCGGTGGCTACTAAGCTTACTGTAAAGAGAAATAGAGATTATCAGATGCCATTTATTGCTGGCAACCCTTCTTGTATTCGATTGAGTGCGGCAATAAGGATTTATGAGCTGAAGCAGATCCATCTATCTATGTTGACACAATTTAATGGAATGCCGAGTGAAGATGCTCTAGCCTTTATAAGAGACTTTTATAGTACAGTTTAGACTCTTCCGCTATATGGATTGTCTGAAGATGAGTTAAGTCTGAGGTGTTTTCCCTATTGCATGAAGGGATTACCAAGAAACTGGTTGCTGAGCTTGGGGGTAGATTCCTTTGATACTTGGGACAAAGTAATTGAGACTTTCATGATGAAGTGGTACTCATTCCACAAAACTCTCGAACTAAGGAAGATGATACATTGGTTATCACAGAAAGAAGGAGAAAATTTTCATGAAACATGGGAGCGATTAATGACCTCCTTAACCAGTGTCCTCATCATGGATTTGATACATACTCTTTGACTCAGTTTTATACTATGGTCTCACTGATCATAATCAGACTTTGGTAGATTTAAACGCTAGTGGGAATATTAGTAACATGAGTTCCTAAGAGTTATGGAATATTTTCAAAAAAATTGCGGAGAATTCACATCGTAAGGTGACTAGGAGCAAAGCTGTTTCTTTTAATGAAGTAGGTACTAATCCTGAAATGGCCTACCGAGTTGCTGAAATAAATAAGAAGTTGAATATATTGATGAACAACAACAAATTTGGTAGGGATCTTTTCACTTTTTGTCGTAGATTTGGGCATACAACAACTAATTGTATGAACATTAAAGCAATAATGCCAGAGGAAGAGGTGAACTATGTAACAAAGTTAGACAAGGTCAGAGATATGATTGTTTCTCAAACACTTAAAATGAAGGTTGGAAGTTTCATCCTAATTTTTCATGGAGAAATTAAGGGGTTGCAAAACCAATGGGAGCACCTGGGTTCCAAGCACCACCAAAACAACAATATTCACCTCCTTCATCTTTTACATAAAATCAATTCCCTTCTCCTTGGGGGAATAAAGTAGAAAGGCTTGAAGATATGTTTTCTCAACTTATGAGCAAGATGGATCAAAGTGCTCAAGCTAGCTCTCATGCCATAAACATAATGGAGTAGAACATTAAGTCCAACCAAGTTTCCATAAAAAATTTAGTGGTGCAAATTAGTCAAGTGGAAAAAGAGATAAGTGAAAGAGGTAAGAGAAAGTTACCTCGCACTACTCAAGTGAATCCAAAATAGGACTGTATGACAATTCACCTGAGGAGTGGTAAGGTGGTAGAAGATGCGGTTCCTAAAGAGAAGGCAGCTAAGATAAATGAAACCAAGGATGTTGAGATTATGAATTTAGATGAAGAAGAAGAGCCTAAAGAAATCGAAACAAAGAAAGATTCTTCTCCAATTTTATAATTTTCCTTCATGCCATCCATACCATACCCTGAAAGGGTAAAGCAGAAGTATGATGATTCCAAATTTCATAAATTCTTTGACCCTTTCAAGAAGATCTAAATCAACATCCGTTTTGCTGAAGTACTTGATGAGATGCCTGCTTACACTAAGTTCTTAAAGGAAATCATCTCCAATAAAAAGAAGCTGGACAATTTTACTACGGTAGCCTTAATTGAGGAGTGTAGTTCTATTTTACAAAATAAACTACCCCCTAAATTTCACTATTCCTACTTACTTTAGTGCTTCTAATGTTTTTCAATGCTTATGTGACTTAGGTGCAAGTATTAATCTTATTCCTTTGCCTCTCTATAACAGGCTTGAAATTGGTGATCTTAAACAAACTACAATTTCATTGCAACATGCTGATAGATTAATTAGATACCCTGTTAGTATAGTTGAGGACTTACTAGTAAAAGTTGGTAAGCTTATAATTTCAGCTGACTTTGTTGTGCTTGAGATAGATTTCGATATGTAGGTTTCTATAATATTAGGAAGACTATTCTTAGCCACTGGTAGAGCATTGATTGATGCCTCGGATGGTAAGCTAAACTTGAGAGTTGGTGATGAGGAAGAGGCATTTAACATCTTCAAAGTTTTAAAGGGACTCTTTTTCGATGAAGTCAATATAGGATAGATGTAATAAATTCTCTTACACTTGAATCTATTCCTAAATTAACGTATGATGATGCTTCAGAGACATGTCTAGCTTTAGGAATAGATGAGAATGAATTAGATGATGAGTTAGTGGACTATGTGTCTAGACTGCAAAGTAATGGTTTTAGGTATAAACCTATAATTGAAGAATTGTGCCCTCATAAACCTAAATTATTATTAAGCCCACTAAAACCTGAATTAAAACAGCTTGCAATTCATTTGAGGTATGCTTTCATAGGATAATCAAATACATATTCGGTTATTATTTCTTCTTCTTTGAATTCCTCTCAAGAAGGGACGTTATTAAGGGTGCTACGTGAACATAAATTGGCTATTGGATGGAATATTATTGACATAAAGGGAATTAACCCTTCTATTTGTGTTCACAGGATTTTACTGGAGGAAAAAACCACAAACCTAGTCTGGAAAATCAGAGGAGACTCAATCCTAACATGAAGGAAATTATATGATCTGAGGTACTTAAGTTACTTGATGTAGGAATTATCTATCCTATTTCTGATAGCTCCTGTGTAAGTCTTGTGCAGGTGGAACCAAAGAAAGGTGGCATGACCGTCATCTCTAGTGATAATAATGAGTTAATTTCCATTAAAGTTGTGACGGGGTTGAGGGTTTGTATAGATTATAGGAAATTAAATGCAACAACTAGAAAAGATCACTTTCTTATCCCTTTTATTGATCAAATATTGGAAAGATTAGCAGGGCATGATTATTATTGCTTTCTAGATGGTTGTTCAAGGTATAACCAAATTCCTATAGCCCCAAAGGATTAGGAGAAGACCACTTCACTTGTCCCTATAGTACATTTGCGTATCATAGGATGCCCTTCGGTTTGTGCAATGCACCTTCCACTTTCCAACGCTGTATGGTGTTTATATTCTCTAAAATGGTGAAGAATATAATAGAGGTATTTATGGACAACTTTTCTGTTTTTGATTCTTATTTTGATGAATGTTTATTCAATCTCGAATAGGTCCTATTGAGATGTGAATAAACTAATCTTGTTCCAAATTGGGAAAAGTGCCACTTTATGGTAAAAGAAGGGAACATCTTAGGCCACAAAATTTCAAATAATGGAATAGAGGTGGATCCAGTAAAAATCAAAGTTATCAATAAATTACCACCCCTTAATTCAGTTAGAGCAATAAGGAGGTTTTTTGGGCATGCAGGTTTCTATCGCAGATTTATTAAAGATTTTTCCATGATTTCTAAACCCTTATATGCTTTGTTGCAAAAGGAAGTCCCTTTTGAATTTACTAATGAATGTCTTGACGCTTTCAACATGTTAAAAAAAGAACTTGCTTAGCCCCTATAATGGCCACACCGAATTGGAATCTCCCTTTTGAACTGATGTCTGATGCTAGTGATTATGCACTTAGGGCTGTCTTAGGACACAATCAAGATAAGAAATTACATGTTATTTATTATGCTAGCAAAGTTCTTAATGATGCTCAAATTAATTATGCTATTACAAAGAAAGAATTGCTAGTAGTTGTTTATGTGATAAATTTAGATCTTCTCTTGTTAGGTCCAAAGTCATTGTTTATACTAATCATTCTGCCTTGAAATACCTGCTTACAAAAAAAGATGCAAGGTTGTTCAGATGGATTTTACTCCTGCAGGATTTTGATTTGGAAATTAGAGACAAGAAGGGATCCGAAAATTCGGTTATTGATCCTCTTTCGTGACTTGAGCAAGGTGACAAGATGGGAGCTGAACCAATTAATGATGCCTTTCCTAATGATAATTTGTGGTCTATTAAGGAAAATGTTCCTTGGTTTTTTGATCATATTAATTTTCTGGTGTCTAAAATTATTCCTAGTGATTATTCATACCATAAGAGAAGGAAATTCTTATCTGAGGTGAGAAATTACTTTTGGGAAGAATTGTTGCTCTGTAGAAGGTGTGCTGATGGAATAATTAGAAAATACCTAATGAGGATATGCGATCAGTACTGTATCATTGTCATGCTTCTCCTTATGGCAGACACCATAGTGCTAACAAAACGACAGCAAAGGTTTTACAATCTAGTTTTTATTGGCATACTCTTTTTAAGGATGCTAAAACTTTTGTTGTGATATGTGACAGGTGTCAAAGAATAGGAAACATCGGTAGGAAGCACAAGAAGCTTTAGTCAGGAATTTTAGAGGTTGAACTCTTTGATGTATGGGTCTGGACTTTATGGGTCCATTTCCAGTATCCTTTGGTAATGAATACATCCTTGTGGCGATTGATTATATATCCAAATGGGTGGAAGCCACAGTTTTGTCAAACAACACTAGAGCTAGTGTTGTCAAATTTGTCAAGAAGCTCATATTTTTAGGATTTGAAGTTCTAAGAGCTATAATAAGTGACAATGGGGTACACTTTAAGAATCATCAATTTAAATCTCTTTTGGAAAAATATGGGTGCCATCTTAAGTTTGGAACCACTTACCACCCTCAAACCACAGGCAAGTTGAGGTATCTAATAGGGAAATGAAGCAAATTTTGGAGAAAACTGTTAATACCTCAAGAAAGGATTGGGCATTCAAGCTTGATGTCGCTCTTTGGGCATATAGGACAACATACAAGACTCCCTTGAGCATGTCTTCATACAGGTTAGTCTTTGGAAAATCTTGCCATCTTCTTATTGAAATTAAGCATAAGGCATTATGGCAATCTAGAGTTTGAATTATCATCTCAAAGAAACTGGATAGAGGAGACTGATGGAATTGAATGAATTAGATAAATTTCGCCTAGATGCTTTTAAGAATGCTGGAATATACAAAGAGAGAACCAAGGCTTTCCACTACTAGCATATCCTTTGGCAAGAATTTAAACCTGGTCAAAAAATTTTGCTATTTAATTCTCATTTAAAGTTGTTTAAAGGGAAATTGCAGTCCAGATGGTTTGGACCTTTATGGTGACCAAAATATACCCACATGGAGCTGTGGAGATTAGAAGGGATGAACAAAAGCTTTTTATAGTCGATGGGCAATGACTTAAGCACTTTTTTGAGGGATAGATGGTTGGATATATTTCCACCATCATATTCCACAATCAATATTATGGTGGCCTAGTCTAGCTGAAGACATTAAATTTAGCGTTTGTTAGTTGGCAACCCAATGTTTCTAACTCTTTTTGTTATTTTATTAATTTCATTTTTTTTCACATCTTCTTATTCTAGTTTACTGTATGTTGCATAGGGGTTAGTGTTTGTGAGACATCCCAATGACACCTCCTATTAGCATGAGGCATAGCTTGATCATGACTCATCGAATCTAGAGGTAAAGCCCATGTTAAGTGTGGGGGAGGTAAGTTGCAATATCTCTTTGTTTGATTTAATATTGTTATACTACTTTCATTCATACATCATACATTTAGCTTTACACTTTATTTTAATATAACCTTATGTTTTATTTTGTTTCTTTTAATTTGGAAAATTGTAAGTATAACTTTAATGCTATTTTATTCTATCTCCATAATTTTATCATGTATAGCTTGATGGGAGATATGAATACAAGGTTCAGAATTTAGCTTTTGATATTGCAGTTTATTATTTTAAGGGGTTTCTTCACCTTTAATCCTTCTTCTGTTCTTTGCATTATTTTTTTTTATCTTTCCCGACATTGAGGATAATGTTGATTCTAAGTGTGGGGGAGGATGTTGATGGTTTTGCATGCATTATTTTTCATTGAATTATCTTACAATTTCTATAAAAAATATATTAACCTTTGTTTTGTGTAGTTTTGCATTAACTAATTTTGCATATTTTCATCATGCATGTTTGTGTACTTATACATCTTTCACATTCTAGTTGTCAATATAATGAGTTAATTGTATTATGGGTAAGATATTCTTTAGATCTCTAATCTTAAATAAGATGCATAATATGATTAAATTGATTACATAACTTGTGTTGATTGAATTTTGCAAAACAATCTACTCGTTTACGCTAAAAAATCGCAAGTATACGGGTCGTGACTTGTAGTTAGAAAGCATATATCGATCCCAAAGGGATTGATACCTAGACACCACTTAATTCATATTACAATTTGCTTAAGAAATGAAATTATTTAATAAAAATAAACGGGAAAATTAAATCAATATGATATGACTAACAATGAATAATTGAAAATACCGAAATGCAGAAAATTGGAATTCAAGGTTTAAATGACTAAAGATCACTTTTTCCCTATCTTGTCTCCCTTATATTTTATAATGACTAGAAGAAAACTCCTTCTCTTCTTTGCTAAACTATGGAAATTCTGGTGTTGATGTGCTATTTTCTCAATTTGGATGGATGATCCTTAAATTTCCACCTTTCTCAAGACTCAAAACCTGGATTTTTCACTTAAGAAGGCTCTTCTTTATAGAGATATCACCTTTTCTTTTCTTCCATAGGGGTTAATATCTTATATAATCCAGAAAACTTAAAGTTTAATTAAACCCTACATATGTTCTTGGATAAAACATCCCACGATCGTGGGAATTGGCATGATTCTCATGATCGTGGGATCTTGCAACATAATGCTTCCTCTTCTCTTCTCTTATTTGGTCTCTAACTCAATCTTTATGTTTGTTAATCTTCATTCCTACATGAAAATGATCAATTCTTGCCCTAAATTAACATCAAACGTAAAAGAACAATAATGAAGATTAAACTAAACGAAAAACATACAAAATGAATCCTAAAATGAAACAATAATAAACTATTATGCAATAAACATATGCCAAATACTTGGGAAAAAATAGACTAATGCACAACTATCAACTTCCCCACACTTAAATCTTTGTTTGTCCTTAAGCAAAATAAATACAACCAATCAATTTCATCACTTCATTTTCACAAAGATTACAGCATACAATCCCTCAAACTTTAGCCAACTCAAATATCAAGTTATTACATATATCATGACAACTTTTCATTAGTGTACATAAGCAAACTCAACATATAGTACCATCACTCAAAGATAAGTACAAATGCAAAGCGAATCTTCCTTACAGTTTCACTCATTTCTTTCAAGTGTTTGATAGTTAGTATTTTGCTCAAACGTCTTATAAGAAACTACACTACCATAGGCTTGTTAATACAACAATTCTCCTCTACAATGATTACATGCATAAATAGATCAAAAGGACTTGTTTAGGGTTGTAATATGGTAAAGTTTAAGGTGGGTAAAGAGGGTAAAGGGTTTAACACAGGTATTCATAAAGTTTAAAGCCGGTGAAAGGGATAATGAAACATAACTTTGAGATACACAAGTGTAACTATACTACTACTCTGCACTCATCGATGCTACTCAATTGTACTCTTTTTTCTTTTCTTTTCTTTTTTCATTTTTCTTTCTTTTTCTTAATACATGGAAGAAGCTATGAATAAAATAGCAACTATATACAATGTGATCACAGGTAGAAGTATCCTTAACTTATCTTGGTAAAAATTTTCACAACGATCCCAGCTAATGCATTACTTAATACTCTACTAAGCTTGTGAATGGGTAGGTTAGTGAGGTCTTAGGTTTTAAAATTTTTGGGTATTTTTGAGAAACAAAAGGTTAAAGCTCAACAGGGGGTAGCAAGGGATAATAAAAAGGATGGGTCATTTAAGCCAAGGGTTAACACAAAAAAGCCTTAATCATCTATATTAAGCATGCATCTAATAGACTCAAACCGATTCAAAGCAAGTTTTAGTAACCTAAGGAAGTATCACTCAACAAAGAAATAGAATGACTATGGATGGAGTCATATGGCTCAATCCTCACATTGACTCAAATGAACATTCATTATGCATCTCTATACTGCCTCATTGCTCAAATGTCAAATTGTGAGCAAGGTTATGTAACCAACTAATTTTTATCACACTATATGGTTCACTTTCTACTTAAGTAGCCTAATTTGAGTTCAATCATGTATTCAATCTAATTTCAACTAGTATGACAAAATCTCATAACAATACCAATTAAAATGATTAAAGTACGGTTCCTTCTCTTAACATAAAACAACTTGCTATGCCTAAACATGCATACTATTTAACAAAATGCAAACAGTGATTAAAACAATGCAATTGAAAAAGTTAATGTCACCTCCTCTCACTTAAAGATCGTGTAAAAGAAATGAAACCAGAAAAAGAAATCAAACAAGCAAATGACATTAAACCAACAAAAGATATCAAACCAAATAAAAGACATTAAACCAAAAAAAAGCATTAAACCAAACAAAAGAAATGAAACAAACAAATGACATCAAACCAAATAAAAGAAATAAAACAATGTAGAAGTTACGGTAAGGAAAGCTTATGGAGAATGTGGGGGTGACGATGTTGACGAAAGAGCTTCAAAATTATTCCTCTGAAAGAACTTGAGGAGTTTTTTCTTTAAGTACCACTACTCCTTGTGGACTTGTCTCATCTGAGTACTGTGCTCGTTAATTTGCAATGCCATTTGCTAAAGATTGGAGGCCGTCTAGTTAAGGATTTGTTGAAATCTATTGATTTCTGCTGTTTTAGTTGGTTCCTCCTCCACTGCTTCTTCTTATGGCTCTGGTATTGCTTAGGATGTGGAGGGTAGGGAAGCAACTGTATCTTTTCCCTTCCTATTCTTCACTGTAGTACACGTATGAGGATTTCGGAGTTTCATAGAGTGGAACTCTAAAATATCATAGCGCCTCCAATAAGATATTTCAAAAATATCGTATTGAGTTGTACGCACATTATCCACATTAAAGTTATAAAACATAGCCAAAGTAGAAGCAATATAAGACATGCCAAAATAAGGGCTCTTCTTATTCACAACACTCATTATCGATCAAAAAATCCTATAATGCATATTGATTTTTGTTTTTCAATCTATGCACCAAAGAAAGAAAAGTTCTTTGGTCGAACATTTATTACTTTTAGTTTTATTAAACACCGTTAAACACATAAATTTATGTAAAAGCAAATGTTCGGCGCTTTGGATTAAAGTGTTTGGTGCATTGCTAGAGTCAAAATTTGCTTCACCTATTAGAGCTTTACAATAATTATCGACATCAAAGTCATTGTGGTCATCTAGAGTTTTTATATTTGATAAATTGAAAATTTCATGAATGACATGATAATCAAGTTTATAAACATCGCTAGCTAACCTAATCCAGAATATGCCCATTTTAGTGTTATAACGTACTGTAGTGAAAAACTCCATAGTCATTGTAAGGAAAATAGGGCACATCACAATGGATGAATTTATTCCAACCTATGTTTGTAGCTAGTCGCTCAACATTTTATCACACTCCTATGGTTTCTAATAATTCAAAATCAAAGTAACGAGGAGTAATCAATTCCTTATCTCTAAGGTCTCGGAAATGCATACCTTCTTCCTCTGAATAAATGGGAAATGGGAAATGTTTTCGCCAAATTAGGTTTACCTTCACCGGAGACTTAAAGGCGCAATTCATCCATTGATTTCCGAGCTGCCATCTTCTTTGGTGCCATTGGAAGAAGAAAACCTGTAAAAATAATAAAGAAAGGGACGAGTCCTTTTTTAGAGAGAGAGAGAAAAAATCTGACCCAAATCCTTATATTTTTGGATGATTAATGCATGATAAGAGTAAAGGATTGAAAGATTGATGAAAAGAGATGAAGAAAATACCAAGAATCTAGAGGAAAATGAAGGATTTTAGAGATTGGGAGAAGAGTCTTCGTAGGTTGGAGAGAGAATGTGTGAAAATTTTGAAGAATGAATGAAAGAAGAAAGGGGAGGGAATTTTAAAATTTCCTTCGGTTGGTGTAATTCTTCCACTTCTAAACCTTCTTCAAAGCCTAGTGTGCATTCTCAATGATCCCACAACCTACAAACACAGGAAAATAATATTTCAACAAGAAATTTGAAGAGAAAATAAGTTAAAATTCAAACAAAAATACAAATAAATGTCAATCAAACTCAAATCAAACATGATCATAATTAAAGAATCAAACAAGTGAATTAATGTTGGTCCCCTAAATTTTTTCTTGATGAATAAGCATGATTTAAATAAATTATGAGGTCCTTAAGGGATTATTTGATTTGGAGTTAAATTATTATGTCAAGTTTAGGAGGATATATAGTATGAAATTCTTGGTCATCTGAGCTGAAAGTTATGATCCTTAATGAAGAAAGGGGAGGGAATTTTAAAATTTCCTTCGGTTGGTGTAATTCTTCCACTTCTAAACCTTCTTTGAAGCCTAGTATATATTCTCGATGATCCCACAACCTATAAACACATGAAAATATTATTTTCAACAAGAAATTCAAAGAGAAAATAGGTTAAAATTCAAACAAAAATACAAATCAACATCAATCAAACTCAAATCAAACATGATCATAATTAAAGAATCAAACAAGTGAATTAATGTTGGAACCCTAAATTTTTTCTTGATGAATAAACATGATTTAAATAAATTATGAGAACCTTAAGGGATTATTTGATTTGGAGTTAAATTATTATGTCAAGTATAGGAGGATATATAGCATGAAATTCTTGGACATCTGAGCTGAAAGTTATGATCCTTAGAAAGGAAGAAGTATCTTATGCCTTTTAACTTCTTCTATATTTACGTATCGTCTGTGATGATGTCACATCGTTTGTAATGACGTCATAACACAGACGCAAGGTAAAGACGCATTGTCTATGATGATGTCGTAACACAGACGTAAGAAAAACATAGACGCAAGGAATCGTCTTGTTTTGCCTATCGTCCATGTTCTGCTTCGTCTGTATTTGACTTTGCTTCTGTCTTTGTTTCGCTTCGTCTATGTTTGACTTTGCTTCCGTCTGTGTTTCACTTCGTCTGTGTTTGACTTTGCTTCTATCTGTGTTTCGCTTCGTCTGTGTTTGATTTTGCTTTCGTCTGTGTTTCGCTTCATCTGTGTTTGACTTTGCATCTTTTAAGTTGACCGTCTATCGTCTGCCTTTTGCCATTTCATCTGTCTTTTGCCATTTTGTCTATCTTTTGGCACTTCGTCTATGTTTTGAATTTCGTTTGCCTTTCTGCTTCGTCTACTTTCTAAAGTAGACAAATTTCGTCTGCCTTTCTGCTTCGTCTACCTTCTGACGAATTTCGTCTGCCTTTCTACTTCGTCTACTTGCTGATGAAATTCGTCTGCTATTTTCTTCTTATGCTTCTAGCATTCGTATGATTTTGTATTTGTCTGCTTATTGCTTTGTATGCTTCTGGAATTCGTCTACTTTCTACCCAAGTGACCGAGACCTCTTCTTTTGTATACTGTTCATTTTGTATCGTCTGGTCCATCTTTGACCCTTTAGATGATAGAATTTGTTCTTAAGGTCTTCAAGAAACTTATAGACCTATAAGTCCTCTTTGAAATCATCTTAAGATGATCTTAATTCAACCTCTTTACTGAAAGTCATGCCATTTGTCCCGAGACAAGTTCAGTATGATTGAGGACAAAAACATGTTTGATTCTTTTGGCCATAACTTCTTCTCTAGACACTCAAATGACTTGATTCTTGAACCATTGGACACGTAACACAATAGAGAATATTTTTCTAAAATAAAGTGTTATGTTAGAATGTTTAAGGGTGTTTTTGGCAAGACACTTAAGTATAAAAGACATAAGGCATAAATGGAAGAACAAATAGGACATTTCTCAATCATTAAGGGCATAATTGGAAGAAGAATTGTTGTCTTGCTTATAAATGAAGAAGAAAAACGTGAATGGAAGGATAAGCAGGAAAGAATAACAAAAATGAGAGAGAAAGAGAAAGAGAGTTTGATGGTTTGAGAGAAAAGAAGAGAATGAATTAGGGTTTGACTTTTCTTAGTCCTCAAGAGAGATTTTGAGGCTGTTGAAGAAGAGAAAAAGGAAGAGGAAGAAAAGAGCTTCCATTTGAGCTAGGGATCCCTTCATCTGGTGAAGAATGAAGGTAAAACCCTTTTGAGACTTTTGTATTTTTGAAAGGATTTTAGTCCACGGAGTTTAGAAAATATTTAGGTTTAAGTATTCTAGAACCAATTCTAGTGATTGTGCTTGAGCGATTTTCAATTGAAAACCCTATTGAGTGGAATTTTTGTTATTGTATAAAGGGATCAAAGAGGCAAGAGGAACAAGAGAAGAGGCATGTTTAAGCAAGTTTATAAGCAAGGAATTCAAGGTAGGTTTCATGTTTATAATTGAGTAATGAGGCATTAATGTTTTCTTCCAAATCAAGAAAATAAAATGATTTCAATTACTTCATAGATGTTGCATTTATTTGCTCTTAGTTGGATTATGGAATTGTTATATGTTTGCTATATGAATTGTGTGATGATTTATGAAAAGATTTTGAAAATGTTTCTTTTTGAAAAGATGCAAGTTTATGAAATCATGTTTTTGGAATACTTCATGTCTATGAGAAGCAAGTTTTCAAGAATTGCCATTTGGGCAACATGTTTTATGTTATACTATGCATTGAAAGATGTATGACCATGTTATGCCATTGAAACATGTCATGGCATTTTGTTTGAATGAAAAGATAAATAAGCATGAAAGTATGAGCATATGATCAAATGAATATGTGCTTTTGTTTGGGCAAGAGTGGAACCATTCTATTCGTCACGTGCACGTTGACAAGAGCCTTCTCCCGGCTGCCCGCTTGTGGCATATGAGCTCCAAAAAAGGACTCATTTTGTTCATGGTTTAACCTTTGGTTTCTCCATTCTGACTCCATGGAACCCTCAAGCTATTTGTTGTGCATTTACATTTTGATCTGTTAAGTTAGGATGCAAATTTGGAGTGTTATGCGATGATGAATTGAATTATGAATTGTGAATTGCTGTGATGTTCTTTATGTTTCAATAAGAATTTTTATGACTAAACTTTTTAAATGGTTTTGCTTGTTATTTGTTATAAACTGTTACCCACGAACTTTCAACCTCAACTCCTTCCTGTCCCCACCTCCAGGTGATAAGCAAGAGATGGAGTGAAAGAGAATCAAGGCATCACTCCCAGTTTTCTTATGTTGTATTTTGAGTTAGTTTTGGAAGACACAAGGCTTTAGTCACTTTTTAAGAATTTATAGTTCATGTAACTTTTGTATTTTGCGATTTCGGGTTATGTTGTACTGTGGCTTGAAAGGCCATTATAGCTTTATAAAGCCCTTTGTTTTAAGAGTATTGAAATGGGAATGATGAAAGTTAGTTGTAAGTAATGTATTAAATGAAAAGGATTTGAAAGTCTTACGATATTCCGATTATAATTCCGATTAAGAGTTGGGTTCCAAAAGCGAGGCCCATCAATTAACATGAACAATCACAAGAAAGATAGAATTCCATGGGTTGCCTCCTATGCAGCGCTTTTTTTAACATCAATAGCTAGACATTCTCCTTGTGCTTAAGGCGACTCAAATGGATGGTACTGTGGTAGTGCAAAAACTGATCTCAAATTTCGCAAATATGCTACCCTGGATTGGATTCCACCTTCCTTGTGATTTTCCTTCCTTTGCCTTCTCCTATGTGATTGTTTCTTCCTGAACGCATTCCTACGATCCTCAATATCTTCCCATTATCTTTAGGGTTCAGGTTCATTGATATCTATTGGGGGTAAAGGAGAACGATAGTCTTTCCTTGACGCCTTAAAGGTTAATTGCTCATTTCCTACTCTCAAAGTGAGTTCACCCCTGTCAACATCAATGATCGAATGAGAAGTAGCTAGGAATGGCTTTCTACATCTTCTCCAATGTCCAGCATGTAAAAATCTGTGGGGAAGATGATTGTATCAATCTGCACTTGCACGTTCCTAATAATCCTTTTCGGCTGATGCAGTGGGCTTTAGCTCTCCTAACCCTAACTTCTGACTAAAAGTGTGGGGCATCATGTTGATACTAGCTCTCAAATTTGTAAATGCTCTGGCTATCTTGACTCCATTAATACTACAAGGAATGAAAAAGTCCCTTGGGTCTTCTTTCTTCTATGCTATGTTCGAATTTCCTTCTGTTGTGTGCTCTTTCTCCTCTTTCTTGACCAGTTCCTTTAATATGAGCTTTATTTGGAGTTGATTCATTATATCCTTAATCTTGTTTGACTCAACCTCCTTTAAATTCCTCGCTACCCTACTTGCAAATAACTTTCATTGAGCAAAAATTAGATATGGAAGTCCAGGTTGAGGCTACTAGATCGGCACACTTACCGGATCACTTGGAAGGACTTCCAAAACTGTTTCTCCTTTTCTCTTGTCCCCGTCTTCCTTCTTATGTTTAATTTCCCTTTTCCAAGTCTCCGTGATAGCCACGATCCATTCCTTTGGGTTAACCTCGGTATTACTCGTAAGTTGCCTGCATTTCTAGAGGATAAAGCATTAGCGAGTTGACCTACCTGAACTTCTAAATTGTGGATGGATGATGCATGATTCTTCACGATCTGATCAAAATTTTCTTCCATCCTCTTTTGATTTTCTTTCTGACTGGCAGACATCCTTTTCTAATATTCTTCTTGAGCTACCAGTTTAGAGCCTTAAATTTCCATCATCTTGTAAATTTTATTTTCCATTGATCCAATTCGATCTTATTGAAATCTGGGAGGTCTTTGCGATCTTGCTTAGCCACCTGCATTGTTAGCGTTCTAAGAAAAATTCGGGTGGTTTTTTATAATCCACCCAGATTATAAGTATTTGAATAAAGGTTGTTACCTCTCTGTGGCTAGTCTAGGTAATTTACTTGTTCTGTACCACCTGCTTCCAATAGAAAACACTCAGCTAATCTGTGGTTACTTTGTCCACAAAGCATCGCCTTAGCTGTAGATGAATATGCTCCTTACATATTGTTCAACTGCTTCATAAGGACTGTAATCTGTACCTACAACGCAATAACAAAGTCAATAGAGATCATACCATTTTACTCCTTCTTTCCCTATATGCTCCTCTTGTTTGATCACATGCAACTGTTGGTCACTAACTCCTTTAAAAGGTTACGAGTTGCTTCAATGATCTTCCTCATTAATGTCCTCTAGCGGCTGCATCTATAGTTCCTTTCGTACTTGGATTCACACCATTGTAAAACGTCTATAATAGGAACTCCCACGGAAGGTTGTAATGGTGATAACTTCTTTGTAATTCCCTAAATCTCTCCCCAGCTTCATAGAAAGATTCCCCATCATTCTATTGAAAATTTGTTATCTACTTTAAGATCTTTGTCTTCTTCATCAATGGAAAATACTTCGTGTGGAATGCTTGGACAAGTTGCTCCTAAGTAGTAATCTACCCTGAGTTGAGTGAGTTGTACCACGCCTTCGCCTGATCTTTCAAAGTGAAAGAAAACAATCTCAGCTTTACTACATCATCAGATATTTCGTTGAATCAAAAAGTGTTACAGATCTCCAAAAAGTTGCAATGTGGGCATTCAGATCGTCGTTCGATAGCCCATAGAATTGCATACTATTCTGCAAAATGTTGAGGAGTGCCATTTTTATCTCGAAATTGTTGGCTTGAACCACTGGCCTTGCAACTCCTTAAGGACTGAATCCTGGCCTTATGAAGTCCATCAGTGTCTATTCAGCTCTTCCTTGCTCTCCTTCTTCAGCCATGTCTCGTTGTGTCAAAATTTGACGCTTCAGTCGTCTTATCTCTCTTTCGTGTCTTTTAATATCGGGATACTCTTTTTCACTAATTTTTGTCTATCTTAGCGTGTTCCTTGTGCTCATGTAGCTAAAAATACACAAGGAAAAGTATAAAAAACTTTTAAATCAAAATAATCTAAACTAAACAAGATGCCAAACAAACAATCCCCGACAACGACACTAAAAACTTGCTGATTGAATTTTGCAAAACAGTCTACTTGTTTTATGCTCAAAAACTGCAAGTATATGGGTTGTGAATTATAGTTAGAAAGCAGATATCAATCCCGCAGAGGTTAATTCCTAAATACCACTTAATTTAGATTACACTTTGTTTAAGAAACAAAATTGCTTAATGTAAAATAAACGGAAAAATTAAATCAAAATAAAATGACTAACAATGAATAATTGAAAATACCGAAATATGGAAAATTGGAATTCGAGGTTTAAATGACTAGAGATCACTTTCTTCTTATCTTGTCTCCCTTCTATTTTATTAATTAAATTGTGTCTCACATAAGATGTCCAATTGTATTAACTACCCTCTCTCAAGGTGTAACTAATTGTCCATATTCAAATTAAATGAAGTTGATTAGGTAGTCTCTTAATCTACCTATTTACTCCACCAATTTAACTATTTATTAATCTGTCTTATAGGTGATCAATTAAGTTAGCCAAGATATCTCATTTAACTAATCAATTAACGTGACGAATGTTAGTCTATAGGTTGCCAACTCTCATTGTACAATCTTACACAAATAACCCAACTCAATCTCTCAATTTATTGTAAGTTAATGAATATAATCAACAATCATCAAAGAAAACTTTCATTCGATTCAATAAAATAGGGGTTTAACAAGACAGTTCAAAAGTAATTCCTAAGAACAAATTAGCCACTCATGGTCTCTATAAAATCACCATCATTCAAATATGCCATCTTACAATGACTAGAAGAGATAAAAATGACAGAAAATTGAATAAAAAAAACTACTTCTCTTCTTTGCCAAACTCTGGAAATTCTGGTGTTGATGTGTTATTTTCCAAATTTTGATGAATGATCCCTAAATCTCCACTTCCTAAAGACTTAAAATCTAGATTTTTTACTTAAGCAGGCTCTTTTCTACAGAGATATCAACTCTTCTTTTCGTCCATAGGGGTTAATATCTTATATAGTCTAGAAAACTTAAAGATTAACTGAACTCCGCATATGTTCTCGGATAAAACATCCCACGATCGTGGGAATTAATATGATTCCTATGATTGTGGGATCTTGTAATAGAATGCTTCCTCTTCTCTCCTCCTCTTTGGTCTCTAGCTCAATCTCCAAGTTGCTTAATGTTTATTTCTACATAAAAGTGATCAATTCTTATCATAAATGAACATCAAACATAAATGAAAAACAATGATGATTAAACTAAATGAAAACATACAAAATGAATCCTAAAATGCAACAATAATAAACTATTATGCAAGAAAAACATGCCAAATACTTAGAAAAACATATACTAATGCACAACTATCACCTTGTCACAATTGGATGTTATAATGTTAAATTGATTGAATAAGTATGCTATTGAATGGGTAAACATCACTGAGTGAGCTATTTTGAGCCTAAAGGATTACAATCAGTCTTATTTTTCTTACGAGTGATATAATTTTCTCTCCTATATATCTTTACTTCTAAAACTTGCATTGCATATTTTTGAGATTACATAATCATACTATGGTATGTTCATGAAAGTGATAAAAGGCATTAAGATTAAGCTTGAGCCAAATAGCTAACCCTTTTTATATATCAATCCCCTAGTGAACCCTTTGTGCCTACTGATTGTATTTGAGTTTTTTTCTCTTTAAACCTATTCCAAAGAACCTTGAACCAAGAAAAAAAATCATCTTTGTTCGATGGTTAGTAGAGCTATAAATGCTGTGCATTCAATATTTTTGTTGATAGATATACAAAGGAAGAAATGTGGGGGTGTTTTCTATAGAAATTGAACGAGCATACAGTAAAAAAAAGTGAAAAGTGAAAAAAAGAAAAAAATGACATCTAAGTGACATTTTTTAAAAGTTGAGCACGTTCACATCATATTCCAAGGTGAAAGAATGATGGAAAATTTGATAATAGGGTTGGTGGAGTTTCCTAGGTATTATGGTTATTGGGTAATTTCTCAGTAAAATTTGCCAATGATGATTGTATTATTTTTAGTTTATGCTTTACTAATTATTGGATGTTTGAATTCCTATCCTTTCTTTCTTAGCCTACTTCACCCTTTGGCCCCATTTCAACCAAAGGAATAAGGCATTTTTTAATTCATGGATATGTCATAGATAGGAGTAGTTGAGAAGTAGATAAAATGCAATCTTATGGTAAGAGATATGCATTAGAAGATGATTGAGAGTCACCCTTAAACACTTGTGTTAAAAGTGAATGGTAAGAGGGACTTCATTCATGGCATGTGATTTGATTAATTGAAGCATTATGATGTCTTATTATTGCTTAGTTTGTGATATAATTTATGAAGTATTATATGGTCTTATGTCTATATTTCAAATCTTACCTATAATGCTTTCAACTTATTGGATTGGTTTGTGGTGATGATTAGGTATGGAATGATGAAAAGAAAACGTTTGTGGGTATCATTCATTTTAAGTAAACCCTCAGGAGAAACTCCTCCATTATGGATGCATAGTGGTTTAAAGGCTTGTGGTAAATGCTAAATGCCACTGTACACTGACAAAAGTGGAATCGATATGTTGTTTGCAGATTTAGTAGTTAATTTTCCCTTGTTTTTGCTTAGGGACAAGAAATAGTTTAAGTGTGGGAGAATTTGATAAGTTAATAATTTATATATGATTTTGGGATGAATTGAAAGTAATTTGACTTATCACTATATGAATTTTGAGCTTTATTTAGTTAATTATCACGTATTTTAACTTTATTGCTTAATAGGTGCAAATGGATAGATTTTTGGGTAAGAGGCATAACTTTTTATGTTGATGTCAGATTAAGGTCATTCAAGTATGCTTTTGAAGAGGACTCCAAGTTCTACAACTTCTATGAAGACTCTGAGGAGAGATTTTACCGTCTAAAGGGCTAAAATTGTATGTTCCTGTAGATATCCATTGTATGTTTGCCCAGCGGGCTTGATGTCCCTCCAAACCGACATGAGCAAAGTTAGAAAGCTGGAAAACCTAAGAAGGTCAACCCAGCAAACATAAAGTCTCCCTAACGGGCATCTACTAGCCATTTGGACTGAAATTCATTCCAAAAGATAGCATATGTCCACCCAACGGACATATGGTCTGCGTAACAGACCTGGACGACAATTTTACGATTTTTCGTTCCTAGTTTGACTCAAATTAAGCTTCTTGGATCCTAAGGAACTATAAATACTTATTTTTAAGGCCTACAAAAGGGAGCCACATATCCTAACCTAGTGCAGGACCCAAAGAGGCACCCAAGGAGGCCAAGGAGAAGATTAAGTAGGATTCAATTAAGCATTGGAAGCAATTTTGTTTTATTTTCTTTCAATCTTCTCTCTACTCTTTCTTAGATGTTGATATCTTTATTTTTATGGATTATTTTATTATTTTCTTGAACTAAATCCTAATTAGGGTTAAGGATGTAGCCTAATTTGGGGAATTGATTTGTATTTTATAGATTGATTGGTTCTAAATGAAAGTTCTTTGGTTATGTTTATCTTTCTTGAACTTTATTGTTGTTTCTATGCTTGATCATCATAGATGCAATCTTAGGAATTATATGATGAACTGAGAGGTGAAGTATAATTTGTGCATTAGGAAGATAAACATATTAGATTTAGAGATAGAGATACTAGTATGATATCTTATAATTGCTTGTTCTTAATGAATTTGACTAGTTATGTTTCACATTGAGAGATGGTAATCAACTAGTTAGGTATTTTTATATGTCTTAAGAGAGAATACAAGTAAATTTGTTCAATTGTTACTATAACCTATCACTTAATCAAACCCATAATTTATTAATCAATCTTTTAAATTGGTGAACCTAAAGCTTAAGTCTAAATCATAAGATTTCCCTTACTCGTTTATTTATAGTCTTTACAATTTATTGTTTGCTCTATTCCAATCATCTTTTAAGTTTCTTGTTATTTAATTCAAGTAATTAAGATTAATTCAGTAGTGACTAACTTAGTCTTTATGGGAGACGACTTTGTAATACTTGATTTGTAGGTATTAGGCACGATTTTGTGCGCTTGCAAATTTTGTCTACCACATTTATTATTCTTGATTAGCTTGCTAACCTTGGTATCAGGTCTAACTACCATCCATAGGTGTTGTAATTCCTGATTTTATATAGAGGGCCTTTAGAGTGCTAATTATTGAACCAAAACATGGTTTGTTCCCATTCCAAATCTTATGGAAAATTAGTTGCTGTATCCACTATCTAGTGTTTAGTATTTGCTTGAAATTCCAAGGTATATTCTGTTTTATCACGACCTTCTATATACAATTACTTTTAATGAACACATCATGTATCCATTTTACCCAAAGTTTGTCCTTCTTGTTGTATAATCACCATAGATTCTTTGCTAGGTTGACTTGGTTTAGTAACCTAGCTGAGCATAGTCCTAACCCTCCTTGGTTTTTAGATTTACAAATTATACTTTACCTTACTTTAGCCTCATTTCTCCCTCTCATAAGAAGTCTTTTAACTTCCTGCCTATATCTTGAGCACACTCTTTAGAAGATAAGTTTTTGATCCAATTATTTGTTAACTTGACAAGGATAGTCTGGATTAATTGTAGTCTTCTACCATAACTGAGGTATTTATTACACTAATAGTTGATTCTTTTTTGAAGTGTGTCGATCAAAGTTCTACAGTCTGAAGCTGTAAGTCTTTTTTATGAAATAGGCACTCCAAGGTACTTAACGAGGAGAATTCCTTACTTCAATACTTTCCTCAATGCTTGAGTAGGACATTCAATTCCACAATTTGAAGATAGGTAAAAGCAACTTTTACTTGAATTTTTTTTCAATCTAGACATTTTCTTGAAATCCTCCATTGATTGCAAGAGAAGTTCTATTGATAGTTTTTTAGGTTTGCAAAATAATAAGAAGTTATCTTTATAAGCAAGGTGAGTTATGTTGTTAATTTTGCATCTATGATGATATTGAAATCATGGGTTGTTTTCCAGATTCCTTGTGATTATGACTAGAAAGGCCTTCATACACAGTACAAATAGATAAAGGGATAATCGATCCCCTTAACTAAGCTCTCATTTAGCTTTGAATAGTCTTGTAGGTTCCTCTTTCACCAAAATAGAAAGGGATGTTGTAGCCACACATTCTTCCATCCACTTCCTAAATAAAGGGTGGTAACCTATTGCCTTTATGATGCTAAAAATGAAGCTCCAACTGACTGAGTTATATAACTTTGCCAATCTATCTTTATTGTGCAATTCTTCACTTTTGACATGGTATTGTATTCTTTAAGGATCTCTTGACAAAGCAAAATGTTTGTGCCTATTATTCTCCCTTATATGAATGCATTCTGGGATAGATTTATGATTTTTCCCATACTTCTCTTCAGTTCACTTGCAGGTATCTTAATAATGGTTTTGTAGAGAATATTGTAGCAAGAAATTAGGCTAAAATGTTCAAGCCTACTGCATTGGGTTGTTTGGGGACCAGGCTCTTAAATGTTTTATTCCATTATATCTTTATGATACCTTTTTTGAAACACTCCTTGATAGCTTCTATGACCTTCTTATCCAACATATCCCAGTTCCTCTTAAAGAATCTCCCATTATAGCCATCTAGGCTTGAGGCTTTGTTGGGATTTAAAGAAAATAGAGCTTTGATGATCTCTTCCCTTGATATTTCTTTGATTGTTACTGCCTTATCCTTTGCTGAAATCTATTCCTATTCTCCTTAATATATCATCAAGGATAATCTTTACTTCCTCTTCTATACCATACTGTATGCTGAAGTATTTAAAAGTAAGTCTCTTCTTGCTCTCTTGGTCTTGGTGATTCTGACCTGAATCATCTTCCAAGTATTGAATTTGGTTCATGTTCCTTCTTACTCTAATTAAGTTCATGAAGTACTTAGTGCGCCTCTCCCATTCTTTAAGCTAAATCATCCTTGATTTTTGTCTCAACAATTTATTTTTTTTTCTTCTAGGGCCTTACTGTACTTGTTGATTAAATTTTCTTCTTCTTTTCTTAGAAGTAAGTCATTAGGTTTGGACAATACTGTCCTCTGGCATCTTTGTAATTCATTTAGTGCTTTTGCAATTACCTCCTACTCTAGTATTCTATTCTCGTTGTTGTCCTTTGCTACCTTCAGCATTTTGCTAACTTTAAGCTCATTCCCTCCCTTAGGATACTTCTAAACCTTGGATTGTCCATTAAGTGATTAAAGACTCTAAAAAGTGTAAACCTTTTGATGTTTGAGAGGGATAAATCCATTATAGTAGGGCTATGGTCTGAGGTACTAAGTTCTTCAAATCGTGCTAAACTTATGGGAAATTGGGCTAATCACTCGCCATTAACCATGCATCTATCAAGTTTTTTCAATAGAAACCAACCTCCACTCTACTTGATGTTCTAAGTAAACATATTTCCATAATACTTAAGATCTAAAAACCTAGGTGTATTTTTAATTCTTCTTATTCCTTGCAATTTTACTTTACCTAGTGTCTACCAACCTAGGATTCATATGTACAGAAAATGCAGTTGTAATCTCCATTTACTGACTAAGGTGAGGTAATTGCATTGCTAATCTTCACTAATTCCTCCCATATGAATTGCCTCTAAAAGATATAATTTGCTGCATTAATTGTTGTAACAGTTATGTATCTGTTTGAATCTTTATGTACCAATTCACAACTTATCATTGGGTTTCTATTAGACCAGTTTACTATTTCTGTCTTCTAAGTATTAACACCTTTATAACTTTCCCTCCTATATGCTTGTCATTATTAAAGATAACTTTCTAGTTTTTCCCAAAACACTGTAGACAATTCTCTATCTAGTCCTTTTTTATTTTGGTTTCAAGTAAACCAATAAAATCAACCTTTTTGTTTGAGATCAACTCTTTAACCACCAATTGTTTATTTAGGCTATTGAGCCCTCTAACATTCCACACTACCAACTTCATATCAACTACTTTTTACCTGACTTCCTCCTCCTTGACTTCCTATTTGTTCTAACAACATTTTTGTCAAGCATTTCTAGTAAGGTCTATTCTTTTTCTATTGAGGAAGTGTTGTTAGCTGCTTCTTGATCTTTCTCCAACCTATTTTCCACTTGCTTAATCCTAGAGGTCTCTTCTTGTACATCTAATTAAGGTACTATCATCTCCATTTTGATCTTACTCCACCTTATTCACCGGCTGCTTTGCCTTGTCAGGAGTTCTATGTTCATTGCTTTCTCATTCTTGTCCTATATTTGTCTCCCCTCTCACTAAATTTACTTTTTCTTTCTACTTAACCTCTTCTTCTCTATTCTTATTCTCTTATTAGTTTTCTTTCCTATTCCTGATCATTCTTTCCTCCTCATTCTTCAGTTTCCACATATATGAAATTCTCACATGATCTTCCTCTATTTCCCTATTCTCTTTTAACTTCATAATCTTCAAAGAGTCAAGAAGATTTTTGGAAATGTCCACAGCAATGTATACTCTCGCTAATCCTATCCTTTTCATCATTGCAGTGTTTTCATCCATTCCTAAGAGTTTTCCTATTTTGCTTTCAATATAGCTCATTCCTTCTATAGACCAATATCCTAATGGAACTCTGTGGAAATTAACCCACAGTGGGATTATTTCCAGTCTTCTTTAATTAATAGTCACCCCTAAATGCCATTTCTTCAGAAAAATTGGATGTCCTACGACATGCCAAGGTCTTATTGCTAGCACCCTATGAGCATTTTCATCTGAGATAAACTTAAACACAAAAAGCTCATCTTCATTCACCATATTGTTAACTACACCCATATTTCTCCATACAGAATTTGCCCATTTATTAACTACAGGAAATGCTAGTCTTTCTTTAAGAAAAAAGCCTACCAAAAATGAGCTCCATTTCCTAGCTCCAAGTTGGAGCAACTTTAGGGGGTTTGAATGGGTCCCTCACTAGCTGTCTCCACAAATATTAACTTCCTCAATGTTCCAAAGTTGCCATCAATAGAGCTCCAAGTGGTTCTCCCTTACACTAGTTCCTTCGGAGAGTCGAAACCCCTAAAGGATAGGAACTCTGTAGTGATTTGGAGAGAGGGGGATGGGGTTGGCCTGCATTTGTATTGTTTTTTGAGGTAATTTCAGGTTGTCTTGTGGTAGGAGATACCATTTTTCAGAGTTTATGGCACGCTGTTTGAAGAGGTTAGGAGGTTGGGGATAGATATGATGTTATTAGTTTATTATAAATCATAACCACCAAACTTGATTTGTTGTATATGATAAGTCTACTTTTAAGGTTTATGAATGAACCCAGTGAAATTTATATGGGGACAACTAAGAGAGTCCTGAGATACCTATGGGGAACTTCAAATTATAGAGTAGTTCTCTAACCTTGTTTAAGCCCAAAATTAGTTAGTTATTTTGATAGTGACTGGGAATTTCTATTGATGATATGAAAAGTACATCTGGCTACAATTTTGCACTTGGTTTTAGAGTATTCTCATGGATCTTTAAGAAACAAGAACTTGTTGCTTAATTGACTACTGAAGCTGAATAAATTGCAGCTTTTACAACAATTAATCAAGCCATATGGCTAAGAAAAATGCTTGATATAGTATAACTTTGAAGTTCTAATAGACAACAAGTTAAATATCATAATAGCGAAAAATCCAGTTTGTCACAGTAAAACAAAACACATGAAGATAATGTTTCTTGCAATAAGAGACGCCAAACAAGAGACAGAACTTAAGTTGGATAAGTGTCCCATGAATTTCAATTATATGACATATTTACTAAGGCTTTTTCAAAAGCAAGGTTCTAGTTCTTGAGGTTGAAGCTTAGTTTGTCTAGCAGAAGTCCCAAGGATGAGTGTTAAAAGATGAGATGTTTTGCTAAATTAAAGTCTAGCCAAAGTAACTCCAAAAATAAATTTAATAACCTAAAAATACTATAAGTTATAGGTTTTAGTTTTAATTTTGCATTTGATGAGGAGTTTCATCCAGTTTATGACATTCCTTTAGTATAAAAGGCCATCCCTTCTATGGAAAATGTTAACTAAAGTGGTCAGATTTCAATACACATAAATCTTTCTCTCTGCTACTATTTTGCACTACTTCTTACCATCCTAAACTAAACACGACCTCAAATTTCCAACAAGAATTGTGGTGATTGGATTATTCCAATTCTCATTTGGTTTAGATGAACATTGATGCTGAATTCTTGTTTGTAAATTTCAATGCATATAACCACCTTCCTTAGTCCCCATAAAATGGTATTCATATAAGAAAGATGGAAGGAAAATGAAACACAACACAAAACATAAAAGACTTTGTTTCATTTTTTTCAACCCAATATCCCAAAAAGGAGAAAAAGAAGGCTTTTAATATACGCTTAATAAGTAAGATGTAGTAAAGGAGACCAGAACCATGCACTTGTATACTTTTGTACAAAAATAGGAGTATTCTTTTCACTGATCCCTAGTCTCAATTGCCAAGATTCTTCTCTCCAGCTACATCATCAAAAAATCACGGAGAAAACAAGATATTATTCATTGCCCGAATATTTATAAATTGTATGCTTCTGAAAACAGCAAGAGATCTAACATTAAAACTTGAAATTATACTACTTTTTTCAAATACATGAGACTTGTTAATTAGTTTGCTATCGCTAAAAATTAACAATTCATGCTTGCTAGAATTGTTGTGTAGGTCTTGATCCTTAGAAGATATATGACACAGTAATGCTAAAATCTTGCACTAATTTTAAAAATATCATATACTTTTTTTCTTCTTTACCTGAATTATGGTATCAAATTTGTTTCGCAGAAGACAATATTCACGTGTGATTACCTTCAAGGCTTGTAGACATCTTCACATCACATCGACAAAAAGATTAGATTAACAAGAATAAGGGGGAACAAAAGAATGAAAAAAATAAAACCTTAAAATTTTATATACAAAATTCCATTAAATTTAAAATAGCTCGAACTTAACTTACCTTTTTCATTTATTAAAATTTAAAATATTTTTCTAATTTTATTTAATGAACAAAATTTTATTAAATTTTCTTAATCCTTTTCATAAATAAGGAATACGTGGAAACATGTAAAAATTTTGAAACTACAAACTAAAAGAATAGTTTTTATTACTGAATATATTATTGACAGTTTGGAAAAATATTTTACATTTTATATCCAATAATTACTTTGGTATCAATTTGAACAAACCCTAATATTGAATTACTATTGAATAATTAATTCATAACCTTATATTCACCCTAAAGTATATTGCTAGAGCTTAAATAAAGCCATTTCTGGAAATGATAACAATCCATAACTATAAAGGCCGGTTGACGCTTTAAAGTTCTTCAAACAAAATATCGAGTAAAATAGTATATCGATATACGTAAATAGATACTAAAATAAATGATTAGTTGAAGTTAAAGAGGAAGTGTCTTCATACCCATTTTCGTTTATGTCATCTGAGGCCTGAAGAAGATCAGTACAAGCAAGTTTTAAGCGCTTTGCTCCAATGCTGGGAGTTAAAAGAAAACAGGAGTGCTTCTTAACTGATAATAATGACCGTCGTAAATGATGTGAAAGTTCAAATACACGCCGAAATTACTTGTAGATAAGATGACCAGTCATACAGTATAATATCTTGTTTATTGCAAATAAAACTATTTAGATTCTTAATTTTACATATTTGAATTGAATTTGAATCCTCTCCTGTCTGACCTACCACGTACAAGTACTATAAATCGGTATCTATCGAAAACTTTTTTCCTACTGGATTACAGCCTCAATAATAATATGTAGTAGAAATTACTGCCTCAATAATAATATGTACTAGAAAGCTTACAAATAAGCTCTAAATCTTATTGTATCATTATCATAACCTAAATAATACACGATAAATGGTTGGTTGCTGCTAAACATTTGTGCAAAAATTGCATACCTGGAACTACTTCCTTTTAGCTGATGAACAAAAGAATCCAACTTGGCAAAGTCCAGAGTCTGGTAGCTCCTGAATTAGGAAGAGAAAGAATTAGAAGAACCATATACATTGAACATACTTTTAACAAAAAGATAACTCCATAATCAGTTTGAGTTACATGTATTTGTTCAACTCTATTACGATCCTTTCAGCATCATTGCAGAAAGAGGTGATAACTTCAGTGATAAAGCATGGATTGCTTTCATCTTGCAAAGCTTGAACTTGAGCAAATTGACTATCCAACATTCCCTAAAAACACATCGAATCAATAGTAAACTTTATGGCATAGACAGCAAATTCTACCGGGAGGATACAGTTAATGGAAAAATGAAAACATGAAAAACCAAGTTCACAATTCGTGCCTTCATATTTGTAAGCACCAAAAAGGGATACGTGTACCTCTTCAAGCATGGACTGTACGACGTTGTTAAGCTGTGCTTTCAGAGCTACTAATGCCATTTTTAGGTTCACACAGAGAGCTACAGGGAAGGAAGAGAGTTGAAGTTCCTTTATGGTAAAGAACGCAAGATCAGGATATGCTTATATACTGAATGTCGAGGGAAGCTTTCTTATACAGTCAGGCAAATTCATTATTAGCATTTGAAATGGTTTTTGAACGAAAAGTGAGTTCCATGAAAGTTGGAATTTTCAGAAATTAGTAATACTGCAACTGGATATAAAATTTTAACTTGTGAACAACAATCGTAATGGTTACAGACGAGCATAGTAATTGTAAATGGGAAGTTTAGGTTTTCTCAAAACATATTATAGACTTAAGATTTGATTCCACAGGCTTCAAAATCATTTGCAAATTATGATACAAATCTATTACAGATAAGCTCAAAATCCAAAAAATTGAATTGAGACACAGAGCGATGTTAAACAAATTCAAAACTGCTGCTTTTAGTCACAAACCAAAGCATGTGAGGGAGTTGTCCATGAGAACGTGGAAAGTAGTCATAATTCCGTCTCCCATGCTACAACCGACCAGGTTAGAAACTGGGACAACTGTGCATCTTGAACATTATAACAACGTTGATTTTCTGTTTCCTTCCTACCCACAAATCAATTCCAACTGCTGCATTGCCAGGAGACCTGCTCGAGCATCATCAACTGCGTGTATAGCCATTTGTCAGGAAAGTGGGTCCTTAAGATTCATCAGTTGTTTTTATGCCTACTGCAATGTCTCTGTATGACCATGTGCTCGGCCAAGGATTAGAGTTCACCCTTTTTGACCTATCCACGTTCTAACTATATGGTTTACCAAGATAAGATATCTGAATCATCATCACAAGTATAACTTCAGTGAAATCAGAGGCAGATAAGGCCATGTCACCCGTAACTGAAACCCATAGATAGTCATTACATTAAGACTAATTCTTTAGATATGCCACATTTAAGAGGACCGAGATATACAGAAAAAACAGGGGATTTGATAAAGATATTGACTTAAAGGCGACCAATTTTATAGACTTTGTTTATCTATTAAAAATAGAAACAACTTATCATTAAACTACCTCATGGGTGAAAAGTATACTTCCTACTCAATGGTTACTTAAGTACATAATATGAAAGTGGAATTCACCTTTAAACACACGGATTTTAGTTTTATGCCTTACCACGTGATGAAGTAAAAAGTAGTAACTCCAACTTAATGTCCAATTCAACAAATTTCTTATTTTGATGAATCTTTTTATAAGGAGAGAATGGGCAATTATATTGAATAAATATTTAAATATAGATAATAATTTATAAATTATGTATTATTTAATAATTTAAAATTAAAATTAATAAGAGAGAGAAACCTCAAAAATCTTTAAAGAAGTTTGCACAACTTTCACTTTATTCTTACATCTAAATATTATGTTAAAATAAGGAAGGTTATTATTCATGATTTGATGATAATAAAATATAAATATTATTTATGAGTTTGATTTTTATGAAAGAAAAATGAAAGCAATAATAGTCGTGTATAAATCAAGACACATCTCTTCAAAACATTTGAGAAAAGTAAGAATTTAGTCATTCAAATGAGGAACAAAATTAAGACCAAGGTAGAACAATGCACAATAAAGTTGTAAATAAATAAATTATATTTATTGTACTTCCTATTTAGCCGCTTTGATACTTTAGAGACTCGTCATACATAAAGACATTATCATTTTAACTAATAAAATGAGTATTTTCAATCATCAAGAGGAATTAAGTTTTGGATATTAAAAAAAACTTTTTTGGTCCTTGAAACATTCTTTAGAGAATACTTGAAGAAGTGTTCAAGTTAATTTTACATTAAAAAAATTTGAGTTTGAGCATTTGAAGAAGTTGAAACCAATTAATTTTGGGTGTATTAGTCGACATATCTAGGTTAGTGAATAGGATATTGAAAGAAAAATAAGATACTGTAAAATAGAGTTATTGAAAAAATAGGATATTGCAAAGTTTGTTTAAAATAATAATAAATTAATGTAATCTCCTAAATATTTTTGAGCAGAAGACGTAGCATTCTCATGCTATATATCTAATATAATCTATATAAGGCCAACTATGGATAGAATTCCTTTTGACTATTGGCATGAAAGCAAGCCAAAGATTAGTTATTTTAAAGTGTTTGGTTGTAAATATTATATTTTGAATAATAAGGATAACTTGGGTAAGTTTGATTCCAAAGCATATGAAGGAATTTTTCTTGGTCACTTGTTAACTAGTAAAGTATAAAGAGTATTTAATAGGAAGACTATTATTATTGAATAATTTAATCATGTTGTTTTTATTGAATCTAACCATCTTATCTCTAAGAAAAGCCTTAAAAATGATGATTTAGGTCTATCTAAGAGGTAACAAAAATTAGCCTTTGAAGAAAACAAGAATGATGACTAGGGCACCCTATAAACATAAATTATTGAGTGAAATGTTGGAGATAAGAAGGATGAGAAACTTCCAGTTGATTGAAAATTCAAAAAGAATCTTTCTCTTAATCAAATCATAGGTGGTATTCGATAAAGGGTAATTAATAGATCTCATTTTAGAAATATATCACTTCTTAATTTCATTTTTCAAATTAAGTCTAATACTATAGAAGAATACTTTAATGGTCAAATTTGAGTTCTTGCTATAAATGAAGAATTAAACCAATATGAAAGAAGTAATTTTTGGACTTTAGTACCTAGGCTTAGAGACCACCAAATCATAGGCGCCATATAGGAATTTTAAAAATAGTAAACGAATTTTGTATCAATATGGGAAATAAAATTAATTGGTAGCTAAAGGGTATAATCAAAAGGAGGGTATAGACTTTAGAAAATCTTTTGCACTAGTGGCTATGTTAGGAGTTATTAGGTTATTACTTGCATTTGTATCTTACATGAATTAGAAATTGTTTCAAATAGATGTTAAAAGTGCATTTTATATTAATTTATTCAAGAAAAAGTTTATAATGATCAACCTCCTAACTTTGAAAATCAGGACGCACCTATTCTTGTTTATGAATTCTTTAAGACCTTATATGACTTGAAACAAACTCCTAGAGCTTGGAACGATATGTTAAATGTATTTTTAAGAAAATAAGTTTACCAAAGGCAAGATTGATACAACAATTTTTATCAAAAAGTATGGTCATGATATTTTATGATATTTATTTTATATTAATAATATTATCTTTGGTGCTACTAATGAAATAATATGTAAAGAATTTTTTAAGTGTAAGAGTAGGAAATATAAGTTGAACATAATGGGAGAGCTCAACTTCTTTCTTGGACTCCAACTTAATTAAATGAAGGAAGACATCTTCATTAGTCAAGCAAGGTATATTAAAGAACTACTCAGGCACTTCATAATGGATTAAGACAAACCACAGGGGACATTTATAAGTTTCACAAATAGTTGAACAAAGATGAAGAAGGCAATTTGATAAATGTAAATTTCTAGTAGATTATGATCGGTGGTTTGCTTTATCTTACCACAAGCAGGTTTGGTATTATATTCAGTATATGCTTGCACTCTAGATTTTAAGTGAACCTAAAGAGCCCCACCTTCTAATCATTAAGCCTATACTTAGATACTTATATGACAATTTATCATTAGAACTTTGGTATTTTAAAGAAACACTGTAATGCTGGACTCTCTGAGCTTTTTGTATTGTGTCATATTTGGAGATATTGTTGTACATTAATATATACATGGTTGTAATGAGTTCAAAGATGTATTTGAATTCTTTTGGTACGTATGTCAGTAATACAAAATGTTATATGCCCTTACATAAACTTAGAGTTCATCGGTATGCGAAATCTTGGAGATTTTCGGCATATAAGCTTTTAAATGTGAAAAAATGAGTTCATTGGGTGGATATGACCATGGTAGTCAAATTAAATGTGTTCTAATGCCTTATAGGTGATTTGACATGATTTTTAGACTTATCGGACTCTTAGAAAACTTAATTGAAAAAGTTGATGTACATAAGGGACTTAAATGTAATTTTAAATTCTTGGAGGACCAATATGTAATTTTATAAAGTTAAGGGGCTTAATTATAATATTCAAAATTCCAAGGACCAAAATGAAAATAAAATTTTTGGTCATTCTCAAATTTTGGGCTTAATTGTAAATTTAGGAAAGTTTGAGGGGTATAATGGTAATTTCACATAAGTTAAGGGCAAAAGGGTAAATTTACTATATTTGGTCAAAGAAGAGTCAAATTCTAGACTCTTCTCCTCCTTATGGTCGTACACACCCCATTAACATCAAAAACACTTAGTTTTAATTAAAAAGAAAGGAGAAGAAAGAAGAAGAGAGAAGGAAGAGAGGAAACATTAGGTCATCACCAAATTCTACCATCTTTTTGATTCTTCAACTCAAACCAAGGTGTTCTAAGCTAATTTGGGGTCAAGGAACTCAAATACATCATTAAATTTGAGAAATTCTCAAAGGATTTGAAGATATCACCAAAGGAAAGTATAGGTAAAATTTGTCTCATCTCTCTCTACA
>JAOSBN010000005.1:42281716-42322431 GCA_027563595.1 Erythroxylum suave | reverse complement strand
ATTAAATGCTTTAGAAAATGCAAAAGAGAAGCTAATGTGAATGGTAAGGAAGTAACCATGTGAGAAGCTTAATGGTCAAATCCTATAACTTAAAGGAAATGATATTGTGTTTTATACACTTATATGATGGTGTATAACTATAACAAAATTTATTTTTAGGTAGTAATTTCATTGTATGTCTTTTTATGTATTAAGGCTCGGGAGCTAGGAATCAAGGGCTCGTACTGATAATTTTTTAAGGCAAGGTAGTGCATACCTTCTTTTGAGGTAAGTTGGGGAAACCATATTTCTCATATAGGATTAGATCACCCTAAGACATGTACGATGACTTGTATGTGAATTTTGAACCTTGGTAATGCCTAGTAGAATTGAATCTCAAATGGATACTAATACACTTATGTATTTATTAAATGACATTGTTTTGAACAACTATGCATTTGAAGAACAAAAATTGGCTTTTATTTCATGAGATAATGTTTTGGGAGCTTTCATATGCATAATCGAATCATGTATGCTGCATGTTTATATTCTCTTTTGGTTTAGAGCCATGACAAAGTTTCATTTTATCAATTGGACCGATAAATAAAGGCATGGTGCCTTACTTGATTTTAGTATTCAATGTTTGTTTATGATTTTTTGATGATTGGTGAGGAAACGATTGGCCAATTGTGTGCTGGGTATAAATGATTTAGTGACCCTTATACCCTTGACACTGTTACATAAAAGTTAAGTCCCCATATCAACACCTTTCTATAAGACTTGCGGGTGATTCCATACCTAGGGTCTGGACACCGACGAGGTCATCACCTAAGATCATGACGCTCTTGTCGACTATAGTCTAGACTCACCACAGATGAAAGTTGAACCAACACTGGGATTCGGTGGCGTGCACATAAGTTTGGCTGACTAGTGGTGTCACAGATGAATGTTTTGGCTTACCCTGATAATTGTTTTTTTAAAGATATTTGATTTATACATGTGATGTTTTTATGCTTTTGTGTATTGGAACTGGAACCTATGTTCACCAGGTGAGTGAATTGATAGGCTAGGCCTATATGGATCCTAACCAGTATAAGTTGAGTCATAGGCAAGGCCTATGTGTTTCTATGTGTTGTATGTTCACCTTAAGGGTTATCTATACCGTCTTGGTGTGTATCGAGTTCCGCTCGAGACATATGTTTTTCCTGCTCACAGAGTACATATTGTACTCACCCCCTCCGCTTTCTAACCATACAGGTTATTTTAGTGAGCTTAAAGTTCTGAGTAGATCATGTGGTCTTTTGACAGTTTCGGGACATTACCGCACGTTGGTAATTGTTGTTTTGTACTTTAGTTACATAGTGACTCATTAACTTTTTTACCGTTTAACTGCTTTACTGTTTTATTAAAATGATTATGACGATATGCTTTAAAATTTTGTAAATTAACTTTTGATTGTAACTTTATGTATGAACAATTTGTATTGTCGTTGAGATTGATATTCAGTTAGCTTTACATAGTTGGGTTAAGGGTACCTATGAGTATCTTTAGCCCAGGTATGGGGTGGTTATCATATACCCGATATGGTTCCGGGGTCGTTTCCCGACCTGTTGTGACAGTTAGGATGGCCCCTAAGGGGTTGGATATTGTGAAATCCCACATCAGTTGGAGAGGAGCACAAAGTATGCCTTATAAGGTTATAGATACCTCTCCCCTATAAGGTGCGTTTCCCTAGCTGGGCTACGAAGAGTAAAATTGTGAGAGTTTGGGCTGAGCCTAAAGCCCAAAGCAGACAATATCTATGAGAGGGTGGTATGGGTTGTTACAAACACTAATTTATTTAGTTGGATATTCAAATGTGGATTATATTCATGGTTGTTTAGATTGGAAGAGCACATCTAATATTCCTCAATTTTTAGGCAATACATTAGTTTTTATAGTTTAGTAAGAAACAAAATTTGATTTCTTATTATTGTAGAAGTCGTAAAAGCTAGAGTAAGGATGATAAGAGGAGATACATTTTTCTATAAATATTAGGCTACAATAAGGCTCCTCTTTGAGCCACTTTCTAATGGCACTAGTGATTGATGAGATCACTAAGAATATCTGAGGGGATGTGCCTTAGGCCCTATTTGGTTGAGGAGTTGGTAATGGAACAGGATGGAATGTAACACACTTCTATTGTTTGGATGAGGGTTTTATAATAGAATGGAACCAAAATGGGATGGAAGTGGAGGGTTTCATGAACCATTCCATCCTAAATAGTGAAAATGAGAAACCTTAAATTCGGGGGGTTTAAGATGGAGCGTAAATTATTAAATACATACTACCTAATATATCCTCAATAATTTTTCTTAATACCAATTATTTCTTTCAACCAACTCTCGTTTTCTCTAAAAATTGCTTGTCTTTCCTTCAAATCTCCCTGCAGCGACCACTATCTTGTAACTCTTTAGTATCTGTCTTCGCTTATTTCTTCTTCTCTTCTTTATGCATCGGTTAACGTCTTTTAGAGCATCTCTTTGGCATGACATTTTCCCTCTTGTCTCTAATGATTCTCTTCCTTACCCTACTAATAATATTTTATATTATTAATAAAAATTGTATATAATTAATAGTAAATAAAAATTTTTAATAAAATTTTTATTAATGAAACATAGAAAATACATAAAAATTATTCTTTAATTGTTTGTATATATTTCTATATAAATAAATAATTACTAAATATAAATCACATATAATAGAGTAAAATTTAATAAATATTTAATAATAATATTTATATAATTAATAATAAATTTTATATAATTAATAATAAAATTATTAAAAATTTTATTTTAAAATAGAAAATATATAAAAATTATTTTTCATTGCTGTAATTAGTTATGATTTCTATTTTAAAATCATAGCGTTAAATCTCTTGCAACAACTTTTTTCATATTAGGGGTATAATAGTCATTTGTTATACATTACATTTCATTTCATCCATCTTCCAAACAACATTTCACTACATTATATTATGACCTTTTATCCCTCCCAAACAACTTTTCACTAAGTGCATTCCTTTTCATTATAAACCGTTCTGTTCCATTCCATTCCCTTTCTTTCCATTAATTAACATCCAACTAAACAGGCCCTTAGTGTATGTTATTTGTTGATGATATTGTTTTAGTGGATGCGAGAAAAGAGGGAGTTAATGCAAAGCCTGAAATTTGGAGGGATAAGTTAGACTCGAAGGGCTTTAAATTAACTAGGAATAAGATTGAGTATGTCGGGTGCAACTTTTTGGGACATAAGGTGGTTACCGATGTGGAGGTACTATAAAAGGAGTTTTTTTAAATATTTAGGATCTATCATCCAGAGCATTGGAGAGATTGATGAAGACGTAGTTCACTAGATTAGAGTAGCGTGCCCTAAATGGAGAAATGCATCAGGAGTTTTGTGTGACAAGAAGATATCACTCAAGCTTAAAGGTAAATTCTATCTTGCAGTAATTAGGTTAGCCATGTTCTATGGGATGAAGTGTTGGCCTATCAAAAAAGTGTATAGTCATAAGTTAATGGTGACGGAGATAAGGATGCTCCGTTGGATGTGCAACCTTACTAAAAGAGATAAGCTCAAGAATGTAATGGCAAGGGACAAATTAAAAGTAGCTAATATTATTGACAAATTGAGAGTGATAAGGCTTAGGTAGTTTAGACATGTTATAAAGAGACATCTAGATGCTCCGGTAAGAATTGTGAGTAGATCATACTTAGAGACTGTAAGAGGAAAACACGTAGGCTTAAGAAGAGTTGGAGAGAGGTGATAAAAAATGATATAACAATGTTAGAACGGACCAGGACATGACCTGCAATTAAAAACATTGATGTATTAGGATTCAAATAAAGGATCCTTTATAAAACGATCCTTATAGTTCCCGTAAGTCTTTTAACTCTTATATTTTGTAGTTAACCTAAACTTATAACTAGGCAATATTTATCTCTTAAGTATTTAGCCTAACCTACCTAGCTTGATCTATATTTATTTTTGTTATTATTTTCATTTCTATTATTTAGTTTTCTGTCTTCATGTGGGTCAGTTGGAAACAATTTCTCTACTAGTTAGGGGTAAGGTTGCGTACTATTGGACCTCTCCAGACCCAACGTGTTAGTGTAGTTTCCATTGGGTGTTGTTGTTGTTGTTGTATTATTGTAGAAGCCAAATATATAATGATTGATAGTTGTATAAATTTTATGATTTAGACAACATCTCAGACATCATGATATATGTCTAGTAAAGGTACCAATTAGGTAAGATAACACTGGTACCATTTTGTCTCGTAAAAGACTTCATTCAACACTCTAGAACTAAGCATGTAGAAATTAAATATTATTTCGTTAAAGATTATATTAAAATGGGATATTGATTTAGACTTTGTTAATAAATTAAATCATTAACCAACATATTCATCAAACTAATAACTAAGGATAAATTTTGTATCATGAGAAGATAACTAGGGATGAATGAGTGGAATTCCATTTGATAAAGATCTTTATAAATGCTTAATGTTTTTTGAAAATTAATGTAATTCATTAATATGAGGTAATGTACAATTTTGACAAAGAATCTATATTTCCAAGTAACAAGATGGAATTAGGAAAATCAATATAGTAGCCATCTTTCCCTTATATTTATAGAGAGGTTAGATTTTAGTCCTTTAGCTTTCACGGAGAGTTTGCACTTGAGGTAGATTTATTGGAAAAGCTACTCTTTACTTCTCACCTTCTTTCTAAATATTTTGAATTTCCTTTCTTGCCATATGTAGTACATCGTAAAAATCAGGCTGATCTTGATTGCTTTGTAGTAAGCCTTGTTTTCCATTTTAAGGTTTCCTATTCAATGGATTAAATCATTCCAAGAATTGATTGCTTTCCTTATGTTGAGTACTCTCTACATTTTATTCCATATGCTTGGTGTGTAACTACCTTTTAGCAGAAGATGGTCCAAAGATTCCAGGTTGTGGTTGCATAGTTTGCACTCTGGTGAAGTAAATGGGAATTTGATCCTATCCCTCGTGAGGAGTTTCCCTACTAGCCCCATCCATAGTATTAAAGCATGAGAAGGGTTAATACCACAATCCCAAACTATAGCTTTAAATCTCACACTGTCATTGGGTTCCTTTTGAAGGAATTATTTACAAACTTTAAAATTAAATGTCTTAAAGCCCTCTGCAATCTACAACACTTCATTCAGATTTGTATCCTAACAAGTTGACAAATTTTCCATTATGATATCCAGATTCCTACTATTATGATGAGGCCAATACCGTTGATTATTTCTTATCAACCTACTAACCTTAGTTCCAGGCCTCACCACTAGCTTCAAATGTTAGATCTCCTCATCTTTGTAAATAGGTCCTTTGATATGCCAACTATCAAACAAAAACGTCACATTTTCCCCATTCCCAATATTACGAAATATTAGACCCTGCATCCACTATATTGCTTTTAGTATTTTTTGAAGTTCCAAGATATATTCTGCTTAATTTCTAGATCCTATATGGTACTCTTTTTAATGAATACACTATGTATCCACTTCCTATAGTTCATCTTTAACTATAGATTTTTTGCCAGACTGACTTTATTTAACAATATAGCTGAGTATATTCCCCAGCCCCCTTGATTTTTAGGTTTGCATATAGTGTTTCAGCTGA
This sequence comes from Erythroxylum suave, assembly GCA_027563595.1. Taxonomy (NCBI): domain Eukaryota; kingdom Viridiplantae; phylum Streptophyta; class Magnoliopsida; order Malpighiales; family Erythroxylaceae; genus Erythroxylum; species Erythroxylum suave. The sequence continues at coordinate 42,316,760 of JAOSBN010000005.1, read as the reverse complement.
CTTTTGACTTATTACTTCCATGACTCAGTCCCTCCTACAGGAATCCTCTTAGCTTTTTGTCAATCTCCTTTAATACACTCTTTGGAAGTGACTAGTAATTGATCAAATATTTTGCTAAGTTGCTCATAATTGTCTAGACTAGTTGTAATCTTCCCCCACATCTTACATGTTTTTCACATTAGTGATTGATTCTTCCATTAAATGAGTCCAACTGTGGTCCATAAAAAGCAACGAATCTTTTTGTGAAATTGGCAATCCAATGTATTTAATTGGAAAACTTCCTTGTTTCATCCCCTTCTCCAAGCTTTAAAAGCAACTTCAGTTCTAAAATTTAAAGACACTTAAAAGCATCTCTTTCTAGGATTACTTTCCAATCCTTACATAGCTTTGAAGTCCTCCATAGATTGCAAAAGTAAGTTGATTGATTGCTTTTTAGCCTGCAAAATACTAATAAGTCATCCGCGAGAGTAACTTTGTTATCTTCACATTTGTGATGGTATTGAAATTATGAACTATTTTCCAAATTCCTTATAATGATGCTTTGTAGGACCTCTATAAACAACACAAACAGGTAAGGGGATAAGGGCTCCTTTTACCTTAACCCTCTTTTAGTTTTTATCAATTTGGTGGGTTTTCCGTTCACCAAAACAACAAGAGATGTTGTTGACATACGTACTTCAATCTATTTCCTAAACAAAAGAGGAGGACCTACTGCTTTGAAAATGCTGAAAATGAAGCTCTAATTGACTGAGTCATAAGCTTTAACAAAGTCTATCTTTATAGTGCAAATCTTCACTTTAGTCATGGTATTATATCCTTTAATAATCTCTTGACAAAATATGACATTAGTGCCTATTATTCTTCCTCTGATGAATGCATTTTTTGTTGGATCAATAATGTTTCCTAATTTCTTCTTTATTCTATTTGCAAGTATCTTTGTGATGATTTGTAAAGTATATTGCAAAGAGCAATAGGCCTAAAATGTTCAAGCCTATAAGCATTGGATTGTTGAGGGATCAGGCTCACAAAGTTTTTATTCTGTTCTTTCAAAATAGTTAGTTTCAAGAAAAACTTCTTTATTGCTTATGTGACTTCCTCCCCCAAGATGTCTCATTTTTTCTATAAAAATTTCCCATTATAGTCATTTAGACCAGGAGATTTGTCAAGATTCAAAGAAAATACTGCTTCTTTGATCTCTTCTCTAGATATTTCTTTGATTATTTCTTCCTTATTGTTTTCAAATATCTGTCTAATTCTCCTCTTTATATCATCTAGTATGATCTCTAATTTATCCTCTGTTCCATATTGCTTACTAAAGTACTCAAATGTGTATCTTTTCTTGTACTCTTAGTTTTGATTTTTGTGACACGATTCATTTTATAAGATTTGAATGTAGTTTTTATTGCTCCTTATGAATTCATGAAGTATTTTATGCATCTCTCACCTTCCTTTAGCCAAAGTATCCTTGATTTTTATCTCAATAGGTTGTTTGTGTCTCTTGGGGTATTATTATAGTTTTTGATTGAGATTTTCTTAGTTGTTGATACTTACGTCTAGTTAGCACTCTCTTCTGGTATCTCTACAATTCCTCTAATGTTTTTGTTACTTCCTCTTATTTAAGAATTATGTTTTTCTTACTAAGAGACTTTAAGCTTTCTTTCACTGCCTTTAGTTTCATACTTAGCATGTATCCTTTGGTTCTTGCAAACTCCATGCTCATTCCTTCCCTTGGTATTCTCTTGAAATTAGGGTTGTCCATTAAGTGTTTAAACCCTAAAAGGGGCTATCTGTTTGCCATCTAAGGTGGTTAGATCAACCATAATTGGAATGTGATATGAGATGTTAGGTTCCTCAAAACTAGCAGTACAAAGTGGAAAGTATGCTAGTCAATCACCATTTACTATACATCTGCCAAGTTTCTTCAATAAAAACCAATTACCACTCTGCTTTATTATTCCATGTGTGAGCATTACCATATTATTTGAGAGATGCTAGCCCGGTGTGATTAGTTAGCTCTTGTAACTCCTTGCAATTATGTTTTGACTAGCTTCTTCCACCCTATGTTTCATTTTCAATGAGTATATAAGTGAAATCCCTTATTACTGACCAAATAGATTTGATTGTGTTGTTGATCCTCACCAAATCCTCCTATAATGTCTATCTTTGGAACTCATAGTTAGCTTTACACATTATAGAAATTGTGGCAATCCTTCTTGAGCATTTTATCACCATCTTAAAATGTATCACTCACTACAAGAAAAGTAGGAATTAATGATGAAAAATTACTGACAAAAACAAAACTGTTGAAAATTACCAACGAAAAATTAATTTTTATCAGTAACATTGACGAGAAAATTTCCATTTAGTGATGGTAGTAATAACTGTCGGTAAATATGGAGGGAAATCATCCTGGCAAAATTTCCGATGGACTTTAGCGACGGTATAAAATGCTAGTAAGTAAAGAAGGCGAGAATTGTTGGCAGAATAAAAAAGTTTTGAGTTTACCAACATAAACTTTTTTGTCGGTTAATTGTCAAGGTAAATATCATCGTATGCTTCGTCTTCAGCATTTTAAAGTAAACCAAAACAACATCATTTTGGTTTACATTTAACTAGCCTGAAAGCTCCTCCTCCCTCTTGTGTCTTCTTCTTCATCTATTTCGTCTCTCCTCTCGTGCGATTTTCTTCTCTTCAGTTTCTCTGTTGTGGATTCCTCTTCTGCCTGTCAACGTTTATCTTCTCCGGCCACTGTGATTGTGTCCTTTAGTGGAGGTATTTTTGCATCCATTGTCATATGTTTTTTTGTATGTTGGATGAAAGTTTGGGTATTTACTTACTTTTGTTTATTTGTGTATTATGTCATTGGAAAACAATTTCAAGGTTTAAAAGTTAGTGATAAAAGGGATAAGATATGATTTTGGTTGTGATGTTGGGATGAATTTCTGATGCATGTAAGGTGTTTGATGAAATGCCTATTATGTTGATGTTATTGTATGAGAGTGTTCCGTGCAATTTAAATTAATAGAAATATGTTCCTTTAAATGATGGGAATGTTATAACTTTGATACAAGTCTGTATAATGAAAAAAACGAATCATTCCTATATTGAAAAAATGATTTTAGTTCTTTTTGATGGTTTAGTGTAATGTAGTATAGTGTAATGGAGCTTATGAGAGAGTGGTATTTCGGCTATGAATTGGAAACTAAAAAAAATATAACTTATTAAAAGTTAGGGTTTTGGTTTAGCAAGTAGGGGAGGTATAAAAGAGAAGTTATTTGGCCAAGAGACATCAAAAAGTTACTCTAAAACTATTTTCCATTATTCTTGATCCAAAGTTCACCATTCTTTGGAGATAAATGAAGGATTCAACAATTATTTAGAGATTTTTAAGATTCGAGAACATGACTTCTTTGTATTGTTTTCTTTATTGTTTCTACATTGATATTCTTTATGTGTTTATGAACTAATATTGATATAGATTTTGGTGGAAAGAACCCAAAATGTGATACATGTTTGAATATTTGATTGCAGTTATGTCAATATTAAATTGAAAAGACTCTTCCATATATTAAATGTAGGTCATATTATACAATCTTGGAGCTCACATTCAAACATAAACATAGTAGCGTTACCTAATCGTTAAACCTCACCTCTTCAAATTCTACATTCAATAAATGGGATGGAGACCCAAAGCCAATAGCTTGTCTAATTTGTGGAAATTCCAAGTTTAAATTACGAACATGTAACAACCACATACCCCCTAGGAGGATATGTAGATGCTACATGTAATTGTACCCAAATAAACCATATCAACAACTCCAAGCATTCTCAGAAACTTAAGCATCATACACTACATGTAATGACATATCATAAAATATATTACATGCCTTGAAATCCAAATTTCCTCCTGTTTATAAATATTACTAACATTACAAGCAAAACACAAATTGTCTCATACTGCTTAGTACAAATCATTAACAACAACAAATGAACATTATTCACAACAAAACATAGTCTTCATTGACCACTGCGGTTGACTTGTCCCAGTCTTTATACCCTTTTATCTGAACCTATAAGAGGCAAAACCACCGTGTTAAGCATAAAGCTTAGTGAGGAATAAACTAAACAGGATATAAGTTGAAAACTATTTCAAATAGTCATCCAAACATTCACATATTCAAAATCACATCAGATAATAAGGAGTGTTTACTTATTCATTTCCAAACCAAACAAAAATACCATGAATCTCATAACAAAACATAACATATCAGAATAGGTTACACATTTGTTTTAGCGAAAAACTCACCAATTTCAAAATTGCATATTATAATATCAAAACAAAACTTATCTGTAACAAAATGCTGATTTTAGAACAGAGCTCAGATGTTTCACATCAAAGCTTATTTATATCAGAACTGAGCATATAATAAAATATAGAACAAGTTAGTCTGTTAATCCTTTATATAGAAGTGGGTAATGGGACTAATACAGGAAATACTGTGATCAGTATCACAGAACAGGAGAGACTTCTGTCTCAATAACAGGAGATACTAAAGTGTCAATAACAGGAGACATCAAAGTGTCAAAGGAGTAGCTGCAGAGCCTTCTAGGCATGCCAATTTACCCACGATTAGGACTTAACAGTTTTAAAAATAAAACAGATTCATTTCGAAAATCTCACATAAGGAACTTATTACAACACATACTACTTTACTCCATTTTGTTCAACTTAACATAATCACTAATTTTCAAACAAACCAACATGTCACACATTCACAAATAGAAAGCACTTCCAACACAATCCTAATTATCAAACTCCTCGAACAACTGAAGGTTCAGAATTATCACAATATTATCACAGAAATTCCCAACTCACATACATCCATATTCAATTCATAATTCATAAGCCTTTGGAACTCATTCATTGATGATCACACCAAGCAATTCAACATTGTACACCATACATCATTTACATTATCATCTCAATTAATTATGCTTAATTAAACTATATATTTCTCAATTAACCTTATACAACCATCAATTGCACAAAATCTCATTTATTTTCACCTTCCTAACCATTTCCCACAATTGTGGGATAAGGGACCTGAAACGTCCAAACAATTGTTTTCAAAGGATAGGTTTTGGGTCAGTTTTGTATGGCCATTTTGACATAGAAACTAAGGTTTTTTAGTAATAAGTTCTTCTAAACAAATGTTTTTTCTATGTCTTAATTTTCTGAAAAAAACAAAAATAATTCAATTTGGATCATTATTCCATGAGTTATACCAAAAATACTACATACTATTCTCAACCATGGACAATAACCAGAACTAACAATCAAGCTAAATAAATTTCAAAACCTTTTGTGACAGAATTAAAATTCAAGTTCTTCATAAAACTTGTAGATTAATGAATCTAGTTTAATCTAAATTTAAAATCATCCCATTTGTATGTCTATAAGTCAAGATATGGCCGAAACACTGAAGCATGTTCAGTAGAATCACTATATCATACAACCATCACTTTTCAGCATTCAGTTCTCATTATCTTCAAATATCACAAAGCCTGTACTAATACATGATATCAAGTCAAGCAAAACACCTTCAGGTTCCCTCTTCCAAAAACTAACCAAACTAGCCCTAGAAGCAAGCAAACAAAATTCTAAGATCAAGGTGACCAAGAAGACAACAGGATAGAAGATAACAGGATCTATCCTCCTTGATGCAATATTTTGACGTGATAATGCAGAAAAACTCAAGCAAAATTCCAAAAGTTGAGAGGAAAAGGAGATGTTTTGGTGGAGAGGAGAAAAGAATAGAGAGAAGGCTGTAGAAACACCAAATGAGCTGAAATGATTCACCACCTTTGGATGCTAGGTGTCATCAAACTCCTTAAGCATGTGTCACTTTGCATGTATGCCATGTGTCAATTGTTTAAGTTGCCGCTAATCACCTTAAAATGTTTCCATTTGTCTCCTTCAAATTAGTCCACATTTCATTCTACAATTGGTCTACTTGTCATAATAATAATTGATCCATTTGTCACATAATAAGTGATGCCAAATGTTAGTCAATTATATGCTTAATAATCCTAATTTTTCATGTACCAACTTGTTATGCCACTTGACAATTTTTTTAGTCCAAAAGTACATTTTAATACCTAAATTCACTATTGATGTTGATTAATTCCAATTTACTAAGTATGATCCATTAAACCAAAATTCAAGATCATATGTCTTTCACTTTCAAATCATAGCACAATTTCATCTCATATCATACATGTACTTTCATAAACATGTAACATTTCATCTAGGGTATATTTTGGGGCATCACAGAACATATCACATTATTCTTAATTTACCTTGTAACATTATCAGTTATGTAAAAAACACAACATAAAAATTATATTCTACTGATCAGGATAAGGTAAGTGGGTGGCAACTGGGGTAGGTATAAGGAGTCAAATTTCACTTTCACTGATAAATCCAAATAAAAGTGTTAAAGTGAAATGAATTGATTGCCACATTTTTATAAAAAGTATAAACATAGTCGAATTCCTTTACATCATTTACAGTAAAAGGTTTGTCATTTTTACGTGTTTTCAAGTGGAGGTATAAAAGAGAAGTTATTTGGACAAGAAAACATCATAAAGTTACTTTGAAACTATTTTCCACTATTCTTGGTCAAGAGTTCACCATTCTTTGAAGATAGAGGAAGGATTCAACAATTCTTTGGAGATTTGTCTAGATTCAAGAACATGACTTCTTTATATTGTTTTCTTTATTGTTTTTATGTTGATATTCTTTATACGTTTATGAACTAATATTGATATAGATTTAGGTGGGAAGAACTTAGGATGTGATATATGATAATTGATTCTTTGGTCTAATGAAATTGTAATTTTATTATGATTTATTCATGTTTTTACATTTATTAAATCGAAGGAGCGAAGGTGAAAGATTCATTATTAGATTTAAAAATTGAGATTTGAAAGTTAAGATATATGTTTTGATCATAACACAAATAAAGAGAATCAAGTATGAGTTATTGAAAAGAAAGCCATAAGATCTTTTTAGATTAGGGTAAAATCTATCAAAGAGTTTATAGAATGAATTAAATTATTTTTAGGTTTTCTAGATTAAAAAAGGATTTTGGTTGATTACCCTTTGAATAGGTATTATTTGTCTCGAGTGAGAATATCAACATTAGGAACTCTAACTGGTCTAAGAAATAGAATAATTTATTAATCAATAGTGAAACTAAATACAGTAGAGCCTTAGGGGAACTTGACCTAAATCTAACTAATTCATAGTTTGGTATATCTTGATTATTTCTTTGCATTAGTATTTATATTGTTACTTTATTTTATTTATCCAATCATCTATAAATGTTGATATATCTTGCTAAGTTTATAGATGATGGGTAGTTAATCAAGAATCCTCATGGGATTGATCTATACTTGCATTGGTAGCTACAACTACATTATGCACTTGTGGTAAAACAATTAAAACAAACAATTAAGTAATGTAGAATGCATCATTGACTTTTTGACTTATAATGAGTGTTCCATTTTAGAAAACCTATCTAGGACTACAAATATTGAATCCTTACCATTTCTAGAACTAGATAATTCTAAAGAAAAATCCATTAAAAAATATACCTATCTATGGGGTTGCACTTGAGATTTAGTTTGCTTATAAGTAACACATCTTTCACATATTTTCTTTATATTTCAAGATGCTCTTTGACTTTAAAGTTTCCTATGCAATGATAAATTTTAGATTTAATTTTCACGTGTTAAATTAGCATAATTTATCATTCTACACTTATTATTCGCATTAGAAGCACTATTTATATTCCATTTAAAATTAACCTAATTATTTTCATTTGTTTTCAGTTCTTTATTACGTCAAAGTGTAATTCTGCCAACAGAATTGGAGGACTGGTGGAGGGTCTTCCCATACATACTAGATGATCTATTACCCACCATGAGCATGCAGTGAGACTTGTAAGTATCTACACTTTACATTTATATTTTGATTTTTTTCACTTTAGTGTATTTCAATTTAATTTGATGTGTGAATTTTGGAATGAAAATATGTATATTATGGAGAATGATAATATTATAAATGTCTGGTTCCATATATGGCTGTGTTGTTAAGTTACTTTCTTTGTTGAACAGGGGATAAATATTATAAAAATAGAGGAAATTTTGCATAAATTTTTATAAATTGTAATTCACATATAACGTTTTATTCTAATACAGGAAAAATCTATAAGCACGAAGCCTACACCTCTTCAGCTTTTTTTGCACACTCACACTAAGAAGTATGATAGTATGACCTTTGACAACACCTGGTGTAGAGAACTAAACATATGTGAAATTTATGTTTTAATATAAATGCTTGATAATTATCACTTACTAGTATAAACATTGCCTTCTGACAAGACCAAATACAAGAAAGCACTGGACAACAGTCTCAACAGTCTGAAAATGTTGATGAGAGTCAAACCTATCTTTATGCAGTGGGTGGTAAGGACTGTCGTGGAAGGCTATTCAACTTAGACTCATTTGTGAACACATGTTATTCGCAATCTTTCACATCCAATACAATAGTATCTAGTAGGTGGTCTGCACCCAATGAAGTCTATAAGCTTTGAAGCATAGTATAGATATTGGCAACTCAGTTGCAACAGTCGATGGAGTAAATAGCTCAGCTATGTAATGAGGTGGATGAGTTGAAGGGGAGCGGCAGCACCTCATTGCAACAATTAGAGCATTTGTAGTCACCAAATGAATAACGTACTTGTTGTCATTTTGTATGAATTAATACTCATTATTTATAAAATACATTTTTATTATCAATTAAGATAATTTTTACTTTATATCATCAATCAAAATTTTGTTTTAACAAATTAAATATAGAAACAAATCAAAATATTATCAAGGGGTAATTGATAATTATATAAATTATGCATCAACCATAAGATCATTAAATCAAATTAAATGCAGGGAAAAACAGGTTTAGTAAATTTACCGATGGAAAAAAAAGTTCTTTTATAAAATCTATTCGATTTATCAACGAATAAATAAGAACCATCGGTGATGTTGTCTTTAACTTACCAATGGAATAACCAATTCTGTTGGTAAATTTAACAACGGATAGGATTTGTGCGTCGGTAACTTTACCGATCGATATAATCTTTCTGTCGTTAAACTTACCGATAACATAAAATAACCGTTGATATATTCACCGACGATAACATAAATTGTTTGTCCGTAAATTAGCGATGGAAAAACTATGGTTTGTAGCAAATTATTACCTACAGCCTTTTCTCTGATTCCTTTATCTATCAATAAATTTGTAGTTTTTCCGTCGGTAATGTCCATCGTTAAACTTCAATTTTCTTGTAGTGACTTAGTTTATACAAGACCATTTAACTAGTTTTAACTTCTGATGGTTATAACCTAATATAACTCTCCCTCACCTTCCTACTTTCCCCTAGGAACCATAGACAGTTCTTCATCTATTCCTTTTTTTATTTTGGTTTCAATTAAACCAAAAAAATTGGCTAGCCTGTTTCTAATCAACTCCATAGTTGCTAATTGTTTATTTAGGCTATTAAGCCCTCTTACATTTCCAAATTACCAACTTGATTATGTCTTCTTCTTGCCTAACTTCTTCCTTTTTGATTTCCTACTTGCTCCAGGAGATTTTCCAATGTTTTGCTTAGTACCAAAAATCTCTCCTTTCTCCACTAAAGGAGTTCTATTAGCTTCAATCTGGTCTTTCTATTGAACATTTACTACCTACTTTGCTTTATCAGGTGTTTTTTTTACTTCCTTATCTTGTTCCTGATTGTAAGGTCGTTTATGTGATTCCCTTCTCGCCACATTGATTTTTTTTCCATACTTTCATACTACTCTCCTCTTTCCTTGTTTTCTTCTTGGTTATCATGTTTTTCCTCCAGATCATGCTCTCCTCCTTAGTTTTTGATTTCCACATATAGGAGACTCTTACAAGATCTTCCTTTAGTTCCACTTTCTTATGTAACTTTATAATCCTTAGGGAATTCGACATTTTTTAGTAATATCCACATCAATACATACCCTATTCTTCTCATCGTTGTAGTATTCTCATATATTCCTAAGGGTTTACTAATCTTACGAGCAATGTAGCTCATTCCTTGCAGATCAATATTCCAAAGGGATTTACAGAAATTTATCCACATTGTGATTTTTTCTAGTTTGCTCTTATGTAAAGTTACCCCTGGATGCCATTTCTTTAGCAGAATTGGATGTCTGAGGACATACCAAGGTCCAGCTTTTAACAGTGTTTGTGCATCCTCATCTGAATTGAATTTCAACACAAACAACTCATCTTCATTCACCATTATGTTCACCAAATTTATATTTCTCCAAGCTGAACTAGCCCATTTGTTTACAACAAGAAATGCCAATCTTTTCTCAAGAAAGACACCTACTAGGGGTGAGCTCCACTTCCTTGCTCCAAGTTGAAGCACCTTCAGGGGGGCTTGAATGGGCTTTTTAATTGCTGACTCAACATACCTAGCTTCCCCAAGTTTCTAGAATCTCTTATAATCAAACTCTAGGTAGTTTTTCCCTTCTCGGGTCCATTTTGAATATCTAAAGTACCCCTTCAAGGGGAAGGGGGGGGGGGGGGGAACTCGATGATATTGTGTACATAAGGTGAGATTACATTTGGTAAGGTTTCTATGTTTATTGGTATATCTTTCTAAGTGTTAGTCGTAAGCATTCTTGGTTAGGTTACTATTTCAGGAAGGTTGTTATGATTGTTGGAGGTAAATGGGATGATGTTTGGAAGTAGGGGATAAGGTTGTCGATTGTTGGTTGTCGAGTTAGAGGGAGAAGACTCTCATTCAGGTTGCTTTCAGTTAGTTTGTTTTGTTTATTATTGTGTAATATTAGTTTGATAAACTTTTAAATAACTGACTCATTTTGAAGTTTCCAAGAAATATGAGAGAAAGTTAGTGATATTAGATTTAAGAGGAGTGATTAATTTCATTACTATCTTAATAATTTGAATAATTCTAACTATTAGTAATAATTCTAAATACTAAATATTATAATAATTAAGAAAATTAGGGATATTAAATTTAAAAAGAGTGATTAATTTTATTGCTATCTTGGTAATCCTTATACAAATACTAATTTGTGCTTAATATATATTAACTTGTAAGTTCTTTTTTTATGCATGAATATAAGGGAAGCTAATTACTCATATTTCCTTGGAATAATAATCATATATATTTGATTTTACCATTGTTTTTCTAAAATTATAAAATATTTTATCATCATAAAAAGGAAAAAATTGTTAAAACCAAGGGAGGTTACAATCTATGTTTTGATTATAACAAAACATAAGTATTAGTAATAAATTTATTTTTATAGAGGCAATATGAAAGCAATAATGGTCATGCACAAATCAAGATACATCACATAAGGATATTAAAGAAAAGTTGGAGTTTAAGTCATTCAAGTGAAGAACAAAATCAAGACTAAAGAAGAAAAAGGCACAATAAAGTTATAAATGTAATGTAATATTTATTATACTTCCTACTTGGTTACCTTGATATTTTAAAGACTTGTCATGCATAAAGACATCATCATTTTAACTTATAGCATCAGTCTTGTCAACCATCAAGAGGAATTAAGATTTTGATATTAAAGAAAACCCTGTTGGTCCTTAAAACATTCTTTAAAGAATATTTAGAGAAGTGTTTAAGTTAAATTTGCCTTAAAAATATTAAGTTTGAGCATTTAAAGATGTTAAAATCATGATTTTAGGTGTATTGGTAGATCTTTATAAGTTAGTAATCAACCAATACAAGTAAAGTTATTAACATTTTTGTATTGAGAGTTTGTAGGGATATTGATTAATACATTGATCGACCAATGTGCTACATTGGTATTCGAAAGGCTAGTGAATTTACGCATTCAATACACGGTGGCTAACTAATGTGATTGTCAACTAATGTACAATAACTAGTCGTTACTAGCGACTAGTTCGTATTTTCAACCGTTAGTTTGATCCTAAAATCTTGTAAATACATGATCTTTATTGGTTCAGACATAAAAAAATATTTAGATATTGTATAAATACATTTCAAAATATTTTTACAAGGATTTTGAGCATTCATTATTACTTTTTAAATTGAGTTTTAAAAGTTATTAAAGTGATCAAGTAAGATCTTTTAAATTGTAAATTCGATTGAGTGAGAGTATTGTTCAAGTCTTACTTCTTAAAAATAAGATTATTGTAAGACAATTGCTCTTCATCTTGTTGAAAGTAGAGATTTAGTAGAAATTTCAAGAAGTGTCTTAGAGAGTGAAAGTCAGCATTGAGTATACTATAAATTAAATTGTTATTATAATTTTGGATTACCATATTCTATTTATTCTTTTAAATTATAATCCTTACAAAATAGAGGCAATCTCATTCTCTAAATATGAAAATAATTTAATGTAATTGGCCCACATTAACACATACATTTTCATTTTATTTAAACTACATTTTCATTCCTCATCTTGGTCATGTTTTTCTTTGTGTCTTTGTTATCTTAAAAATCAAACTTTAGAATATCTAAAATCTTCCTCCATGGCAATTGGCTTCCCTATTGTTAACTTCATCCCTTTTAGTTTATTATGGATATTTTAACTTAATTCATTGGTTTGTTTCTATTCTTCGTTCCTTTTTTTTTGTTCTCCCCTTCTATTCCTTCTCTTTTCTTCTTTTCTTCTTTCCAAATTATGGCAATGGAAAATAATGGAATTTATGGATCGTTTTTACCATAACAGTCGCAACACGGTAGCATTTGTATTTGTAACTATCACAAGTAAATGTGAAATTGTATCACACCACTGATGTATGGTTTGGACCAAATGTGGTTATGATATGTATTTTGAAACCTTGCAAGCCTCTATATGCACTTCCATATGTGTTGTATTAAATCTAAGCTTTAATGCCAAATTGATGCAGGCCAGAAAGAGAACTACCACACTTATTGAAGGTTGGAATAAGAACACAATCTTATGTGAAAAAGGACTAAGTGTGCGCTTGTTTAGTGTGTATGCAAAAAGGGGAATAGGTATGGAATGAAAATTAAGTTTGGTAAGAAAATATGATTATAGGGTTATTATTTTGATTGCCCACTTTTGGGTAATACCCCATTTCTCTCCTAACTAGAGAAATGGGTATCATTGTTATAAAGAAATGAGTTAATTAATTACATTATAATTAATTAATCAAAATATTATTAATAATTAATAATTAATCAACTACAATATAATTAATTAATTACATTATAATTAATTAATTAACACATTATTAATAATTAATTAAAATATAATTCATTCATTAATTAAAATATCGTAATTAATTAATTTATCAAATTAAAATATTTTGCAATTAATTAATTAATTACAATATAATTAATTAAAATATTATTAGTAATTAATCAACTACAATATAATTAATTAAAACACAATTCATTCATTAATTAAAATATTGTAATTAATTAATTAATTAAAATATAATTAATAATTAATCAACTACAATATAGTTAATTAATTACATTATAATTAATTAATTAAAATATTATTAATAATTAATTAACTTCAAGATAATTAATTAAATATAATTCATTCATTAATTAAAATATCGTAATTAATTAATTAATTTAATTAAATTATTTTTTAATTAATTAATTAAAATATAATTATTCATTAATTAATATATTGTAATTAATTAAAATATTATTAGTAATTAATCAACTACAATATAATAATTAAAACACAATTCATTCATTAATTAAAATTTTGTAATTAATTAATTAAAATATAATTATTCATTAATTAAAATATTTTAATTAATTAAGTACAATATAATTAATTAAAACATTATTAATAATTAATCAACTACAATATAATTAATTAACGTACAATTCATTCATTAATTAAAATATTGTAATTAATTAATTAATTACTTAATGAATAATTAAAATATAATTATTCATTTATTAAAATATTGTAATTAGTTAGCTAATTAATTAATTACAATATTATTAATTAAAATATTATTAATAATTAATCAACTATAATATAATTAATTAAAATACAATTCATTCATTAATTAAAATATTAATTTCAATTAATTAATTAAAATATAATTGTTCATTAATTAAAATATTATAATTAGTTAATTAATTATAATTATCCATTAATTAAAATATTGTAATTAATTAATTAAATTATAATTGATTAATTAAAATATAGTAAATTACAATATAATTAATTAAAATATTATTAATTAATTAAAATAAATTACAAAATTTTAATTAATCAATATATTGTAATTGATTAATTATGATATAATTAATTAATTAATTAAAATATAATAAATTTTTATTTCTCAATAGTTTTTTACAAACTAACCACTGTTAATGATAATGGTAACCATTCCTTCCTCTTAACCAACCATCATAATTACAATGATAATATCTATTCTCATTCTTCGCTATATTCATTTCCATTTCTATTATTATTCCTCCGTGCGAACTAACCGCCCCTTAAATATGTTATAGTTGATCTGCATGTCTCTTTGTTATCATCAATGAAACAAACTTAAAGATAAATTACACATAGGTTTACTCGCTTTGTATGAGCAGCACATATAAATCACATTTAGGGTTTATAAAGAACTAGGCATCACTTCTAATATCTAGGAATCATTATGATAGAATATAAGAATCACTTTTGGATGAGGAAGCATTGCACTTCCATCAATTCATAACCAGAAAGTTTTCTCTTTGTCCTTCTAATAGAAGCATTTGGTCTTTATACATAGATTTTATTCTTTTGGTCCTAATCCTAGTTCGACAAATATAATTAGTTTTTGGCTATTGCTCAAAAATTTTCTAGTAATGAACACCATACATTTCAGTAAATCCATTAGCCACAATTCTAGCCTTATGTCTCTCCTCAAAGCCATTTTCTTTACATTTCATAGCGAATAATGACCTCTAGGCAAGTTTTACAATCTCCCATGTCACTTTGTTTTCAATCATAGTTCTCTAATTTGGATCATAACTTTCTAAATATTTCTTAGAACAAATAGGTTAGAGATTCTGAAGTAAATGCCTTGTGTTTTTGGAGAGGCATTCATAGGATGAATATTTTTCAATTAGATGATTAGTGCAAGATTGAGTTCCTTTTCTAAGTGCAATAAGAACCTAAGGATCACAAAATTCACGAGAAATCATATAAGGTCAAAATAAGAAGTAAACATAATTTTTTATATTTTATATTTAATTATAATTGTAATTGTAATTGTAATTGTGATTATATTTATATTTTATTATACTTATATTTTAGATTTATTATATATTTTAATTTTGAATTTATTTATTCTTGTTTTATTTTATTGATTTTTTAAATATAATTATTGATTTAGATTTTTTGACTTTGTATTCTTTAAATAGTTCTCAAAATCCTTTTTATAGGATCAATAGAAATAACTTCTCTAATAATTAAGAATCGAAATTCTTAACATTTTAAAAGAATTTTTATTAAGATGTTAGTGTCGCAATTAAGTGTGTAACTGGTGACATCATCCCATTGTAGGTCAACTAAGGTCATGATCTGAACAAACCCAAATCAAACCTAGGTTTGTCACCAATTCTTGCTGGGGTTCCGACTTCCCAGTCCATTTCCGGTGTCCTCCAGTGTTAACAGTGACAGTAGTAGTGGGTCCAAAAGTTCAGATTTGAACTTGGTCCACCTAACTTCCAGAGAAAGCCTAATTCTTGGTCCAGTCTCCAACCTAGCCATGCTCAACGATAGTTCCAACCTTTGAGAAATTTGACAACAGTAAATTAAGTGTGTAAAAGTTACCGAGTCGTGAAAAAGAGAAACCGAACAAGCTGTGAATGGGGATGACATTGACCAAGGTTTAGTTTGGGTATTATTTTATCCATAATCATATTTATTTTTATGACTCAATCTATTATTTATTTAAAATTCATCAATTTTTATAATTTATTACTCATATTTAAATTCTTTAGATTGTTCGAATTTTTAGATATCCATTATATTGTTTTCATAGATTATATATTGCAAAGAAAATAACCTTAAAAAATTACATAAGATTAAGTATATAAAAGATTGAACTTCTAAGAGAAAACGTCACAATTTAAAAGAAATAATTAAGATAATTTATTTTTAAAACTGAAAGGACACTGATGAGATAATTAAAATAATGAGACTCATTTTATCTTTAAAAAAAAGTGAGAAGTAAAGTGTATATTTTAAAATTGTTTTTTTTATAAATTTACATCTATTTAAAATTTATTTATTTTACCTCCGTATCCAATTTTTTCAGGTCAAGTAATGGCGTACCTGTGACCCAGCAAGTTGGTAGACACAAAGACCAGGTGGTAAACCGAACACAAGTGTGCTTTTTTGCTTTTTATTCCAACCACCTGTAAACTCTTGCAAGTGGGCACAACAACCTCAGCTTCAGCCTCATATTTACCCCCAGTTAACATATCTAAATCCCACTGTAGAATAAAAGACATCCTACGGTCCTCCTCCGTCCACGTGCACAATGTAACATCTGTTCAAAGACGCAAAGATTCTAAATTCCACGTGGAAGCAGGTTATCCTGCCACGTACGTACTCACCGAAGAGGGGCTGTCCCCCGAAGTGCGAACGGCACGTGAGAGATCCGCCACGTGCGCCAATGCCTACGTGGGCCAAAAAAAGAACGTGGCGAACACAGATACATGGGACGAGTAGAAACATAGATGAAGGGTAGTGAGCTGGCCTGACACGTGTCAATCTGACATAATCTGTGGGCTAAGCGAACCAGTAGTATACCTCCTCTCTTTGTCTCTCTCTTTCTCTCTGTACCTTAGCCTCTCTTGAAGTAGTTTTAATTTTTCCTCTTTCCTTTTGTTTTTATTTTCGGCAATGGATTTGGATGCAAGCATCGTCGTTTCGAGTTCGAGTTGTTCTTCTACTTCATGTTCTTGTTCTTCTTCTTCGTCGTCAACTTCTCCTTCGCCGACCGTGGCGGATCCGATGGTTCGGGTAGAGATGGAGGCGGCGGAGGCGTTGGCTGATTTGGCGCATTTGGCTATGCGGGAGACTAACGGCGTTGATTCTAACGGTAGATGGGGGAGCAAAGGTAAGCGAGCTAAGAAGCGAGTCAAAAGCGAGTCTCCTTCGTCTGACTCGGCGTGGAACGCTGTTGTTGATTCCGCCGTCGTCCCCTCTGTTCCCTTTCCGGTCAGTTTATTCTATTTATTTTTTCCGCTTCTCTAGTGGTTTTTTTGTCTTGTTTGTCTTTAAATTTATTAGTAAATAGAGTTTGTCGGTTTGGTTTGGTTTTACTAAGTTCAAGTGTTGGTTAGAAAGCTCATTTCTTATGCAAGCAGAGATTTTATGAGGTTAACTTATGGTTATTTAAAGCTTTAGCTGAAAACTATTGTAGTGATAAGGGTTTAAGGTTTGGGGGTATCAAAGACACTGATTTTATTCTAAATATGGAATGGGTTCTGAAGTTTGACTGTCTTGAGATTATTAAGGTTAGTGGTCCTTTTCAGATATCTAAAGCTAGAGAATTAGATTATTACCTGACGTCAGATTTTGTTGTTGTGTAATTTATGTTGATCTTGGATGTGATGACGAAAGAAGATTTAGAAAATGTTTGTTAAGAGAGAATACAAAGGAAGGATCAAGCTAGGATGAAAATTGCAAGGAGTTGTGAAAGATCAAAAAGTGGTGGTTGATTTAGTCGTATGTATTGGGCAAACTTGCTTTGGGAGTTTTACTTGTTGAATGTTCTTCATAAATTGGAGTGTAAAAGTTCATCATACAGTTGAATGATTTTGATCCATCTTTTTCAATGATCTGAAGTTATGAAGTAGACTCAACTAAAGGTGCATTTTGCTCTTTTCGGCTTTTTTTTATATTGCCATATATCACCAATAGGAGCGCAGGACTTGAGAAATATATTTGTCTATTGCAGGATGTAGCAGAAGCAGATCGGCAGCTTTGTGAACCGCTGGGAAAAAATGCATTGTTAACTTATGCCAAGCTTGAAACTGATTCAGATCTCACTAAAACAAGTCCTAAATGTGGAAGAACTTGCCCATCTTATGGAGGTGCTAGGGCTAGACAAAATTTGACTGAGGTAAATATTATTTCATGTCCCTGCAATTCTGCAACATCTGCATCTCTCCTTATTTTGAGCCAATTGAAACTCTCTGCTAGGCTGAAAAGGAAGAAAGGAGATTACGTAGGGTGTTGGCAAATAGAGAGTCAGCTAGACAGACAATTCGTCGCAGGCAGGTAGGTTATCTTTACCTGGGAAGAAACTATTTTGCTTGTTATAAGTTTTGTACTGTGGTGCATTAAAAACTTGCTTCTTGTTGGCTTTTTTTGATGAATGATCATGATTTTCGGTTTTGTAAACTAGTATTCTATTTCTGGAGCTTCCTTGGTTGTTGGCGGATATCATTGTTTTCTTAATCGTTTTACATATTATTCAATTCGTCTAGTCGTTAATTTTTTCTCCTTACATGTTAAGTTTTTTTTCCCCTTTCCTCGAGGAAGCACATGATTCGTTTCTGATCATGTTAAATTTTTTCTCTGGACTTCACCCACTATTTTGCTCTTGTTAGGCTCTCTGTGAAGAGTTAACCAGAAAAGCTGCTGATCTAGCACAGGAGAACCAAAATTTGAAGAAGGTGTTAAATACTCTGTACACAGCTGTAACCATTCCTTGGTTTTGTTTTCCTGATCCATAAGTAGGAACCTTTCTGCATCTGGCTTGGCAGTTGTTCATTTCACTATGTTTTCTGTTATCAGTTTCTCCCTTGTTTTCTATTTGTGCATAGAAACTCATGAAATTATTTGGTAGCGTATATATCATTAACGCACTTGATAAATTTTCTGCTGAGAAGGAAAAGGAGGCAGCCTTTAAAGAGTTTCAGTCGTTGGAGACAATAAACAAGCACTTAAAGGCACAGGTAAGATATTGTTTTCTTTTTCTTGTTTGACTCAGTTTTGTAAACCATCAAAATGTCCTTTAAGCTGGGAGTATCATACTTTACGCTTACCATTTTTCTTATTCCAGATCGGTAAGGTGATAAAAGCTGAGGTACAGGAGTCTCAAGGAAATGTTGAATCAGCTTATCGTGAGATGCCTAGCAACCCAGCTACAAACTGCCCTATGCTGTTATACAACCACCACCCATTTTCATCACTTTGCTGGCCTTCCGTTATGCGATCTTCAAATTCTGTCCAATTGAATCACTTGCCTCAAAATGGGGTTGTTATTTCATCGGGCATTCCAATTACTTTTAGTGGAAAGCTTGATTCTTGTCAGCAGCACCAAGAAAACCCAAGGACTCCTCTATATTTGGTATCCTGTCCTTGGTTCTTCCCATTTCCTGATCACAGTAATGGACTCCTCTCGCAGAGCACCTTTGGCTTGAAGCATGTGCAAAATGAAGCTACTGCTAACAAGCAATGCAGTGATAGTATGCCGTCAACAAGTACAGCATTTTCAGAGAGTGGGCATCTCTCTCTGCCATTAAAAGTCAAGCCAGGAGCTGATAACTCAACAGAACTTGGGGTGCTTAATGACATAAAGGAGACACTAAGATTTCCCACAGATGGAGGTGGTCAATGTGCAGGGGCGCTTCAAAAAGAAATCCTGACTCCTCAAATGCCATGCTCGAATAAGAATGACACTGGGCTTCAGTCAGAGTGTACTGCTAGTTCTACAGGTATCTATGCTAAAGCAAGTCAACTAATAAGTTCAATACCTGAAAAGACTCTAGATCAATTTAAGTTCTCAAGCAAGAAACTAGTTGATGCAGCGGAGGCAAGGAAGAGGAGGAAAGAACTTACAAAGCTCAAGAATCTCCATGGGCGCCAGTGTCGGATGAACTGTTGAGATTGTGAGCATGCAACTTGGATGGCTTCTTGGTGACTGTATTTTGGGAGTGTGGCTGTTGGACGTAGTTCAGAATATAAATACAGAAGCAGGAAACACAATTTTCAAGAGGTTAAGAGATTGACCTTTCTCGATAGGCTGACGTCTATATGACCTCTTTTGCTTTTCAAGGTAGAGGACTCTTTCCTGTCATCTGTAATGACTTGGGTGGAGAAGCTGTTGCAGATTTTCAATAGATTTACTGCCATACATAGATGAAAGCTACAAGAAATGGAATATCACTGTAGTGTAGATGTCTCTCTTTCATCAGTTAGTGGTTTATTTCGATGCAAACCTGCGAGGAGGGCTTATTCATATTGAGGCTTGATGATGCCTTTTTGATGGGTTGAGTTGGAAAGGGCAGTAGAAAGGAAAATTCCTGGTGGCCAGTCAACATTTTGTTGGGATAGAGTTTTTCACTACAAATTTCACTATCAAGATTGGGAAAGAGTTTCAGGTTTACCTTTGCTTCGGGAGAGGGATCTGTGGAATCTATCTTCATAATAGAGTTGCTATGTTCATTTTCAGCATTCTTTTCATCCTTAATTTGGTATGAACTCTGGAGTAAAAGCCTTGTGGCCTCTTATTTTCCTTACAAAAGCAACTTTAGGCGGGCTAGTGGTTGTGAATGCTTACCGGGGAAATTTAAATACGAAGAAACTGGGGGGCGTAGCTAACTAAAAATTGAGCATATACGTTAAACTCTAGTTAACTTTAATAAGAAAAAAAATTAAGAAGCAAGACTACATCAATGGGGCCTACGTAAACCTTGGCAAATGATGATGGGGCTCGTTACCCTGTACTTCGAGTCATTCCACTCCAGTAAAGCTGATAAGATCTGAGTACCCTTTGGGAGCAAGCCTTTTGCGGTCAACTTGAAAGCTTGCTTTCGGTTCATAGAACTAAATTCCAAGGTATCTGGCTCAACCTTAACTGAAAGTCCTTTCGGAGATGTCACTTTAGCTTTATACACGGACTTCTCGTACCCTACGTTTGTCACCATCCTGTAGAACACAGCTGAAAAACTGTAAGTGTTGCTGTTAAGCTGCATGTGCATGGATGGGTAGTTAAGACCATCTGTTCCTTTTGCAGGTTTATACTTGGAGCAATAGCTCTTAGTCTTGCCACCAATAAGTAGATCAATTGTAGTGTCATTATAGCCCTCTTTGCACAGGAAGCTAATGTAGGAACTCAATGATATGTCATAGACTAAACCAGGATCCACCGCCCTCTGTGGGTTCATTTGGCCCGAACCCCAACCTAAGACGGCATCAGATTTTCCGGTATTCATAGGCGTGGCTGAGGCAGCAAAATGAAATATTGCATAAACGTTTTGTTTACAAAATGGGAAATGAAAATGAAATATGAATTGCTAATGTAGCAAGCTTTAGTACTCACCGGTAGTCATGAGGGCAGACTTGATGGCCGCTGGCGACCATTCCGGGTGGAAGGTCTTGACATAGGCTGCAGCGCCTGAGACATGAGGGCAAGACATGGATGTTCCTGAGATAATGTTGAATTGAGCGCGCCGGTTGTCACCAGGCAAGCCTGTTATTGTTGTGAGTTCAGTGTAGGCAGCCAATATGTTAAGCCCTGGTGCAGCTATATCAGGCTGTTCATTAGAACATATCTTTTCAACATTTTGACAGTCTGAATTGGAGATTTATGGGGAAAAAATTAGACTGAATCCACCTTGAAGATGTTGGGGCTGATGGATTGGGGCCCTCTTGAAGAAAATGATGCCAAAAGAGGAGCATTTTCCAGGGTAACTGTTGTTGTCTTGTGGATGACAGCTTGAGGATTCCTGTCATTCGTAAATTAAGATGCTGGCTTCGACCTTGTGTGTCAAAAAGGTTACGACTTTTGAGTAACTTCAAGCTATAGAAACGTACATGGTTGTGTTGATATATCGATCTATATGGTGGCCTGCTCTTCGTTCGACATTGGTCGAAGGCATTGTCGTGACAAAGGCAATGTCTGTAGGTTGACCAAGCGCCGTGATGAGTCCTACCCCGCTCAGCTTATTAATTGTGAAACTCTGGCCTTGGCTTCCAAGGCAGTACACTATTTTCCCCTTCACTTTGTTCATGTCTAGAGTCCCCCAATCACAAGCACTGGCCAACATTTGCAAATGACCTCTTGTTATGTTTCTTAATTAGTCTGGAAAATGCCAGAATTAATGTATGATTCTATTTGCCTACGTTATTCATGTGGGAGGAGTTATTAACTAATGGTTCTAATCAAAGTGGAACTTAATAAATGGAACTTGGAAATAAATGGATCATCTCAATTTCCAAATTTCGATTGGGTAATTTGAACATGTTGTATGTTACCTGGAATTTCCAGAGGAATTAGCATTTCTAGCAAGGGCTCCATTAATAAGAGGGTGCATTGGTTTTGGGGTCGAAAATGTGTTAATCGAATTCCCCTGTGTGTTAAAAGAAAGAAAATAAAGTCAGTATATATAGCAGGTTATTATGATATGTTTATTCCGTCTAAATTGGAGGAATTCTCATTTCTATAATTTCCTGAGCAGCAAGAATAACTTACATTAACCTCCTTGCCATTGCCAAGCTTAATAACAGTGTTAAACTGCCTATCAATGCTACTTGCAGCAACTGTAATAAGCCATGGAGCTACATTCTGAACTGTTCCTGGATAAGGCCCCGAGTTTCCTGCTGAAGCTGATGTCAAAATTCCCTTTTTCATGGCATGAAATGAGCCAATGGCAATTGGGTCCTGATAAAAATTGCTAGATGGGCCTCCTATGGAGATGGAGATTATGTCAACTCCGTCAGCGATGGCATCGTCGAAAGCAGCCAGCAAGTCCATGTCGCTGCACCCTCCTTCCCAGCATACCTTGTACATGGCTATGCGAGCCGACGGCACGCCTCCACGCGCAGTTCCTTGGGCTATACCGTATAAACTTGCGTCTTTTACGGCGACGCCTGCGGCGGTGGAGGAGGTGTGTGTGCCGTGGCCGTCGTCATCGGCTGAACTTGGATTCTCTACTGGTTTTCTATCGTCTAGGTGGTAGTATCTGGCCCCAATCACCTTTCTGCAAATGCGTTAGAACTACCATGTGAAAGTTGCATGGGGACGCATTGAAAGGAAAGGTCTCAGGTCCTACTAGGTGTAGTTGGTAGTTCGAAGTGATTTTAGTTTCTATATCCTCTATTGTACTCCCAAACAGATAATGACATCTCTTGAACACTTTAATTTAAGATTTGCGAGTTGTAGTGGTTCTACTTTTATGTCGAGCTAAATTATATCTCAGATATTAGAGGCATACCTTTGTCACCAGAATTCAACTGCAAAGAATTTGTTTAAAACAATCATGTAATTACATATATATCCTTTAAAAGCTAGCACATATTTAATTGAAATTAGTAAACCTTAATATAATATTAACAATAATACATTGACATTTGCAATAAAAATATCAAATTTGTTTTCTAATTTTAAAGATTTAGCTTCATTTTGTGTTAACGTTGAATTAAATTAAAATAAAAGAAATTTATCTAGTCTTGAAGTATTCTCATTATATGCAATGGGCACTTCACCAATTTTTAAAAAATACTTTTTAAAAATTTAAAGTATAAAATAATATTTTTTTTAATTGAGTATGAGCTTAAGCTGTCGTGACTCATGAATTAGCTCATTGCTATCCTTTCTATATTTAGACCTTCTCTACAAACTATTTAATCTTCCGAGATCTCCATTGTTCTTGTTTAAAAATAATTAAAAAAAAGGTTTAGGTACTATTTAGAGTCATCCCTTTCTTCTATATCTAGAGATAGGATCCTCTGTCTAATTTTATGGTGTCTTATTCTGTCCCATGAATCTCAGTCATTTATTTATGCGGATCCTACATTTATTTATGCGGGACCCACGTGGGATCTACAAAAATGAATGGCTGAAATTCAGGGAACAGAATAAGACACCATAAAATTGGACAGAAGATCTAGACTCTTATATCTAAACCTTCTCTACAAACAATTGAATTTTCCCATACCCGCTTTGTTATTGCTTAAAAATATTATTTTAAAAAAGTAATTTAAGTACTATTTCTTTTTCTTGAATATCGACTGGAATCAGAAGTAGATCTGTTGTTGATTGAAAATGGAATAATAAAAAGTGTACCTGTTGCATCTAGTGAAATTAGCTCCCGTAACACATTTTCCCTTCCATTTAGCTGGGACTGGCCCGTAATTGTTATCATCGAAGCTACGGGCTTCGACGTAAATTCCTGCAGAACAGATAAATGCACGAAATAAATCAATTCAACTAAACAAATCTCTCATCTCTTGTCAAATGAATATGGTTTGCCTACCAGTATCCATCACACCAACTATGATGTTGCTTTCAATTTCCGGTCTCCTCTTCACTGTTCCCGGCATTCCTAGGAAATCCCATGATCTTGTGGTGTGAAGTTTGTTCAGTTTGTTTTTGAACACGGACACCACCCCCTCTTCATCTAAGTGCATGGCAATGCAGAGCTTTCAAAATTATGAAATATGATAATCTATAAGATTGAATCTATGGTTTATTCATAGATACCTGAGAGTCTCTTCACTTCATGAGGCAGCAGCCTTGCAACAAACCCATTGAAGCTTCTTCCGTAGCTGTGTAATCTTGATTTTCTTGCTATAGACTCACTGAAAATGCAGAAGGATGTTAACTTTGGATTGGTTGGAAGATGGTATTATTTAAGAATAGAGCGTCCCTTAAGTTCCGAAATTCCTTCGAATGAGGGTTTTCATTTATTATAGGCATGAAAACGAGCACTTGTTTCATTTATTAGTTATACCTTACGAGAATCGAAACTGCTTTTCGTTTCCAAATTGTATTTCTAAAAGCGTAAAACTAAGAGCATTTTCACTCTTATTATGTACACGTGTGACTAGTAATTGGGATGATTCATTAGTGTGATTTAGCAGAAAGGGTTGCGATCAGTACTCTCCAATTGCAGCCACCAGGAGGTTGTGGTGTTCGTCCACCTTGGAAATCCTATCTCCGGCATGTTCTCCCATGTAAACAATGTATGGCTGATATGTTCATTACAAAACCGTAAAACGCCCTTGAATTAGTCAAAAATATAAACTGAATTAAACAGAAATGGAGAAGACTGCGTTCACTCACGTCTGTTGCACTGTGTTAGTAAGTAGTCTATATTCTCAAACAAGTGCCGAAGGAAAATCTTGATCACTCAACATTACATTACGCTTGATTACCATCTATTTACGTGTGTACATACTCATGACCAGCTTGTGCATACATTGGAATGTGGATGGTAAGAAAATCATGGGAAGGGACATCAAGAACAGACCTCTCTTTCATGATCACTGGACGCGTGAACCAATGTAGCTATCAGACACAGACCGAACACGTGCACTTGAAACTTACGTCGCATGTCCATTGGTGATGCATATGACAGGAGTATAAAACTTGATTTAAAAAGATGAGTGGCACAGTGAGATTTATAACTTTTTAACTGCTCCACTTTATAGAAACTCTTCATTACTATCCCTCAGCCTAAGGAAAGCCGATAAACTACACTATTACACAATAGAAATTGAGTTGGTTTTGGGGAGTGAGAATTTGGTGCCTTGGGCTTTGGATCTTATTGACTTTACTCATTCTGGTCATGCAAGGTGTCAAACCTTTTAAGCTGTCATAACAAACCGGAAAAGTTTTGTTTGGTCAGGTTATTATATTATAATTTATAATGTCACGTTTGTCCACAGCTTCTGTTTATAGCTCTTGAGGACAAATTTTATCAGTCTTTGTCATTGTTCCTTTTTTGGGTTATGGACTTCTCAGCTCACTCACAGTTTGCCAGGACAGGTTTCGATCAAGCTGAAGGAAAAGCACACTTGATACTAAGCATTTCATTTACTTTTGTATCTAAGCAACTATAGTTGGATGTTAAGGTAGCTGTATTTTTACTTCAATTTTTATATGAATGTTTTCCCAGATTTTAACACAAAATGCACGATAACCCCCACCAAGATACGAGTTAAATCCTTCTTTCAAGTCAATACATACTTTGTATGCCTAGAAGTAATTAAATATAAAATATTACACAAAGGAGTAATTAGTGATTAAGAATCATTAAATTTTCATTAATTAGGATTAATAACAAGAAAAAGCTGCCGCCAAACAAGCAGGACCAGTTCCCACAACTGTTATTCATATTCCATCGAACCCTATGAATTGCCACTAATTTTGGAAGGGATAACCTCAACTTTGATTTTGGATCCTTTAATTTCGCTTCTTTCGCTAGTACGTCTTCATGCTTTTCTCTTATACGAAACTTAAACAAGGTAACACACGAGTGTAATATGTAACCGTACTTTAGTTACTTATTCTGGATCGAGCGTGAAATGACAAGAAATGAAGAAATGCAGAAAATACCTGATTTCGGTTCCTCAACTTCAAATGAGCTTTCAGAAGCCGAAATGAGACCGAATCCACCTCCGTCTTCATGGGAATCTATCACCGGGACGTGGTCTAAGTCTTTCTACAAATTTTTCAAATCGTAAGCTCTCTTAACGGGTTAGAGAATCCTTATACTTACGATTGATATGAGCAATTGCAGGAGACCTTGACTTTTATATATAGCTTTCATATTGGGCTTCTCTATCATAAAGCTGATATGGACGAGGTCCATACTAATCGAGATCCACTTTCTACCCAGACTTTGACCCATTGATTTAGACCATTTATTGGGTCACTTTATTACCTTTCTCTGGATTAAATTATGTAACTTAACCGTTAATTTATTGAAAAGCCAAAATCACAATTAATAGTTGTCCACTTAATATGAAAATGACAAAATTGCCCTTAAGGACAAAATTGTCTAACATTCTTCCCCTTGGACAGTTATTTATTGTAGTTTTATTCGAGTTTAAAATCATTTTTAAAACTTGGTTAAGTTACGCTACTATATTCGTTGAATAAGTTTAGAAACAAAACATTTGATCCAAAGATAATGAAAGTCCAACATTCCGTCCTGCAAGGCTTTTAATACCAAAAAGTATCAGATGCATGGGTCATGTATGACACAGATTCAATACAATCATGTATACCTAATACCTCACTAACATGAATGGAAAAATGGAGTGTGACAAAGTACAATGATACCTTTATGATCTAAATATGTATCATCATCATTAGTAGGTTTCGATTTCTCCAATTTTATGCTAAACCGCATTGCTAAACTGCATCAGAAAAATCCTGTTTTCTCTCACCAAATGCTAAAAAGCATTAGAAAAATCTTTACGTTCTCCAAACGAATGCTAAACTACATTAGGGAACCTTTATGTTCTCCAACTGAATGCTAAATTGCATTGAAGAACGTTTATGGGATTAAAAACTTATATCTGCCTATGTCATGTGAAACTTTAAGGATATATCCGTATAAAATTGTATGTGTCTAAATGACATAGGCTCAAGGTCAATTTTTATATATGCCCAATGACCTTTAAATGCTTAAGATCGACACAAATCTTAAGACTTCCATACGTATTATGACAATGCATGATAACATGTATTAATGAGGATAAACAGTGATTATCTTTATTGATGAACCGTCATACTGTCATTCTACATAAAACGTATAAATATACGTGGAGCAAACATAACAGTCCCCTAACTGACAGTGTCTAAAGATTTCAAAGCACCCATACTGTGTACTTGTTTTCCAAATAAGTGGGCAAAGTCCTTTAGCTAAAGAATCAACTTATAGTTCCTTAATCCTTAAATATTCCAAACCTTATTGTCACCTTTTCGTATCAACTACTTCATAATCAAATATTTGACCTCAAACTGCTAAGACCCTGTGATATTCAATGTTGTTATTAAACAACAAAGAAGCTTGATTATTATAGTACAATCGAATGGGTATGGCCACTGAATTAATCACGAACAATTCAGAAATCAAATTTCTAAGCTAAACCATATGTGAAGCAGCTCTATAACATGTAGTCCGTATGCATAGTCAAGAAAATCACTTGTCTCTACTTGACACTCTTCCATAACATTGTATAATATGTTAATTTAAATTGTAACCTTAAGTGAACTTTCGATCATCTAGACACATAGCTTAATTTGAATATGAATTCCCTACGAGGTTTAGTCTGTTGACTTTTTTATATGTCAACGTATAATCTTTGATTCCCTTTAATTATCTTAACACTCATTTGACTGCATTTCAATAGTCTACATCTAGGTTAACTAGATTCTGACCAAACAGTCAAACAGTAAATGCAATGTCTTACCCAGTACATAGCCGAGCATACATCAGGCTATCAACCATACTAGAATATGAAACATTCCTCGTAACGTCTCTCTTTATTTTATTCTTTGGTTATTGTGCTAAATATTATCTCTCACTATGTGAGATAGGTACTACGACAGGTTTACATTAAACCACATTAAACTTTTGTACATATACTCAATATATGCATTTTGTGAGAGGTATGATGAGAGTTAAGATATGTCCCGGTGAATATGAATATCTAAGACAAAAGATGCTATATCAAGGTCCTTTCTGTCAAAGTTCTTAACCAAAAGTTGCTTAACCTTATACAACATGGTTAAGTAATTTGACATGAGCAATATATCATCCACAAGCAATAATAAGAAGATAACTTTGCTCCCCCTGACCTCATCGTACAAGCATCTTTTTAACTTTATTTTCCATGAAGCTATAATAACCTCCTTAACTATAAGGTATCACTTTTCGAGGGTTTGATGTAAACTATATGTTGATCTACTTAACATACAAACCATGTCAGTTCTATTTGAATCCTAAAATCCTTCAGGTTATACCATATAGACCACTTTATAAAGATCTTTATTCAGGAAAGCGGTTTTGGCAACCATTTGATGTAACTCTATATCATCCTGAGCTACAACTTCCTTAATCAGTCAAAATATATCTTTGGAGGATACGAGAGAAAAGTAACATTAAAATCAACATTTCTCCCTAGGTGAACCATCAGGCAACTGAGCGAGTCCATAAACCGTTGAACTTTATCCTTAAATCCTTTAGGTCTTAAACTTTATTTTAAACTGACGGGTTTGCAATTCCACTACAAAATCAACTAGCTCCCGGACCTTACTATGCTTAATGACTTGCATCTCACCAGTAATTGCAACCCACCACACTTCCGCATTAGGTTCAGAAATAGCTTCTATAAAGGTAACTGGATTAGTAACATGTCTAATATTATAGTCCTGTTCACCTAATAGACTATAATATTAGATTAGATAATAGGTCATCTCACTCTGGCAGATCTTCATAACTGTATTAGATCTTGTACCCCCCAAGAACCTCTGTGTGTACAGGTATGGGTTTCTGTTCCTGCATAGGCACAGTACAAAGATCTAAATTCATCATATCTAACTGTATGAGTGGTGGGCACATAATAATTGTAGTAAACACCATGTTATCATCCAAAGGGTTAAAAGGCCCACCATCATCATAGACATTGTATTTCAGAAACTTAACTATTTGCAATTCTACTATTCTGGTCCCTCCTTATCTACAGTAAGATCTGTAGCCTTTAGAGTGGTCAGGATATCTTACTAAATAACAATGACCATAATCAGTATAAGGATTATACCACCTCAGTAGGGCAGCCCTACACACGAATGTGTGTAAGACTAGGTTTTCATATTTCTAGATAATTAGGTAGATTAGTCATATTCTGTATTGACTTCTTCAAGTCTTTTAGGGTATGCATTTCGGCAACATACCATTTTGCTCAACACTACCCGGTATAGTGAATCAAGTCACTATCCCACCCATATACCTGGAAAACGGACATTTTCTACCTTAAATTCTTTAGCAAAAATTTGAAAATATCTTTCCCACCTTTTAATCTAGCTTCTCGATTTTTTACCATCAAAATAAGGGAAATCAAGCCTTGGAATGGGGTTTTGATTAAGGCTTTGGTTTCCCCCTATTGACACGTTGAGACCCATCCCACTGTTACTACTCTCTTCTAAGCCAGCTGATGCAACACCTTTGTCCCTATCTCCTAGAGGTGGTAATATAATGACACCTCCTAAACATCCTACTCTACTACCTCCTAGGTCAAGTTGCATCTCAGGAACTCTATTTTTTGCTTGAGTTTTAAAGAGACGGAAGAGTTCTTCGATTTGGGTTGTTACAGTTTGTATCCTGGTGTCCATGGTATTTATATTTTGAAAACTGTTCCTTGATATTCTCTTATAGTTCATCAAAGAAACTTCTTATCTGTTAATCCCAAGAGTTTACTCATTCTTCTAAGCTTGAGTATCCAGCAATGTTTGTAGCACCCCATTCTCAAAGAGCATATTCCCGAAAATACTGATGGTATTCGAGAACATACTCTATGAGGGTGACATGCTAGAACAGTCAATCAAACATACTCATTGCAACTTTTTTCAAACATTACCCACATATTTTGGAAAACCAATAATCATTAATGACCCATTTTATTTATAAAAATTTCAATCACAAATGTCATAAATAATATACACATCATCATCAATTCCAGTGATCATTTAAGTCCATTACAATTATAAGAAACTTCTAGTCATGAAGTCATTATATAATAGAATTAGTCACGTATACAAGGTACAGTGTTTGCGGAATACATTCTGTAATACAAAATGATGGAAAAACATATGTAGATACGAACTGCTCCTGACCTCAAACTCTTATTTGAATGTAGTTGTTATACTCCAATTGGTCTAACTGGGTATTCTCTGAACCTGAAGGACAACGTTGCAATTTTGGTAAGTTTTGCAAACTCATTGAGTGGACCATCCTCGATGGCTCACTCATATCATATAATAAAAATAGTTCATAGTTCACATTCAATTTGTAGATAAGTATTTACATATATAGCATGTCACTTCATTATCTCATCATATATCATCAAATAACACTTTATTAAAACATTCAGAACAATTAAATAGTTCATTTAGATCATTTAAAACATACATATCAATCATATATGCAAACTCACTTTCAATTGTTACGTTGTTGTGATTGACTGCCTGTAACTATCCCGTATCCATTGTAAATACTAGGCTCATTAATAACTGCCTCGTATCCATTAGGGATATCAAGCTCATTATACATAGTGAGGCTTTGGCTCTTAATCATATTATGAGCTTTAATCTCTTTTTCGGTGGTTA
This sequence comes from Erythroxylum suave, assembly GCA_027563595.1. Classification (NCBI taxonomy): domain Eukaryota; kingdom Viridiplantae; phylum Streptophyta; class Magnoliopsida; order Malpighiales; family Erythroxylaceae; genus Erythroxylum; species Erythroxylum suave. The sequence goes on along the minus strand of JAOSBN010000005.1, from coordinate 42,285,520 downwards.
TTTCAGTCACAACTGCCTTTATCTTATCATGCATATCATGTAATGAAATGCATGAATTCACATATATTCAGTCATTCATATTCATTCAACTTACACTCACTTTCACATATCATTAGACCTAAGTCCGACATTCAACAAATATGTTAAGTATCACTTATGCCATGCTCATTCACATTCAATGAAGCACTTCCAATATGTTCACATTTATCAAACTCATTAGACCATTTATGTTTGGAATTGCCTCAATCACATTCACATCAGAAATATTTCTATACAGAAGTTTAAAACAGAATAATCAATTAATGCAAGACCATCTATGTCAACTCATAGTATGCTCCAGATTAACATTTGTTTCTATGATCTGAAAATGTCTGAATACTGATGTTGAATCCTGCATATCAACTACATGCAACACACACATTGTACATATATCATTAATTTGAACATTCACATAAACCTTCAATTGTACACATATGTATATGTGTAATGTATAATGGATGCTTAATTTGACTATTCTGGGTTTGTTAATTCATATCTCAAGATCATTCATACTTCATAACTCATATATGTCAAATTTGAATTTAGGTTTACATTCATACTTCATAACTCAAATATGTCAAATTTGAATTTAGGTTTACATCTCATTTGTACAAGATTATTCTAAGCCCATCATCTAATCATATATCTATTACATACATGCTCTCCAATCCTCTTTCTAACATTATAAGATCTCATGATACTCAACTTCTTATTCATTCTTACTCAATACACATTACTCATCTCATTTGAATCACATTAGCCATATAAGATCACTTTCATTTCTATAACATCTCTATTTTTTCATATTTGAATGCTTGATGTATAACAATCCATTCTTAAGTCATAACCTTAATTATCACCTTAAGTATATCACACATTTAACCACTTAATCCATCATCAAATAGGTTCATTTCAAGTCTCATTCAAGCCTAAATACATCATAGGAAGGAGCCTAACCATTTTTTGTTTCAAAAGAAGCATATTTCACTTTTGGGCCATTCACGATCGTGGGTTGTCATATTCGAAAGTTTTCCAACTTTGTTTTTAGGACAGGTTTTCGGGTCATCTTTGTATGACCTTTATTATATAGAAAATGAGTTATTTAGGCAACACCTTCTTCTAAAAAAATGTTCCTATATGTCTTAAGGTTCGAGTGACATAAAATTAATGGATTTTGGTTCAGTATTCTGCAAGTTATACCCAAAAAACTAAAGACTATGCTCAAATGGCGACAACACCCAATACTCAACTTCAAGACCAATTTCAAAACTCTTAGTGACAGAATTCAAATTCAATTCCTTCATAAAAATTGTAGCCATATGTCTCTAGTTTAATCTAAATTAAAAATCATCCCATTTGGATAGCTACAGATCAATATATGGCCAAAATACAGATGCTTGTTTAATGAAAACAGTCCATCTAACATATTCCAGCACACTTTATCATCATTTTCATCCTAGTTCATCTATTTATAAAATTTGCATTCTTTTAACACCATTTCTTGGATAATTCGAACTCAAAAGCATCTTTGCATCAACTTATCATTTATTAATCATTGTAAACACAAAATCAGTACATCCATATGCTCATTTCTTCACTCATGGTTCATATATATACATTACCATTTGATGCTCATTTAACACTATTCTATCATCATAAAATTGTTATTCAACAAACCATGAAGAATAATGATTTACACTTAATTGTTTAACTCAACTCTTCTCAAATCATCACATAGCCCTAGCTTCCAAGCATCATTTGATCATCATCATTCAAGGTGGAAAGGTTAGGTCTTTCAATAACAAGATGGAGAAGATGACAAAAATGGAAGTAGCAAGTGATGGATGAGAACAAAGTCCACGATGGTGAGAGAAAAAAGTGTCATAAATGGAGAAGAAGAAACAAAGATTAACCAAAGTAATAAAATGAAAGACCAAAAGATGGTCTTTCAAATGCAACGATGTCAAGAGTGTGGTGTGTGGCAAGGCAAGTGACACTTGTCACTTACATCATGCCACCACCTTATGGTCCCCAAATGGTTCTTTTAATAACTAGTCCATTTGTCCTCCAATTTCTACTTTAATTGCCTCCCAATTTTCGATGACACCATTAAATCTTAATGTCACTTATCAAAAATTTCCATTTGACACTTAATTATACTATTATTTATTAATTGTCTTGTCACTTGGCATTTTTCCTAGTCTATAAATACCCAAAATCTCAGAGAATTCTCAAATTTCACCAAAAATTATAAATCAATAATTTAATTAACCATATCAATTTTTAAGGAAAAATATTCATTATCCATATCATAATCACATAAAAACAATCATTTATACTTGGAAAATGTCAAATGAGTGCATGTACAATTATTGTACTGTGTGTAAAAATACAATTTACATTTGTGTATGCTAATATTATGCATGATTATGGAATGCATTTCCTATTTTCTCAATAATATCTCTCTTGTGTTGTTATCCAGGGTTCTACCCTTGGTATGGGAAAATGGGATGTTACAATGATGGTATTCTTACTTCTCACCAGTTCTAGGGTAGAACTACTCTAGTACCAAATTTGTAACAGACTAGGGATTAAGTGAGAAAAAAAAGAATTAGAGACGAGAAAAGAGCAGAGAAGATTTGATAAAAATTGTTAATTGTATTTTTCTATTGTCCTTATGTGCAAGAATGGTGTACATAAGGATTCACAAATTCTCTCCCAGCTCATCATAACAAAATAACATCTTCATAACAAACACAAACAATTACTAAAGTAGTACTTGATGGATAGAAAAATTAACAATTCATTCCCTCAAATTTCTAATCGTTACACACTTGTAATGAGCCTAGTATTTAGCGAAGCCAAAAATTTGAAAATATCTTTCACACCTTCTAATCTAGCTTCTCGAATTTTTACCATTGAAACAAGGGAAATCAAGCCTTGAAATGGGGCTTTGGTATACCCTATTGACACGTTGAGACCCATCTCACTGGTACTACCCTCTTCCAAGCTAGCTGATGCAACACCTTAGTCCCTATCTCCTCGAGTTGGTAATATACCAGCACCTCCCAAACATCCCACTATACTACCTCCTAAGTCATCTTGCATCTCAGGAACTCTATTTTTAGCTTGATTTTTAAAGAGACAGAAGAGTTCTTCGATCTGGGTTGTTACTGTTGGATACCCTTTTTTTAGGATTTTACATTTTTATATTTTATTTTTATTTTCTTTATTTTATTAAATTATCAAGCATAAAAATAAATTAGAATTTATGAATTTGAAATTTTTGGAGTCTAACATGGTATATTTTGAATTTTATGTGGTGGTATGAATTAAAAGAAAGAATTAAAATAAAGTGAAGGAGTTAGCAAGAATTTCATTATAAAGAAAGGGTAAATTAGTAAAAACAAAAGGGTTGTCTTAAATGAATAAGACAAAAGAGGAGTCGTTAGTGTATGGTGGTGTGAATTAAAAGAAGAGAAGGAGAATAAAGTGAAGGAGAGTCATGGAATTTCTTTGATAAGGAAGGCTAAAATGGTAAAAACACAAAAAGTTGTTTTAAATGAATAAGACAAAAAAAAAGGAAGAGTCGTAGGTTTTAAGAAAAGAAGAGAGGAGAGTCGTGAATCACCTAGAAGGAGAGAAGAAGAAAACGAAGCAAGAAGAAGGAAGAAGAAGAGAGCAAGGAAAAAGATAGAAGGAAGAGTTTCAACTAAAATTTTCTTGTTAGGTAAACCTTCTTATTCTTTAGTTTTGATAGAAGAA
>JAOSBN010000005.1:42263438-42281616 GCA_027563595.1 Erythroxylum suave | reverse complement strand
CTATGTGGTTTTTAGTTGGTTGCTCGGTAGTGCACCTTTATCGTGGGATACGTGTCGGAGCGACCTGCGGGCGTCCCAATGTGTACCCTACGGTAACGGGGTGCTACACTACGTCCATAACCACCTTCAAAATGCTAATGCATATAACAAACAAAGGAGGTTTAAGTTAGGTTATGACTTGATTATGCAACTAAAGTTCTTGATTTGATTCAACTCTTAAACCAAATCGTGTATTATTGTTAGTCTCGGTTAATTCAAATTATGAATGTGATTCCATTAGGAACCCTAAAATTCAATTATTTTGATGTCCAAATTAAATACTTTAATTCTAGTACATATTTCTTTTTCTAGTCATATTAGAAATGTTATGCTTTACATAGATTAATTATAAATTAATCCCTAAAGTTTCCAAAATTCTCATACATCAATTAGTCATCTGAACCATCCCTTGCTCATCCCAAATTTATCAAGATAATTTCTGCACAAGCCAAAAATATCTTGATAGGAAGAGCTATGGGTCCATGCATCAAATACATGGTCAAGTAGCAAAAGTGTCAGAATCAAATTCCAACCCTAAGACATCCCCAGAAAATCCAAAATCCATGTGCAGTTATGAGACATAATATAAGAAGATGAAATTACATTGTATGTAAGTTACAAATACTCCTCCTTTCTTGATTCTTCTCTTTGTTTGGGTTATAGCAAACACCTTCCTTTTCCTTAGCCTTTAGAGAGCAGGTAATGATGAAGAAAAATCAGTGTGTAAGGGTGGTTAGAGCACTAAACAAGACGTGTTCAAGTAGATGCTCAAGTGAGAGTTAGATAAAGACCATGTTACATGTAATTAATCTTATACAACAATTTCTTAAAATCGCATGAACAAATCCGCAGATCACTCCTCTCAACTTCAAAAACTCTTTTGGTCATTTAACCTCTCTATTGAGTGTGTTTTTGGCTAAAAAATTGTATGTACATGAAAAACTCACTTATGTACCACCTGTCATTAAGTCTGTCACGATCGTAGCCTATAAGCCATGATGATGGCATACTTAAATGACAGTCATGTATATATATTTTTCATTCAATCTTTTATGAGTGTGACTTTAGATTCTTAGTTATTTTGTTCACTTGAATTAACTCTTACTCCCAACAAATCATGAAGGGTTTCATAATGCCAATTTACCAGAATGTAAATGGGTTAACACTTAAACTCTTCCATAGTTAATTATCCAACTTATGAGCCTTTCCATAGTCAATTATGGTGCAATTCATCCCACCATCCTATACCCCACTTGGCTCAAAGTATGGGCTATGTTTCAACTCCCACTAGATTGATTATGTCTAATCTAGTCCAAGTGATTGTAGTTCTTGTCTTGGGGATCTTATTAAATTATGTATCATTGAAGACTCTCTTCATGAAACATAATTGCTCTGGCCAGAGACTCCTGAGTGATGATGCCATTAAGAGGTTGTGGGTATCATCTCCTTCTATCACAAGTAGTGAATCCTTTATTGGTTACTTTTGAATACCAATAGCTATACCTAATCACGACCCTATGAGCCAACTCATCTTAAAGAAACAATGAATGGTGTCAAAGCACAGGATCAGTATCCAAGATATCCTTTAATACCTTAAGTCTAAGGATATTTGCACCATTATTATGACGAGATTAATCACTAGCATTTGATAGATCATCCATATGATAATCTCATATTGGGTCATCCGACGTACTTACTACTCTTAGTAAGCATCCATATGTTATCTCTAAACATCTCACGCTTACAGTTTATGAAATCCACTGCTTGATCAAATCAAGAAGTATAACATGTACTAATCTATCTAAATTAATAATATCCTGTCTCATTAATCCTATGAATAGGGATAATTTAGAAACTAACATAATTGCACATGATAGGAATCTCATTATCGTGATCTCATCAAAGATTTCCTTCATGTTATGTTTTGTATCATGAACTTTATTAATTCAATTTAAGAATGATATCAATTCATAAATAAATGAACATCAAATTAATGAAAATTACCTTTCACTTTATTAGTCAAAATAAAGTTTGTACAAAAGTGCTAAAGGTGATTGCCTTTAGAGCACTACTCTAACTGTTAAGAAAAGGCTAGAGAAATTTAAAGCTATCGTAGTTGGTTTACAACATAACTAACTTATGCTTACTAGGATGGATGATTTTAAGATGTACGAGGAGGTTGACAGTGCTGCTAACTACTTAAGGAAGCTGAACTTAAAGGGTGGTAGAGGAGACATAATAGAAAGACAAGGAGAAAACAGATTCAGATTAAACTAAAAGAAAGGGTATGAGAAAATGGTGGATAATAATATGAGTAGTATTAAGACGACAGTACCACCTTTTATTAGAAGGATAGACCCTAGTACCTATTTGGAGTGAAAAAATTATGTTGAGATAGTGTTTAACTATTGTAACTTTTTGGAGGAGAAAAAAAGTTAAATTGATAGCTACAAAGTTTAGTGATTATGTTGTAGATTATTAAGATCAACAAATATTCATTAGGAGAAGGAATTGATAATCACCTTTCTAGACTAAAAAGGAGAAGAAATTCATGATGAGGAGGAATTTTATGCCAAGTTCTTACTATACCAAAGGCTACAAACATTAGATTATAGTTCCAAGAGCATGAAGGAGTACCACATGGAGATAGAATGTGTAGGAAGACCAAGAAATAACAATAGCTCATTTGATTTATAGACTATTTTTGAAAATTTCCAATACTACACATTACATCATTATATGAAGTTGAAGGAAGTGGTTCACATGGCCATAAAGGTAAAAAGATAACTTAAAAAGAGGCCTTTTATTTTTTTTTTGGTGTTTCTAATGTAGGTTCTTCATTATGGAGCAAACCATACAGTAAAGATTGTGATTGATATGAAAATTATTAAGACATTCACTTGAGTTCATATTTGGTTTTCGGTATAATTCGGAAGCAAAAGAGCTAAAATAAGTTCAAAGTACAATCTTTGAGTCATCTTTTTGAGATTCACACTCACTTTTTTTCCATGGAACAAGAAGAAGAAGGATTAGAGCAAGAGAAGACAAGACATTGCATGAAGATGAAGAGCCTATATTGTAGAATATTAAGTGAAGTCATGAGAATGGAAGTCACGGGCATGACACAAAGTGTTATGGGCGTGACTAATGATGCACGACCATGACACAACATGTCATGGTCATAACTCACCTTACATGCACATCAATCAAGTATTCATGCCCATTGTTTAACATGCCATGGCCGTGACTTTCACGCATATGCTGCCTGAAGCCCTAGTTTTTAATATAAATAAGCATGTGACGTCAGTAGTAAGATAGAGAGTTTTTAGGGCGTTTATGCTGGGACATTCTTTGAGGGGGCTAGAGCATTTTACTAGGAGAGCATGAAGAGGACTATGGAAGCTCTCAACAGTGGGAGATCCATGGAGGGCTTGACAATTTGAGCCAGTTTGGAGGTGACATAAGCACCGACGACCTAGTTAAGTATTTCTTCCATCGTTTTATTTACGAATTCTGGTGTTGTGAAAAGATGATTTTAATGCATTCATTAGATCATTTATCTACAAAACCATGGCTAGAATTTCGATATAATCTATAATTAATATATTTGAAATTCATTTGTAGTGACTAATGATTTGTAATCATAGGGATAACATAACCTAGGTTAAATGATGCATCGTATGTAGTTATTGCATTAATTAGTTGGTTTTTCATAATTCGTAATGCTATTGCCTAATTAAATCTGGAGATTGTATCCTAGGTGTAGCTAAGATTGAACCAAAAAATCGGGTCCTTACTGAATTATCCACTTTTATCATTTTTATATGTTTTCTTTAAATTGCTTTTGTTAGTTAGTTTAGCTTTTTTTTCTTTTCTTATTTTTAAAGTCCAAAACACCCAATAAGTGAAACATCAATTAATTTCTTTTCAAAAGCAAACTGAACACTTTTTGTGGGATCGATCTAGACTCATAACTGCTATAGTAGTAGTCTAGTTTTTATTTTGATTAGCATTACGACGTGCTGTCAATGACAAAGCTTTAAAGCTTAAATACATAGTAACAATACTGAAAGCGTAAAAACTAAAAGGAGAAAAAACTAAAATTGATTCATCTTTAATAACTAAGAACTAAGATGTCAAGTTCTTTAAGTACTTAAAGATAGGACAATTATGCCATAATATCCCAACAAGAGAGTAATGATATTAAGGGGGAATGGGACATATGTATCAAAGTATAAAGAGGAATAAAGATAAGTTTAATTTGGAGGATGCTAGTGATGATCATTGCAATAAAAGGTACAAAGAGGAAAGGATGCTAGTCACTAAGAGGGCATTAAATATGTATATAAGGGAGGATGATGTGAATGAGTAAAAGGATAGTATTTTCTATACAAGGTATTCGAGTTTGTAATACAATCATGGATAAAGAGATTTGTAAAATTTTCAAAGATGTTAGTAAACTTGGGTAAAGCTAATAAAGGGGTCAAACTTAATTTCTTTTTTAACAAGTTAAAATCTTTCATTTGATCATCACCCACTTAGATTTTAAACTCTTTTTCACTATCTTGGCCAAAGGTGTAATAATTGTGCTAAAATCTTTAGTAAAGCACTTATAGAACCTAGCTAAGTCATGGAAACTCCTAAAATCACTTATGGTTTTTATTGTTGACCACTTTTTAATAGCTCTCACTTTCTCCTCATCTACTTTTATACCCTTTAAATACATCTCATAAACAAGAAACATAACCTATTTAAGGCATAAAAAAACTTCTTCAAATTTGAAAAAAAAATTTCTTACCAAAGCACATGAAAATTTTTTTTAGCACTGAACATATTAATTTAAGATCTTATTACAAATAAGCATGTAATTAAAACACAAAAGCATAAACTTATCTAAAAACTCGCAAAAAATATTATTCATTAATCTCATAAAAGTACAAAGGGCATTAGTTAGACTAAAAGGAATTATTAATTGATTGAGTGTCGTAACACTACCAAAATAACTAAACCTATAATTGTAGCATTGACAAGTCTAGGTCGATCCCACAAAGATTAAATCTAGCTACTTTCCTAAATTATCTGTATAAGTAAAATAGGGGGTTTGGTTCAATGTAAATTATAAAACAAAGTAAAATTGAATATATAAAAACAAATCAAATCAAACAGCAGCAAAGTGATAAAATCGGTGAATGGCACAATTTCACATATGTCATTGAAATATTATCTTCATACCTCTCTTAAGACTGTTAGTTGCAAATTAATAATAAGCTCTATTAATCCCAATTTTTCCTTAGGTTGTAGTTAATCAAAAAGAGCTCATTAATTAACCCTAACTATCGGGAAACCTAGAACATACTCTCTAAGTTTATCTGGACAGCCACAGCACAAGTGAGCAAAATGAACTAATATAAGCAATAATCACATAAGCTTGAACTATTTAACTTACATATCACATTCAAGTTTTTTATGAAAAAAGAATGAATAGTTCATTAAAACCATTCTTATACATTACCCATTCATTCAATATAAGATAATGTAAACGATTTGAAAAAAGGGAAAGAAAATGATACATAACAACAATATGCTTAATGTGATCCTCGACCTCGATTTCACCCCCGAGCCAAAATCGGGAAAGTTAGCCTTCCATCTCCATCTTCAAGCTCTCATTGTTGGCCATCCTCTCTATCTCCACTATTGGTGTTGAAGAACAAAGAAAAATCAAAGAGAAAATAAGAGAAAGGTATTTTTGGCTAGGCCTATCCTAAATGTCTTTTATGTTGTAACAACTTTTCTTTATTTGGTAAATATTATGTTTAAACTGAGGGAAACCTAGCGATTAATAGGGACACCAATCTTTCTCACACTTGTCAGTTAATTTTCATAGGTGTGAGAACATATCACGATCTATAGCCTTGTATGGCCCTCTTACGGCCTGGAGAAATGTGAATTTTAATTTCCATCCCCCTTCCTTTATTGACCAATCAAATCATTTTTCATTGTCTATTTCAAAGCTAGGTTAAAATAAAAAAATGGGATAGGTGGCATGGCTTAAAACCCAAGAGAGCAAGATGCTTCATTGCTCTCCACTCTCTCAGTTATACCTTCTCCAAGTGCAGCCCCTATTAAACATTCTCATGCTTTATTTATTTCAAGTGCAGTTGTCCACCGCCTTAATTCACCATGTTGTATAGGTATGAGGAATAACTCATGCCCATGCTTCTGGTTGTATAGCCATGACATAGACACTCACAATTGTGCAACTTTTCTAACATGATCGTGAGACATTTTAATGTTTCATTCTTCATTTCTTTTCATTTACTTGTTTTCTTCCTGCTCTACTCTTCTTCATCTTCTTTGTATTTACAACATATGTCTCATCTTTCTTGGCATTTTATTGTCTTCTTTTGCTTTTAATCTTCTTCTAATTACTCCAAGAAGACAAAGGATTGTGAATCTTCAGAAACCAGCTCAAATGTAGTGCTTTTGACTCACTTTAGCTCTTTCACTTTCTAATTGTACCTAAAATAAAATTGGGCTAAAGTGAATACCCTAAGCATTTCTAAGGCATTAATTACTAAATGTAGTATATCCAATGAATCAACATTTAAAAACATATCAAGTTCCCCTACACTCAGCTTTTGACTGTCCCTGGGCAAATCATCAAAATCAAAATCATAAACCAAAACTTTTACCATTTTCCATATTTTCTAATAATAGATAACTATAAGTAAAGATGAATGATTTCAAGACCTATAGCAATAACTCAACATTGAAAGCTTCTACTCATGATCAATCAACATTCATCACCCTTAGAAACTAAATAATCTAGAGGTAGACTTAGACAAAAGATGTTTAAACCAGATATTTCCATGGGTACACTCAAACACCATTCATAATCACAACAATCCATAATTTTGCATATCATTTCATTTCTCCACTACTAAAATTCACATGCTTAATCATGAATCAAAGGACTTTTCTAGGGTTGTAATGTGGGTAAGGGTAAGGTGAGATGTATTTTGGGTGATGTAGTATAAAAGCCTTCAAGCTAGTGAAACAAAAGTAACACTCAATGAGATATCAAGCGCACAAGTCAACATTCATTCAAAACTAGGTACCGTCAGTGATGAAGAATTTGACAACTATGTTTAACAACTCAATTCATCTCTCACACCATAAGCCACATAAACATAACACAAAATGTGTTCCATCCAAAATAACATCCGCCTTATATGCAATATATTCAAACACCTGATCAATACAACTTAAGGAGGATAAACTATTAATTAACAACTTTTCACAACAATTGTATTTCCTCCTTGATACTTTTATTCAAACTCACATTTTTTTTCTTTTCTTTTCTTTTCTTTCTTTTTCTTTTTCTCCTTTTTAAAAAAATAACAGTGATAGAAGCTACATCAACATATGATTCATAACATGGCATATTAACAAACATAACCAACCCATATGTATGCATACCCTTATAATTAGGCTTTTGTACAATCGAATTCATCAATAAAAAATGCTCCACTAGCTCTATGTCTTAGTTAGGGCATTCGGTTAGGTGCATATTATGAGGTTTATACAAAATAAAAGGCTAATAAGTTTAAAGGGGTTAGCAAAGGAAAATTCATATAATTGGGTAGGTTATTTGGCTAATATAGCTTGTAATCAGCAAAGAATGCCTAATCATTTTCATAAAAATGCATGTGATAAAAAATTGGTCCCGAATAGAAAATCAAAGAAAAGTAAGGATGTATATGTCATTAAGTTCACACATAGCAAAAGACAATGAGACTAATATGAATGTGTCAGTGTAATATGATTAAAAAACTTACTGGTTTTTGTTTACCACTAGTTACCACTCTTCTAAGAATAATGCACATTAACCAATTACAAGAGAAAAAGTACATGCCAAGGTTGCCATAGATTTTTATAGTCAATTCGCACTTTAATTATGACTAAATAATCTTAAAAGCAATAGAAAATGAGAAAAATTTTGATTTTGTTTGTTTGATTTTGAAAACTGCCTAAGAAGTCACATAATAAGCTCAAAATATGCATAAGGGCTGATAAAAAACTAAGCTCCCCATTCCCACACTTAAAACTTACACTGTCCCTAATGCGAAAAAGCATTTAAGGAAAATATCAATTGTGAAAATGTAAAAAGATGAAAATAAACTTTCTTTGGGTTGCCTCCAAAGCAATGCCTTTGATTACTGTCGTTGGCTCGAATCTACTTTGCTCAATCTTCATAATGAGGGTTTTCTAACCCTATCACTTCCATATCCTCCAAAGCAATGCCTTTGATTACTGTTGTTGGCTCAACTCTACTTTGCTCAATCTTCATAATGAGGGTTTTCTAACCCTATCACTTCCATATCATCCTCTTGGAATCCTTCATAGAGGGGTTTTAATCGAAGACCATTAACTTTGAATTTCTTGTTTGTCTGCATGCTTTCAATGTCAACCACACCATGTGAAAACACATTATTAACAACGCTTATCCAACAAGAACACAATTTACCTAGGAAAAGCTTAAGTCATGAATGGTAGAGAACTTTTTTTCCAACCACAAAGTTCTTTCTAACAATCATCTTATCATGAAATTGTTTCGTCTTTTCCTTGTAACTTTCTAAATTCTCATAAGATTCAAGCCTAAGCTCTTCTAATTCTTGCAGTTATAGTTTTTGTTAGTCACCTGCTGCGTCCATCTTCATATTGCATTACTTAATGTACCAAAAGGCTTTGTGGTCGATTTCTACTAGAAGATGACACTACTTTTTGTAAATCAAGCAGTATAGAGACATGCCAATTGATGTCTTGTATGTGGTCCTATATGCCCAAAGAGCATTATCAAGTCGTTGACTCCATTTTTTTATGATTTGGGCTCACCATTTTCTTAAGGATGGACATGATTTCTCTATTTGACACCTCTTCTTGACCATTTGTCTATGGATGATAGGCCATAGACACCTTATGAGTGACATGTTACTTCTTTAAAAGATTTCTTACCAATTGATTGCAAAAATGAGTACCCCTGTCGCTAATTAATACTCACAGTGGTCCAAACCTAGAAAAAATGTTACACTTGACGAGTTCTGCAACAAATTTAGAATTGTCAATCCTAGTGGCTTTAGCTTCCACCCATTTAGAAACAGAATCCACATTCGAAAAAATGTAAACAAAACAAAAAGAAGAAGGAAATGATCTCATAAAATCGATGCCCTATATATAAAAAATTTCACATGCAAGTATTGGAGATAAAGGCATTTGATCTCTATGGGATAAATTACCCTATTTTTGGCAGGAGTCTTAAAAAATATTTGGCCGATAAAAAACACATTCAATAATTTTCCTAGAAGTTCTATTAGGCCCAAAATGACCACCACAAGTATATGAATAGCAAAATTTTAAAATTGAGTCATATCATATTTAGGCACACATCTCCTAATCACTTGGTTAGAACATCACTTCCACAATTGAGGATCATCCCAAATATAATATTTTGACTCACTCTTTATCTTGTCCCATTTAGCCTTACTCATATCATTATGTATCTCATGGTTCACTAGGTAGTTTAGAATATTAGCATACTATGGAACCTTACCTTGAAGTGTTAGTAATTGCTCATCTAAAAACAATTCTTACAATGGTATTGAATCCTCCTCCTTCACAACTCAACTTAAATGATCCACGACTGAATTCTCTACCCCTTTCTCCTCTTTGATCTCCAAATTGAACTCTTGGAGCAAAAGAATCCATTTAATAAGCCTTGGCTTTGCTTCTTTCTTCCACAAATGGTACCTTAATGCTGCATAATCAAAATATGCAATCATTTTAGAATTAAAACAAGAAACGTATAAATTTATCTAAAGCAAAAACAATATCTAAAAGCTCCTTTTCAATTATGGAATAGCTGCATTGTACTGGATTGAATGTTCGGGAAGCGTAGTAAATAATATGAGTCATCTTTCCATATTTTGACTAAAGATGGCACCTATAGCAAAATTACTTGCATCACATATAATCTCAAATGGTTGACTACAGTTAGGTGGTTGAATGATTAGAATTGAAGTCAAAAATTCTTTCAACTTGTTAAATGCTTCCTTGCATCACTCATCAAAGTTAAAGTGTACATCCTTCTATAACAAATGACAAACTTTTGTTGAGATCATATTGATGCCCTTGATAAACCTTTGATAAAAACTTGCATGGACAAGAAAAGAATGAACATCGTGTACATTTGTAGGGTAGGGTAAGGTTAGCACAATTTCTACCTTATTTACATGTCCCAAAATTATTCCTTGTACAACCATAAAATGACATTTTTCAGAATTGAGAATAAGATTAGTTTTAATGTAATGTTTGAGTACACAATTCAGATTATCCAAGCTGCATCAAATGAATCCCCATAAATAGTAAAATAATCCATAAAGACCTCAATAATATGTTCAATATATTCAGAGAAAATACTTACCATGCATTTTTGGAAGGTGGTTTTGGCATTGAAGAGTCCAAACGGTGTTCTTCTCTATGCAAATGTACCAAATGGGCATGTTAAGGTTGTTTTCTCTTGATCCTCATGTGAAAGTCGTTTTCTCCTGATCCTCTAGAGCTATAATGATTTGATTACATCTCGAATACTTATCTGGCAAACAATAGTGAGATCGTCCTGTAATTCGTTCAAACTTTTGATTGATGAATGGGAGTGCAAAGTGATCTCTACATGTAGCAACATTTAACTTCCTATAATCGATGCACACTCACTATCCATTTTGAATTCTTGTGGGAATAAAATCATTATTATCATTCTTCACCACAATAATCCTTGTTTTCTTCGGTACTAATTGGATTGGACTAACCTATTTACCATTGAAAATTATATAGATTATACCAACATCAAGCAACTTCAAAATCTCAGTCTTTACCACTTCCATCATTGGAGGATTCAGTCATCTTTGTGATTCTCTTGATGGTTTGGATCTTCTTCCAATAAAATTTGATGCATACATGTCAAATGGCTAATACCTTTGATGTCAGCTATGGTCCACCCTATAGTTTTGATGTGGTACTTAAGCACTCGAATGAGCTTTTCCTCTTGAAACTTGGTTAAGATTGTTACTATGATTACTGGAAGTGTTTCTTCTTCTCCCTAAAAAAAATATTTTATGTGCTCCAGTAATTTCTTCAATTCAATTATAGGGTCCTGTACAATAGAAGGTAAAAATTTCATATTAGATATAGGCAGTTCAATATTTTGAAATACATACCTTTTTGGTATTGTTTGCAATGATTTTAGTGCTAGAACCATTTCTTCCATTTCGTGTGTAATAAGCAACTTAGAATTTTGCAAAATTTGTTCCGTTACACTCATGCAAAGAATGACTTCTAACCCATCTTTACCATCCATATCAAAAATTTCTTGAGACGAAGAATCAATGATATCAACTGAAAAAACAGAATGAACAACACTAGGGTGCCTCAAAACTTCAAAAATATTAAAGTGAACAATTTCACTATCAAATTCCATAGTCAATGTTCCTGCATCCACGTTGATCTTCATCTTTGATGCCTTCAAAAATGATCGTCCTAGAAGGATAGGTGCAGAATTATACGAAAGTTCCCCCTCTATCTTCAACACATAAAAGTCAGTTGGGAAAACCAATTCATAAACTGCACTAAAATATCCTTTACAACCCCTTCCGGATAAGCATTATATCTATTAGCCAATAGAATTATAACACGTGTTTATTTCAATAATCCTATATTAAATAAAGTATAAATGAAATATGGAATGAAATTTATTGAAACTCCTAGATCTAACATTGCCCTTTTAAATCTAGTATCACCAATTTTGCACGGAATTGTAAACATACCTGGATCCTTACACTTTGGAGGAAGTTTTGTCTAAATGAATGTGGACACATTCTTCCCCACACTTACTTTCTCGTCTCCCATCAATTTCCTCTTAGATGTGCATAGCTCTTTAAGAAATTTGGTGTATTGAGGAACTTGCTTAATGGCATCAATTAGAGGTATGTTCACCTTTACCATTTTGAACATCGCCAAAATCTCCCTATCTTGCTCTTCTTTTTTCGATTTAGTAAACCTACTAAGGAAAGGAGGTAAAGTTTTAGTAAAATTTTTAACCACTAGAGATTTATAATTTAGATAAATTCTTGTTTCCGCTTCTTTTGAAGGTACTTCAAATTCCTTTTCAGATTGTTCATCATCAACAAGAACATATGTCTTATATGGTACCTCTATTTCTTTACCACTTCTAAAAGTGATAGGACTTCCTTTCTCTTTTGGGCTCACAATAGTTTGAGAAGGAAGCTTACCCAAGTTCTCATTCTTCAATTGGCTCATTGTAGTAGCTATATGACTTAATTAATTATCCATATTCTAAATGCTAGCTTCTTTTGTTGTTGGAATATTATGACATTATTTTGGAGCTGAGTGGTATTCTGAATTAACTTTTTCATCATTTCTTCCAATGAAGGTTCCAAACTTGATGGTTGACCTTGTCTTTGATAAGTTTGCCAATAGGAACCTTGTTATTTTCCTTGCTACCCATAGGTGTTGAATGGAGGATTCTTCCATCTTAAGTTCTGTGCATATGGATAGCTAGGATTCCTTTATGGTTGTTCGAAAAGCTTCCAAAAGTATTCATTGCTTCCAAAAGTGTTCACTTGTTCTATAGATGTATCCTACAAAGTTGGACACATATCAGTGGGATGTCCTACCATTGTGTAAATTCCGCATACCTTGACTTGTTGAGCACCACTTGTAGCCATTTGCCTAACAAAAGATGTCAACCCAGTTGTTTATCACTCCAATGTAATAGTACTAGTTTTATTATCCTTTAATGGTAGGGAGGGGGTTCCTCTCAAATACTAAATTATTGGGAGTTAGCAAACATGTTGGAACTTAGATTTCTAGCTTCAATTGGTGTCTATCATACTTCTTTCTTGTGACAGAAACCTTTCACAGAAATATTGGATCAAGAGATGCTCACTGATTTGATCATACAAGCAACTAGCACATAACCTCTTGAACCGCTCCCAGTACTTTTATAATGTTTCCTGATAATGTTTTTGAATTGCAAAATGTCTTTCTGAATATTCGTTGCTCGAGACGCAGGAAAACATTTTTCCAGAAAAAACCTTTGCATCTCATTTCAAGTGGTAATTGATTTAGAGGGCAAGTAATAAAGTCAATCCTTGGCAGCATCTCCCAATGAGAATGGAAATGCCCTCAACTTGATACGCTCTTCTTATACCATGGTTGCCTTAATGCTAGAATAGGCCATATGGAACTCCTTAATATGTTTGTGAAGATTTTCACCCAGCATACCATGAAAAGTAGGAAAAAGATGAATTAGGCCAAATTTAAGCTCAAAAGCAACATCAACAGTAGGAAAATCAATGCATAACAGTTGATGATTAAAATTAGGGGTAGCCAACTATTTAAGATTATGGTAATTATGTTAGAATCAGTATTAGAAGTGGAATCATTAGAAGAACTAAAAAGTAAATCTAAAGCTTTTTGAATTCTTGGTGAAGAGCAAGTTTTCTGTTAGATGATGATAGATCTTTGGAACTTTGTATAACTTGTGTTCTCACTTTTCATAATATTCTTTAAAGTTGTGGATCAAATTTCAATTCACCAGTGTGAGAAGATCATGTCAAATGCTGTAACTAATCAAATAAGAAAATAAATGAACAACAAATAAAAATAAATTAAAACAAATAAATTTAGAAAAGAAAAGGTTATTAATCCCTGACAACGGTGCCAAAATTGGTTGTGTGTTATAACGCTATCAAAATAACTAAACCTATCGGTAGCAGTGACAAGTTTAGGTTGACCCTATAGAGATAAAATCCAACTACCTTCTTAAATTATCTGTACAAGTAAAACAGAGGGTTTTGATTCAATGTAAATTAGAAAACAAAGTAAAATTGAATATATAAAAACAAATCAAAATAAACAGCAGCAAAGTGATAAAATTGATAATTAGGTTAAAATCTGGTTTTTGCTTTAATCTCGGCCTAAACACAATTGAACATATGTCACTTAAATATCGTCTTCACACCTCTCTTAAGACTATTGGTCATGAATTAACAACGAGCTCTGTTAATCCCATTTTTTCCTTAGGCTGTAGTTAATCAACAAGCGCTCATTTATTAATCCTAACTATTAAGAAAGCTAGAACAAATTCTCTAAGTTTATATAGGTAGTCGCATTATAAGCAAGAAAAAAGGACTAATCATAGTGATAATCACACAAACTCGGACTATTTAACTTACACTATGTTATCCCTAACGATTTAATACCGTTAGTTGCCATTTACGACTTTCACCACAACTATCATATATCACATTCAAGTTCTAGCTATAGGTTTTCATGGAAAAAGATTCAATAGAGCATTAAAACCATTCTCATACTATAACCAATCAATCCATTCAAGATAACGTAAAAATCGGAAAAGAGGGAAAGAAAACAATACACAACAATAATATGCTTAATGTGCTCCTCGACCTTGATTGCACACCCCGAAATGGTATTAGGAAAGTTAGCCTTCCATCTCCATCTTTGATAGGTGTAAATTGCTTTATATTTTTTCAGGTACTTTAGTGTGTGTTTAGTGGTTTGATTTTTTAGTGTGTGTTCAGGTTAAGAATTGTGTTATTTCATAAATATTTGTGCTGTAAGCATTTTTTTGGATGAGAACATGTAATTAAGCTTCAATTTAATATATATGAGGTGTCATGATGAGTTCGTTAGTGTTTTAGGCCATTCGGAGGAGTTTTAGAGGAGACTCAAACTAAAACGTAGTCCCATGATTATGGCAGGTAAGCCACGATTGTGAAAGAGGCACCAATCATGATTGTGACAGAAGCTCGAGCACAGGGCAATGATCATGGGGAATCTGCCATAATCATGATAGAGAGCAGACAAATTGGCCATGATCATGTACTAAGAACCACGATTGTGGCTTACGCACAGACAAACATGGGGTCATTTTCGGATTTGAGTTTTCAAGGGACATTTCGGACATTTCAAACCCCTAAAAGACATTAGGGTTACCTTAATTGGAAAAGAATATTAAAGAATTATATGTACCCCTAGAGAGGTACTACAATCAACCTACATTTGGAAACCCTAAATAAAGAGAGAAAGAGGAAAGAGAGGAAAAAGAGGAGGGTTTTGAAGTCGAAGCTTCCTAGAATAAGTGATCTCCTGACACTGCTACTTTCTTGAATCGTCCAACCTAAGTTTATCTCCTCCTCATTTGCCTTTTTATTAATTTAATGTGTAAGATTGAGATGGGTTATATGGTTATGAATTTTAAGTTGTTAATGGTGTTTTAACTTTTCCTTCGGGATTTTGCCTATATTTAATGTTAATCTAGTTGAATTGAGTTTACTTGATTTAGGTGTTGTGGTTGATTAATGTTTTTTCATGTTTCGATAACAAATCGAGAAGGTAAGCTGGATAAAAATGATTAGATGGGATTAACTAGAGTTAGGCAATCTAATTGACCACTTAATTAGTCTAATCGATTATTTCATGGAGAGAGATCTCGTACGAGACCCAGTTGTTCATTAGAGAGCTTTAGAATTAATAAGAATTGTGGATAATTTATGAATTGAGAGGTGTTACAAGTTTTATAATTTGATTAGGGTTTACAATTTAGGGAATGGTTATAATTCAATAGAGGGTAATCAACCCTTCGACCTTTTAGAACCGACACGTCATAAATGCAAAAATAGCTAGATTATCAATAATGATTGGTAAAATCCCTTCTTTCATAACTTGATTAATTCTCTTGACAGACTTCCATTGTTACATTATTTTTTCATTGCTAGTTTGTTTGATTTAGTTTGCTTTTCAGTTTATTATTCGAATTTGAATCTTAAACAAAGCACAACCTAAATTAATTGGTGTCTAAGCACAGTCTTTGTGGGATAATACCTATTTTTTTACTATAAGTAACAACCTATATACTTGCAATTTTTAGTGTAAAACAAGTAGTTTGTTTTTGTAATCAACAAGTTGCTGTTACTAGGGATTGTTTTGTTTAACATCTTATTTAGTTTGGGTGACTTTGATTTAAGATTGTTTGATAATTTTCCTTGCATTTTTATAGGTGCATGAACATAAGGAGCATAAGAAGGTCTAACGAGCTTGTGAAGAAGAGTTTTCACATATTACAAGGCACAAAAGAGAGCTAAAACAAGCTAGACGTCAAGATAGAATGCAAAGAAATATGCCAGAAGAAGGAAAGCGAGGAGGAGCTAGTTTTCAGTCCTCAAGAAGTTGTAAGGCTAGTGACTCAAGCTGATAATTTCGAGATCAAGCTAGCACTCCTCAACATACTTCAGAGCAGTGTGCAATTTATGGGTTATCTAATGAAGATCCCAATGCCAATCTTGCAAATTTCTTAGAGATCTATGATACCTTTAGGTTTAATGAGATGACCGATAATGCTGTGATGTTAAGATTGTTTTCCCTTACCTTAATGGATCGGGCAAAGGCATGGTATAATTTACTAAATGTAAGCCAAATCACTATTTGAGAGCAACTAGCCTAAGTTTTCCTGGCTAATTACTTTCCTTGACCAAGACAACAAGAATCATCAAAGAGATTACAAACTTTCAATAAAATGATGGGGAGTCATTGTACGAGCCCTAGAAGAGATTTAAGGAATTGCAAAGGAGCTGCCCCACCTCAACCTTCTGAGAAAATTTTGTTTGCAAACATTCTACAATAGCATAACTCAGAGCACAAAGGGAATAATAGATGCAGCTACATAAGGGTCTTTGATGCAACTTATGACCTTTTGGAAGAGTTAATGAGTGATAGCTATATGTGGTCACATGAAAGGAGTGGAAAATGGTCCAAGAAGCAGAAAGGAATGATTCCATTTGACTCGGTGATGGCCTTGTAAGCACAGATTAGCGCTCTCACCATATGCAAGAGCTTCTTCATCCATAGTTAAGACTATGTAATTACAATGTCAGTTGTGAGGATAGGACAACCATGGCACAGCTGAATGCTTCTTGTTGGGAGTTAGTGGTATATAACAAGTAAATCACTTTGGTCATTCGCAGCAAGGTAACAATCCATACCCTAATCTTTACAAATCCTGGGTGGAAAAACAACCAAAATTTTTCGTAGAGTACTAATAATGCAGGTGTCCAAGTGAAAGCACAAGGACCTACCAGATTTCAGCAAGACCGATTTGGGTCTTTGGAGAAAAAAATGGACAAGTTAATGGATGTATTGGTTTCAAAGTTCTTAAGGAAAGAGGAAGGTTAAAGAAGACAAGAAGATAATTAGAAGAGAATAGAGGCAAAGTTTTACTAGATTGCAAAGAACCACGCTTCATCCATCCACAACTTGGAAATACAGGTAGGCTAGCTTGCTAATGCATTGTCTTCTAGGAATATAGGAAGCTTACTAAGCAACAATAAGCTCAATCCAAAGGAACAACTCAAAGGAATCATAGTTAGCAGTGCCAAGCAACTAGAGGAGTTAAGTGTGTAAAAAGATAGCCAACAAAAGGAAAAGGTAGAAGACAAAGAAGTAGAGAACCCATAAGTACCACCACCACCACCCTACAAGCCTAAGATTCCAAATCCACAGAGGGTTAGACAACATCAAGTCAACACACAATTCTCCAAATTATTAGAGAAGTTGAGAAACTTCATATTAATTTGTCTTTGGTGGAGGCATTAGAGTGTATGCCCAAGTATGTGAAGTTTCTTAAGGACATATTGACACACAAACGCACTTGGGAGGACAATCAGATAGTGACCTTCACAGTGAACTACAGTTCGATCATCAAAAGAACAATACCTTCAAAACTACAAGATCCAAGGAGTTTTACTATTCCATGTGATCTGCTTTGTCTTTTGGTTTTACACTTAGAGGTCGAATAAAAAAATTGAATTCCAAGGGTTGCAATAACTGGAACCTAATGCAATGGATCTAATCTACCCTAAAGTCATGAAATGCAACTAAATTGGTTAGGAAGGGGGGGGGGTTTGGTTCTTTGGAGAACTAACAAAATTAAACTAATTGAAAAGGAAGTGTGTAAAAAGATATTTTTAGATTTTTGGGAATAAGA
>JAOSBN010000005.1:42250762-42263338 GCA_027563595.1 Erythroxylum suave | reverse complement strand
TTTATTAATAATAAATATTTTCATTACAAACTTGTAACTGGAAGAAGATTAAGTTACATGTAAATACACTTGCTTTCCAGGGTATTATATTTACATAACTCCAATAGTGTTGAAGCATGAACTAAAAATAGATATAAGATGCTTGAATAGAAGGATATAAGGACAGCAGGAAGGTAGCATCATGCTACACCTATCCACTTGATTCATTTTTAGGAAACCTAGCTGAAAGGAGAGGAGATAAAAATAAGAAAAGAGGAGAGTGTGTGTCGGGAGGGGAGTGTGTCGGTTGGAGAGGCTGGAGAAGAGAGAACCGAAGATAGAGTAAAGGAAAGGTGAAAGGAGATGCTTCATTGAAGTTTCAACATAGCTAAGGGATAAGAGGTTTAAAAAATGGGGGTAAAGGCCGAAGCTCCCTTTTTGGTGGAGAATAAGGAACCAAAAGCTGGGATACGTGAACAGTAGCATGGTCTCTCACATTAATTTGTCCCATCAGTGAATAATGAGGGGAAGGAAAAATAGTGTGAAGATAGAAAAGAGAAGAGAGGTGTATAGTGAAAGAGAAGAAGAGCTGCAACTTTGTGGAGCTGGAAATAGTGTGGG
Source organism: Erythroxylum suave (assembly GCA_027563595.1). Taxonomy (NCBI): domain Eukaryota; kingdom Viridiplantae; phylum Streptophyta; class Magnoliopsida; order Malpighiales; family Erythroxylaceae; genus Erythroxylum; species Erythroxylum suave. The sequence continues at coordinate 42,262,738 of JAOSBN010000005.1, read as the reverse complement.
AAGTGAAGTAGAAAAGGAAGGAAGGGCGTAACCTGTAGAGAGTTGCATGAAACAAAGAAGAAGAAGGAAAGCTTGCAGTTTATGAAGATGGATATGTGAACATTGAAATGGACCAAAAACTCTCAACTTTAGTTTTCTCATCAACTATAGTGATAAAGGAGTGGCTATAGAAACCCCAGAAGTAGTGGCAATATAGAAATAGAAAGGCTTGTGAAAGGGACTTCAATGGTTATTCTTTGTTCAATCTTTCTACATAAATGGAGGCTAATAAAGTAGATTGTTGGAGCTTAAAGATGGAAATGAAAAGCTAAATCACCTGATGCCGATCCGGAGGTGGAATCGAGGCCAAGGAGCACATTAAGCCTATAGTGTTGTTTATTATTATCTACTCTATTTTTAGATTGTTACGTTATTTTGAATGAATTGATTGGGTATTTGGATAATTATGGTTTTAGTGCTCAATTGAATCATTTTTATGACTACCCATTGCTAGATCTTGAATGTGATACATATTAGTCATGTGGGAGGTCATTTGTAGCAACTGACTGTATTAAATCGTTAGAAACAACATAGCTTAAGTTAAATAGTTCGTGCTTACGTGATTACTGCTTAAATTGATCTATTTTTCTTAATTGTAATGTTGTTGTCCAGATAAACATAAAGAACTTGTTCTAGGTTTCCCCATAGTTAGGGTTAACTAACGAGCACTTCAAAATTAACTAAAACTTAAGGAAAAAACAGGAGTCACAGAACTTGTTATTAATTCATGATCAATAGTCTAAAAGGAGGAGTAAAGACGATAACTCAATGACATTCATGAAATTGTGCTTAAATTGAGATAAAATAATGATTCGGTGTTCGAATTGTTCGTCTAATTTATCGTTTTGTCATAGTTTAATTTGATTTATTTTCATAGATTCAATTTTATTTTTTTAGTTTATTTCAAATTGAAAATCCCCCTATTTGCTTAAACAGATAATTTAGGAAAGTATTTGAATTAATCCTTGTGGGATCGACCTAGACTTATCGCTATCTATAGTTTAGTCTAGTTATTTTGGTATCGTTATAACGTGCAATCTATTTTTAGATGTAGAATATGAAAACTATGTACTTGTGATGGTATATATCTTTAATAATTCATTGGAAGGTTTTTGTTTGTTATGGGGCTTATGCAGAACTTAATGATGTTAAGGATGATATTGTTTGCCAATATTAGGATCCAAGGAGGCACTTCATAGTGTAATTCATTAATATATGTTGCACTATAAAAAAGAGGTAAAATTGTTTGAAGATATTTCTGTTAGTTTATGCCCTACAATCAATCGCTTCGATTGTAGTTGAATGACAATTATTTAAAGGCATTCTTTATCTTATACATGTTTAAATGTAAATGACAAAGGCTATGGGATAATTATACATTGTAAATGAAATTATAACGAGTTTATAATTATGATATATTGCATTAATCCTAGTCATTGGTCTATTAAGATTGGACATTAACAGAATCCAAAAAAACTAACACATGTTATATTTTTCCTTATGACGGAAGTAATCAATCTTATTGGCTAAAGTATAGAGATACTTAAACAAACGTGTGGGTACTTATTAGAGAACAAGTTCACTAAACAGACGTAGAAATAGAAATCCATTTGAAACATTACTTATATGTCTATGGAATTTTCATTGTGAAGATTGTATAAGTAATCATTTGACTTGACGTCACCAAAGTTATCTTGTATAGGGATTGTTATTTTTTATGATATTTATGTCCTATTTAATCATAGATCAGTCATCGATATTCATTGGATGTAGCAAGAACTATAAGGAGCTAGTTGTGTGATCAAGATAAGATTCATCACCCTAAAGTAATTAGGGAGCATGTTCTATTGTTCTCGACTAGTATTGATTTGGGAAATCCTTGGCAAAGATCGAATAACACTTTATAAATCTTTTACAAATGTCATCAATTTAATTAATAACTAATGGCGAAGAACTAATATGGTTAGAATCAAATAAAATAAACATTAATTCCATGCTCTATATCTTAATGGAATATTGTGTAATGAACGGATATAATTATACGAAAAAATCATGCACAGAAAGATTAGACAAAACTACTTAGACATTTCTAAATATTTGAGTGGTCATGATGCATTGTTAGCTTCCGGTCTTGATCTATGATAATAGATTGTTTAGTTCGAGAATTGAAGATAAATTAAAAGGAGTTTTAATTTATATAATTCTAATTATAATCATTGCCAACATGTTTGCAAGCCTAATAGGTCTCACATATTTAATGAGTTGAAGAGAGCAAAGTTATTTTAAACAAGTTGGAATTGATTATAAAGTTTCAGATATTATATGATTAAATGTGAGATATTTAATAAATAAGGATCAATATAAGATATTGAATCTAATTACGCATAATTGGTATTTAACTAGAATTATTTGTAATTCTAATTAAAGTTTAATTGAAATTAGGATTTAATTTCAATTAAATTACTAAAACATCCAAAATCTATTATAAATAACCTTAAGCTCTAATGGAGCGAGCACTTCTTACTTACCCTCTCTATAAGAGTTTCAGTGTTCTCTCAACTCATTCTTTGGATAGTGTTAGAGGTCAGAAAATTGTGCGACTATAGTGGTTAAGATGAATCGGTTTCGAAAACGAGTTAAAGGATACGACAAGAAAAGATCAAGCTTCGAAATAAGGTATAAATTTAGATTCACACTTTATTATGATTATGTTTTAATCAGTTTATAGAATTAAAGAGATCTTAATTTTTAGGAAATCAATTTACGAAAAAGTTCCATAATTATTTTGTTGCTGTCAGGATCATATCTCGACCTAATTTCCAGCAGTGATATTAGAGCCAAATGTTAAATTTTGTAACTTAATTAAAATTAATTGATTGTTATTAATCTTCAACTATGGAATTGAAACCCGAAAACCTAAAACACCCGAATAACATAATTGTTTTGGAATTCTGGAATATGGTTTGGGAATTTTGTGCATTCTAGAAAATGCACTACATGTTATGCCTGATTTAAGCATAGACGAGGATTCTAGAAATTTGTGGTGGAAATTGAGCTTTAAATTTTGTTTGCAATTTCGATTTCTGGATGTGTTTTTGTTACTTAGAAAATAATGGTTGTTTAGCATTTAGTGTACTGTACATGAAAAATTCAACTGAAGACTGAAAATATTATCTATTTGGAAATCACAATGATTATGTCTTCTGGATATTAAGCTTGCATCCAATCATGTTTTATTTCCGAAAAATTAGAACATGGATGTGGTGTTTTGTGTGCAGTATAGAGTTGCTTATCGAGTTTCTTTTTGTCTGTTCTGGTATTGTGCTTCTTTTTGTTTTTGCACGGCGGTTGGGTTTTGTGGTTATGGCTGCCTTGAAAGCAATATTGTTTTTGTATTATCTGAATATCTAGAAATTTCATTCGCCCTTAAACCTAGAATTGTTCTAAAATATATTTGTGTGTATTTTTTTCTGTACTCCATTGGATTTCTTAATATTAGTTTTCAGAAATGGTTTTTTTAAAATTTTTATATTGCATCACTTTGTCCTTACTTTTGGTAATTGGTTCTGTTCTGAAAATTGAATCTTCATGAGCTTTTGGGTTTTGGAAACTCATAAAAAACAAAACCATCGAGACCAGGAATCGTTCTGGTATCTCTTGAAAATGGAGGCTTTTGTTTTGGGCTGTATAAATTTCTATTGCTGCCTTCAGTTTTGGTGTTATGTTATGGGAATCCATTTTTGGGTTTTGAATGTTGGAATAAGCTACTGAAAGATATTGTTTTATACGAATTTTAGAATTGTCTTTGAGTTTTGTATGCGTTTTGAATACGATTCTGAAAAACAAGAAGGAAAACATGAAAAATAGTGTTATTATGGTTATTTTGTTTCTGAAGAATAAATTGGTTTGTTTTTCTGGTTTCCAATGATTGGGAAGCACGAAAATTGTTATGTGCTTTAGGTGGCGACAAGGGTTATGTTTTTGTTTGCGGTGTTTGCGAATTTAGATATGCGTTAGTTTACATTGATTGAGAACCACAACAACTATTTTTAGAAACAACAAAAACATTGTTGAAACAAGATTCTGAATAATCCAGAATAGAACTCTTAATAAATTGCTGGTGAGATCAATAATCCAAATGTTGCGATTTCTAATTGTTTTTTGCTTGGCGTCTTTTGGGTGTTATGGTTTGTGTCATGTAGAGGCTAGCAGCGGTTTCCTAACATTGGACAGACCTAAGAACAACGTCTAGATGCAGGTGAGATGGCGAGCACATAGGCAGAGGCTGGCTGCCTCCTTGTTTTCGCCATGAGATGGCGTGGCTTCAGTAAAAACAATGCTTGTGGAAGGAGGAAAATGTGGAAGATGCAAACACGCTAGAACTTGAGACATTCGCGCTGGTCAGCGGTGAATAACTGCGGCGGCGCAGAGGTTGCGGTGGCTGACTTGCGGCGGCATAAGAAGAGCGGCTAAGGATTGGACCTCTTTGATTTTAGGTTTCTTAAAGATGAAGATGAGGTGTGTTTGGAAACAAGGTTATAAGTTAGGGTGTTTGGTCTTAGGTTTAAGAATAATAACGGGCTATTTAGTTCAAATAATAGAATAGAATAGTTATTCTTAGGAATATAATAGAAGAGAAATAGAATATAATAGATATTACTTTGTTTGATTCAAAGAATGGAATAGATAAGAAATTTTATGTTTTGGTTTGAAAATATAAATTTGGAATAAAAAAGGAATAACTAACAAAAAGATCAAAATATCCTTATTATTATTATTATTATTATATTAATTTTGATTATTATTAAATTCCTTATTATCATAAAATTTATTATTTTTACTAATTATATTTTTTTGTTAATAAATTCCTTATTATTATATATTTTGTTAATTTTATTTTTATTATTAGAAATATTCTTATTATTATTAAATTTATTATTCTTGTTAATATTAATTATTATTATTATTAATGTTCCACTTATTATTATTATTATTATTATTATTATTATTATTATTATTATTAAATTCTTTATTATTATTCATTTTCTTCTTATCATTATAAGTTTGTTTGGAGATATGTTTAGCATGGGTTTGTTTAGTTATTAGTTATTAGTTAAGGAATAATTTAAATAAGGAATAATGTATTCTTTATTCAACTAAATTCAAAACATGTTTTTAAAATTGTTTTAAAATCTCAATTAATTCTAAATTCAAGATAATTTTTTAAACTGATTCAGATTAATAATTATGTTGATTCTAATTAATTTTAGAAAATTAGTTTATAAAATTAAAATTAATCAGTTTCAATTAAATTGAAATTAATTAATTAGATTCCTTAATAATTAGAAAAAATTTTAAATAATTAAGAATCATTTTTCTTAACTATATTTATTTATTTTCATTTGATTAAGATAAATTAAATTTATGATTTTATTTGTTTAGAATATTATTATTTGATTATTTAGAAATTGTTTCTTTATTTATGAATAATAAGTTTCTTGATTTATTATAAAAGATATTTTTCATGACTAAATTTTGGAAAAAATAATTTATTAATTAAGAAAAATATGACTCCTTTAATATTTTTGAAATTTTTTTCTAATTTATTAAATAAAAATGTTCTATTTAATTAGGAAATCAATCTCGAAGTAAACAATATAAAGGACTTTCTTAATTAAATTTAAATTTGTTTTATTTAATTATGAAAGTAGTCTCCTTTTGATATTAGAAACTAGTTTTCTAATTAGGAAAAATAATTTCTAATAAGATTAGAAATAGTTTTCTAATTATAAGATTAGAAATTGTTTTCTAATTGGGTTAGAAAGTGTTACTTACATAATTTTGGAAAGAGAGTTCCCTAAATTATAACAAGTAAGAAGAATACTTTATTGAAATTTGTTTTCAATTAAATTTTGTTAAAGGAGTCAAGATAATTAGAAATAACTTTCAATTGGATTTGAAAATTATTTTCAAATCAGATTAAATTTCTATTTGGAATAGAAATTTAATTCATTTGTGATCAATAGGTTCAATTTAACTTAAATTTTCAGGGTTGGAAATATTATTTTAGAATATGAAGATCAATAACTTGAACCAAACAAAGATTGATGTTTTATACATATAATTTGATTATGAGTGCATCCGATGCATACTTTATTTGTCTGGTCGATATATTTATTGAACGCATGTTAAATTGTATGTTTCATATTTATAATATTTTACATTCAGTTTTGTGTCTGATGAGGCGAATGAAATTAAGTTCCTCGTTAAAATATTAAGTATATGCTGAGAATGTGATTGCTACCTTCTATTTTTATAAGAATATGTAAGAGTTTTGTTTATCATAAGCTTGTTGAGCAAACTCAAGGTAACTTTAACACGAACATGTTTAATCTTATAATAATGGGTTCTATTTAACTAAATTTGTATGATTTGGACGAGTAAATTCATGATCACATTAATTTAGAGGCAAAATTTGGAATAAAAAATTAGATATGTTTTGGCAGAAGTTGTCACCTAACAGATTTAGGAGTCTCATGAGATGTGATTGATAAAGTTGTTATCTACCTAATTTAAGTTTAGTTAGTTTATTGAGCAAACTCTAAATCAACTATATTTGAATAGGATCCTAGCTCACCAAAAAAATTAATCTTTCCAAATAGTAGTGAGCGCTATTACTTCGAGTAAATAGTGGGATTAATCAACTATGATTAAAGTCGTAATCTTACTTGATGGTCATGATATATAATTAACTACTTGATTTCTTACATTTATTTTTTTCCTGAATGGAATTTACCTTGTTTAGTATAGTTGATACTAAGAGATACTGAACTAAAATTTTTGGACATAGAATTATGTTTGAGAAGAGCACTCAAAGTTATAGCAAAAAATTATATGTCCATTATGCAATTTTTGGTATAATCCTTATTAAGGATTAGGTGACAAAGTTTTAAAGATATGTCAAATTTATATAGATGACAAAATGACATTTAAAGTTGACTAATGTCCCATAAACTTTGATGATAACATGTAAGATGTATATCAACATTATGATAGCAAAATTCAAGAGATTGTATAGAATAGAGCTGAAAGGTATATTACCTTGTTGGAATTGTTCTATTTAATTTAGCCTACTTAAAGCATGATTATTGACTACAATTAAAGGTTTAGCTATATTATAATAATAATTGTCATAAGAAGAAAGTGGTTACATGAATTTTCTTGTCTATACGAGATATGATGAAGATCATATGTATTTTTAGTTCATGCATATAAGTATAGTTAAGGATCGATCACACACACAACAGTGAAGAAAGAAACAGAAAGTAAGAAAGAACAAGAAGACACAGATTTAACATGATTATGCAATTTGCCTACATCCACCAGCTGCTAGGAATTTTGTATTATCACTATGTTTTCTATTGATACACCAGGAAGAACAACGACCCCTATTTATACTAATAGGAGCCAGAACAACAATAGGAAATCAGATAGGATAGGATACTATACAACATTAGGAAATAACATAGGAATAACAAACTCTACAATAATAGGAAACTACCTCTTAATACTATTACTACTCCACTTCCTAATTATGGTCCACGTCTAACAATCTCCCACTTGGAGACTAATGTAGGAACCAACCATTCTTCCCTATCCAATGCACTTTAATAACTTCACAAGCCACCCAGTCGCTCAACCTCTGTAACAGTAATCAAGAGGCCAATTGAGGTCTTGAATAACCATAATTTCCCAGCATCAACAGCCTTGGTAAGCATCTGCTAGATTCTTGCTTCCTATAACCTTTTCCAACCGCATCACACCATCTTCCAACAAACTCCGTATAAAGTGATATCGCTTGCAGATGTGCATATTTTTTTAATGGAACATGGGGTTCTTGCTAGCTTTAGACATAGCCACATACCCAACTTTTGTAGTTGAAATAGAGACACACTTTTGAAGCTTTGACATTCAGTTAACCGTTGTTCCACCAATAGTGAAGACATATCTAGATGTGATCTTGATACTATCCATATCTCCATTAAGTTCAGCATCAACAAACCCCTTTAACACCACCTTGCCTTTCCTAAAACATAAGTGTAATATTAGATGTACCCTTAAAGTATCTCATAAACAACTTCTCTACTTCCTAATGAGCTTGTCCTAGATTTGACATATGCCTACTAATAACTCCCACTTCGTATGCTATATCAGGTCTAGTATAGACCATAACATACATCAAACTGCTAACTGTTGAGTTATACGGTACCTTAGACATGTAATCTCACTCCTCGACTGTTTTGGGAAACTGCTTCTTGGACAATTTGAGATGACTTGTTAAAGGCATATTCTTGGGCTTTGCATCATCAACTCTGAACCTACTTAGTACTTTCTCAATGTACTGTTATTGAGAAAGTTTTAGCATCCCAATTGATCTGTCCCTAGAAATTCTTATACCAAGAATTTGCTTTGCACCACCCAAATCCTTCATCTCAAAATTTTTTGACGACTTTTTCTTCAGATTGTTGATCTCTTTCATGCATTAACCTGCAATCAGCATATTATCCACATATAAGAGCAGAATAATATAAAAATTACCAAAATTCATGAAATAAAAACAGTGATCCTTATCACTTTTATACATGAAAGCATCAAACTTCTTGTACCACTATCTCAGCCTAACCCATACAAGCTTTTGGTAAGCTTGCTTAGCAAGAATCACATAACCCTCAGGTTGCTACATATATACATTCTCCTCTAGATCAATATGTAAAAATGTTGTTTTTACATCCATTTGCTCAAGATTTAAATCTTCAGCTGCAATAATACCCAACAGGATTCTAATAGTAGTTAATTTCACAACAGGAGAGAAAAATTCATTATAATCAATACCCTTTCTTTTTTAGTATCCTTTAAACACCAATCTAGCTTTGTATCACTTCCTACCATCAGATTCATCCTTTATCTAGTACACGCACTTGTTGAGTAAGGCCTTCTTCTCGATAGGCAGTTCAAATAACACTAAGGTTTGATTCTTTTCATGGGAGGTCATTTCCTCATCCATGACTTGCTCCCACTTGACAGAACCATCCATCTGAACGGCTTCATCAAAGGGCTCTAGTTTTCCATCATCAATTTAAAATAGATAATGTAGGGGAGGAAAGTACCATTCTGGTGGCCTTGACACTCTAACAATCCTTCTTACTGCAAACTCTGGCATAACTTGTTATGGCTCAACTATAGCAGTTTCAAGAATAGCATGTAGTAAATTGTGCATAACTTGCTGTTTACTAGAAAAATTGTATGAAATTAGGTTATTTAGAAACTTAGGACATAGATGAACAACTGTTTAGAAGAAGGTATTGCCAAAAAACCTCATTTTCTAGGACGTAATGGTCATACAAGATAGATATGAAAAATAGAGTTGGAAAAGTTGGAAATTGAGTCATGTTTACGGCTTTTTGTGATTGTTCGCCATGGCCAACTTATAGGATTTCCTTTTGGGAAAAGTTTGCCGCCGCCAACTTTCCTTCACAGCTTAAATATGCTTCGGTATTTTGATTATATCTTGACCTATAGTTATCCAATTGGGATTATTTTTAATTTGGAGGAAACTAGAGATATAGGGATACAAATTATCTGAAGAAACAAAATTCTGAATCAGATTGTAAGAAATTCAATTTCTGGGTGGAAGTTGAGTATAGGGCATTGCTTAGAATAAAAGTAGTTTAAAAATATTCGGAGTACAACTTTTACACTACTGAATCAAATCGAATGATTTTGGTTTCATCAGAAACTTATGAGATAGAACGAAAATTCTCAAAAAGAAAGTATTCCCAAATTACTTCATTTTCATTGTCTAAATGAACAGAAATTGTAGACCCGAAAGTCAGTGTTTGGAGAAAATTTTGAAATGATTCATTGGGTTATGAAATTAGATTCAAAGTGTTTATTTGAGGTATAAACCCTAAGTACAAATTTTACATAGGTGAGTTTTGATATAAGACTGATAATGTGACGAGAATAATGGAAAGATACCCGGATTGTCATGAACATGTATTGTACATATTCCATATACACACATGTGCATAAATGAATGATTGTAATTAGGCAAAGTTATTAATGTGTATGTACTGTGTGTATCGCATAATTTTGATCTGTAGGATAAACATCTACATTCGAATGTTTCTAGATCATTGAAGCTAGTGCTAATCTGGAGCATACTGTGAGTTGACCTAGATGGTCTTACTTATTGATTGCTCTGTTCATATTATATTTTGAATTATCTTATGAATGTGACATTGATTGTGTTAATTCCGGACACTGAAGGTCCGATGATCTTGATACATGAATTTGATATTAAATTACTCCTTCTATGTGAATTTGATGAAATGTGTGATATCTAACTTAATTGTTAAATTATGAAGAGGCATGCGAATATGCATATGATTGAAAAAGTGTTTATCAACATTTATGTTGAACACTGGACTATGGTCTGATGATAAATGTATTCTAAATGTGAATATGACATATTAAAGTGACTGATTGGTCATATAAGAATGTGAAGCAATCCATTACATGAATGTTTGAAATATAAAGGCAGTTGCAACCGAAGTAGCCACTGAAAAAGAGCTTAAAGCTCAGAAACTATAATAAGAGCCTCAGACTTGGTTGTGAATGTACACGGTATCCACTAAGAGATATGGAACATCATCTGATACAGCCCAGTATTCACTAAAGGATATGGGTTAGATAAAAAGGCACTCAGTAGCAACAAAGAAATAAATAAAAGTGAGTTACATGTGCATTTCATATCCAATTAATATGCTTGTTCGAATGATTGCAATATCCTGTTAATTTGTAAATGAATGAGTGGTTGAGCCCAAGTTTATTATCTAAATTGGCAACACTTTTATGGCCTTCACTATGCTTTTCAACTCCTAATTTTCGATTTTATGCTGAAATTAATTCTTGAATGTGCACTTTTATTTAATGCAAATTGACAGTAAAAATTGCAAAATTGGTATTAATTGCATCTCGTAAGTTTTCTAAGAACAATTGATACTGCAAATTGCTATTTCTTTGATTGTAGGATGCTCAAGGAGAAGGGACTAGAAGTCAACAGGAGATAAGCCTTCGGAAGAAGAACGTCGAGGCAAGCCCATCTATCACCGCAGCAAAGAATGAAGAATAGACGAAACTTGCGGTGAAGATTAATTCCCACGCTGCGGCGAAGGATCTAGGGAAGACGCAATGTCACGTCGAAACGTCAAAAACCCGACCATATTTGGAAAATTCTCTCACTGTTCCAACCCAACCCACGACCCTAAATTTAAAAACATGCTAAATTAGGTCATTTGATAGACACATAGATGGGAGAGAGCAGAGACAAGAAAATACATTTGGGGAGGGAGAGCTGACAGAAAACACTTGACTTTTTCACTCTCAACATTCATCCATCACCGATCTTCTTCATTTTTCATCACCGATGCTGCCGGAGTATTTGTAGTAGTGAGTGCTCCCGAAGTGATGCTCAGCTAAACACCATTTCCTCTTGAAGATGTAGTGATGGCTTGAGTTTGATGGGCTTCAAAAGGGAGTTGTTTTACATTTTCATGTTTGATTACATGGTTATAGATTCTTGAGTTAGGGTTTATGCCTTGTAGTTAGACTTTGCTTGATTAGAGTTTAATCAACAGTTGAACAATGCACTGTGTTATGGATTTGTTTATGTAGAATTTGGATGCTTAATATATGAAGTTTCATATATGTCTTTTTGGTGATTATGTTAATGCTCTTTTATCTGCCTAATTGTCTTTGATATTGAGATTATGCTTGATCCAAATTGACCACTTGCATTAACTTGTCCCTTACACACACTAAGATGTATTGAACAAGGTTTTAAGAAATGGAGTTCATTGATTAAAACCCTAGACT
>JAOSBN010000005.1:42222951-42243020 GCA_027563595.1 Erythroxylum suave | reverse complement strand
TTTCAAAAAATATATTATTAGTCATATAAATTCAAATTATAAATATTAAATTAAAATAAGAAAATATAAATAAAATAAATTTGGTAAATAAAATATTTCACCTTACTTAAATGATATTGACAAAAACTTCCTTCTATTAATTAAGTAAAGGTATAATGGAAAATACTAAAATATCATAAGGTTATTATTGGAAGGTAAAATTTCCACCGCATAAGCAGTTTCCTACCGCAGCCTCCTTTCTGCTTATCTATTCCTGCGGTGGCATCGCAGTTTTTTCCATCATGCGGTTGTTGGCTGCAAATCCAAACATATGACTGCGTTTAAAAACTGCGGTGGATAAACACTTATTCCCGCCATATTGCAAATCCAAACGCACCCTACATCAGATTATCAATTGAAAATTATCTTGCATATTTTATATGACAATAATATAAGCACTAAAAAAAGAAAGGAGCAACGACGATTAGCAGTTCGAATCATACATGATCCTAACAACATTTGAAGTTATATATAGAAATCCACAAGAATGTTGGATCAACCACCTGTAACTCAAGATAGGCGCGGTCCCCACATTGTCCTACCTGCATCAGCCAAATCTTGGCTTGGCTACAGCCTGCTCGGACAAATTTAAAGCCCTACTTAACGCTCAAACCGGACGTTCAGCTTGAAAATTTTCTTTTATTGAAAATTAATAAAATACTCCAAATTCGTTCTTTTAAAAGTTAATTGTTAAGAACAAGTACATATTATTGCGTGACAATGACATCTTTGGTTAACACATTTCAAGAACATAGACAACGGCATCCCTTTCTTCTAGTTAGTGTTGTGTTAATCTTATCCCGAAAGAAACGTAGTTAAACACATTAACATGGGATTAGTTAACACATTAACAACATTCATCAATATCTTTTTAATTTTTTTTACCGCTTTAATACTCAAAAGTCAAGACCATATGAAAATTTCGAACGTTTCTTCGACTTATTTCAGCCTGATTTGCGTTTAAATTAGGCACAAGAAGATATAGAAGTGATTTAGTTGTAAGAACTTTTTCTCAGAGAAATATATGTATTGATCATCATGATTGATCATTTGCCACTCCATAATTCCATTAATCGTATTGAACCATGAACATATATAGATTATGTGCGCATGAAGTATGCCTAGTAAAAAAGGAAAAAAAAAAAGGTTTACGTGAAATCAGCTTCATGTACGTATGTTACAGGATATTTTAATAACAAAATCAGCTAAGTCAAACCAAGTTTTGCCGTATTGTTACTATTCCTGTCTGTACAATTTGTTAAAGTATTAATTGATAATTAAGAAGGAAGATCCTCATAATTTATCAATAAATTAAACATGATTTTTGTTTGAGTTATTAGCTTGTCTCCTATTTTTTTTTCTATATCCAAACTAGGTACTTTCATTTTAAATAATTGCACCAAAATTTAAGACTTGTTATAGAAGTAGATATTTATGTACATCTGGAATAAAGTTATGTATAAGTAGACATGATATAGATCCAATTTAAAGTTGAGTTAAGCTAAATTGATTTTCAATAAATTCAAATCGATGGGTTCATTATTTTATTTGAAATTAGTGATTCAAGTCCCCTGCCTATTTAAGTTATGAGGTTGAGTCAGAACAGAATACTTAAAATTAGACATGTCTACTCAATAGATTTGGGGTGCGTTGGACTTAATTGGGCTTAATAATGAGGTCTTCAATCTGCATTTGCGTATACATAACTTTGTATTATTGATCTATATTCATACAAAATTTAAGGAATTCATAATGAGAATTTTAAAGATTTGTCCACAATATTTATATTCGTTCATTGGTACGTAAGATGAGATGTTATCACTTTAACTCTCATGGATTAGCTAAATCATGATTGTTATTTGCATAAGCTAAATAAACTTCCAGGGCGATTTTGACATGTTGCGTTTGAACTCGTTGTCTCCTTCACATATTGAGTGCGATGTATACAAGTCATCTATTTAACTATCAAGGGTCAGGCCTTTTTTTTGTCTGAGTTTATTTGTATATTAACTATATACACATACTGAAATCGAAATAACAGCACGTTTTTGTGCTTGATAAATATTTGAATAATTAACCAACACCCAACTTATGATTTCAAGATGCCTTACCATACGATTGATGAAAGAAAAATCTTGCAATCTTCTTGAGTTGTACATGACGATAACATTGGAAAAGTTAAGTAGTTCCATGGCTCACTCGTTGTCTATATTAGAATATAAGATTGCTAAGAGCAAGGACCACTCACTGGCCAAGATGAGAGTCAAAAAAGGAACATAACATGCCTTAGATCTTATTGTAACTTGGATTTTTGAACAAGATCTGATAATCGACCATTTAACTACAATAACTTAAGCTGTTTCGTGAGATTAATTTAATTAGTTTTATATATTTCCTAATACACAGATTTGATCAATTAAATATAGAAGACAAATCTTAGTTGGGATCCTGCGTCCAACATTTTTAACTACCTAATTCTCTCACTCGTGACGAGCTGCCCTTTTTTTCTCTTGATGACAAACTCTTGCACTACGTATTGTTAGACATGAAACCTAAAATTTCAAATTGTAAATAGTCAGTAATAATGAGATTGTGAACAATACTAACCCTTGTTAATACGAGTATAATTATAACAAAAGTTATAATAGTAAACATATCACGATATTCAAGTTACTTGTAATAGTATTTACGAATACTAATTAAATCTTAAAACTGGAGAATTAATTTACTATTCATAAAAGAGGAGAATTAGGTCGTTTCTTACTTTTTTCTTCAATTCCTAGGCATAGAGGGGGAATGAGAATTAACATGACACTTCGCGGATCTTGCAAATGATAAATGTTCTATGTAACTATAAACACATAAAAGAGGCTCTTGGATCTTCAAGAATGTAAAGCCTACTACTACGTTTTATCCAACTTCTAAAGGGCAACCTCGCTCGTAACACATGAAACCCTTTTTAGGTTAAACTTTCCTTTCTTAGTTTAAAACTTTCTTTTTATAGGTAGTTAGGAAAACAAAATTTTTCCTAAGGTTACTATTTTGATCTTCAACTTTTTGTACCTAGGTTAAATGATCATTATCAAAACAATCGAACCTATACTATAAACTAAATTTATAGTATACAATTTTCAACTTCCAAGAGGAGGTTTTCTTAGGGAGATATTTCAGATTAAACTAAATTACAAGCTTCAAATACTATAAACACATATGCATTCATTTTAAGAATGTTATAAACTATAGTTTAATGAGCCAATACATAATTATTAGGGTACTATTTTTTGCTTGCAATTAGTAAATTATTAACCATCCTATTATAATTATTAAACATACATTAGACAATATAATTAATAGTTATACATATGAAATTAATATTGTGACTATATTACTGCACATATTTTTAACATAAACAAACAAGTATATGACTTTCACAACTTTATGCTTAGACATAAACAAGAAACAAGAAACAAGAAACAAGCAATCCCACCTTACAGTCCAGGAAGATAGGAGATCCTAGTTTATCCTGTGCTACCGACGCCAACCGGACATTCTGCTTGTGGTTCTTAAAACACATATAAGACGTTAAAAAGAGTCACGTCCCATCTAAATCACTCCCCTTTCAACTTCATCGGTGCCTACATACTTCGTGCAATTTGCTAATCAAACAGCTAGCTTAAGCTGCATACAATTATAGTGGAAAGATACACATTTACCATGTACGAATGATTTACCGTGGACAACTTTGCAAGTTACGAATCAGATCATTGATGATCATGATGAGTAGTAGTTGTCGCCCTTTCTTGCACTAAAACCGGGAGCCCACCATTGAAAGTGGCTGTCAGCCCAGGAGAGAATCGTGGTGTGCGACATGGATTCGCTAATTGGAAATGAAATCGGCGACACAGTGAAAGAGCAACACTCTTAAGCTCCAGGATGGCCATTTCTTTGCCCAAACACACCCTAAATCCAGCTTGAAAGACTGGATATTTAAAAGGGTTTTCAGGGAAGAAGGAACCATCTCTCAACCACCTCTCTGGTTTGAATTCCAAGCAATCTGGACCCCAGATTTGTTCCATCCGCCCCATAGCATATGGATGGTAAGTAACCCTAGTTCCTTTCTTTATGAAAGTCCCATCCGGTAATACATCATCTTCTTGACAGAACTTGGAATCAAATTGGATAGGCGGATACAGTCTCATACTTTCGTAGACTACAGCTTGTAAATAATGAAGTTCTCGAAGCTGTTTGTAGCTAGTTACTCCATGGTTTGTGTCGAAAACTTTATCCGCCTCCAGACGTATTAATGATCCAACTTCTGGGTGGTTTGCAAGAAGCAAGAATAAACTGGTTAAACCTGAAGCAACCGTGTCACGACCAGCTAAGAGAAAGCTTATGACAATATCTCTCAAGAATTTTTCGTCACTAACAGTACGCATAAACCGGGATAGAAGATCTTTGTGGTTTAAAAACCCCATGTTACGCCTTTGTTTTATCACCTCGTGAGCTAGAATATTGATCATCTTAAGGGCTTTATTCATTTCCCTCTCAGTACCTAAATTCAACATCCTTTTGATCTTCCAAACAAAAGAGAACACAGTCATCGCTCTCTCAGCAGACAACTTGGATGCCAAGTCGAAGGCAACAGCAAAATCAGACATGGGTAGAGACATCTCCAAGCATCTGGGGTCTAATCCAAATGAAAATCGACATATCATATCGAATGAAAACCTCCGAAACACGTCTTGTAAATCCAAGACCCTATCATTCTTGCCAGAAACGGAGAGTAATAGTGGAATAAGTCGTTGTTCGATCTCATAATGGACAATCTCGAAAGCATACGATCTTATCGAGAAGCTGTCCAGCTGTAGACTGGCCATTTTTCTCTGAAATCTCCACAGGTCCCCATCTACGTTGAATATGCCTCGACCAAGAAAGTCACCCAAGATCGTAGTGAAAGGCTTCCCTTTTGGGTAGTTATTGAATCTGGTGGTTAGCATATACTCAACGTTATCTGGATTGGCTGTGATAGTGTTGCCAAGGACATGTATGTGGATTGTTTTGGTTGGAGAATTTTTTAAAAGATGGGCATACCAATCGCAGAGATTATGGAATTGTTTGGTCCAGCTCAAGGTGAGGTAAGCTTCACATATCTGACAATTGCACCACAGTTTTGCTCTCAGCAAGCACAGAAACACATAAGCTAGAGTAGCAGAGAAAAGGAAGAAAGACAAAGTGTGGAGGGAGTGCAAGAACCAGTAACCTTCATACTCCATGGATGGATAAATTAAGATATTTTAATTTGTAGGAGTATATAAGAATAGATGAGAGCGGCAGTAGTAGGAGAATTAGAGGAAGCAAATGGCGGAGACGAGCGTAATTGAAGGGTCCTTTGAAAGATAAATTATACTTTTATTATATAGATTAAAATTATACAATAAAAAATTATAATTAAGTGAGCATTGGCTTTTTAAAGCATTATTTTAAAAACATAAGCGAGAATGAAAAAGCACGAAGAACACGTGTCTTAAAAGATCAAACTCAGTCACATAGGCATCTTGTCACTGGGTTAAAGTGTCGGAGGTTATGGACCCCCGTGCTTTAATTCTTATCGGTACAATTTGTGGATACCTGGATGACATAGAGTAAGCTTTAGCCCTAATCATTGTCATTATCCCTATGCATAAGATGTTGGGCTTGTGGGGTTACTCTTTAAATTGTATTTTAGGGTGTGGTCGTAGTTAGGAGTTCAATTCAAATGCGTTCCGTCGAGAGAGCTGTGTTAAAGAGGTATGGGAGTTTATTATTGGTGACATAATTTTAAGATGAGTTAACCTTAAAAATATGGATGACTCGAAGAATTTGCACCTCAATTCGTTTCCTGAATTTGTAAATGGCTTTGTTCCAAGTCCATGGAAAAACTATATATAACTCTATATAGCATAAGATTTTTATTATATGTAAAATACGTTAATTTGAGAGGAAGACTCGAGAAGAATAATTTTAGAGAAAGCCAGATCACTTAGATCTGAGCTCAAGTTGAATCTTTATATAAAACTAATGATTCTGTTTTACATGTAAGTTAGTTAATGTCAATTAGTAATAACGTCAGCTATTTATAGATGAGGACCTAATTTTTCATATTATGTTTTCACACAATCTTCACATCCTCCCCCAAGTCCCAAATAAAAGTGTGTTGCTTATGACTCAAGGCCTTTATCATGATATCAGCTAATTGCAAATGTGACAGAATGTAGGCAATCTGCAAAAAACCATCTTGAATTTTCTACCTAATAAATAATCAATATCGAGCTGCTTAGTTCTCTCATGAAAACATGGATTTGCAGCAATCTGTTGTGCAACCTTATTGCCGTAAAATAAAGTCATAGGAAGATACACATGCATATGTAAATCCTGAAGTAGGTAGCTTATCCATTAAAGCTCACAAGTTGTGACTGTCATCCTCCTATATTTAGCTTCAGCTGATGAATGTGAGATTGTGGCTTGCTTCTTGGTTTTCTAAGATACCAGAGAATGCCAAGAAAAACACAATAACCAATAAGAGAATTTCTGCTCATGGGACATGTTGCCTAATCAGAATCAGTGAATCTTGTCAACTTCAAATCATCTTGAACAGGATAAAACAAACATTTAGAAATGGTGCCCTTCAAATATTGCAAGACATGATTGGCAACTTCTAAATGAGGCAATTTAGGAGCCGAAATAAACTGGCTCAACTGCTAGATGATATAGGATACGTCAGGTTTAGTTAAAGTAAGATAGAGTAATCTTCCAATAAGCCTTCTATAGAGTTCAGGATCGGGTAGTGGTTCACCTTTATCCAGAGAAAGCTTAAGATGATGTGGAAATGGCGTGTCAGTTGGCTTAGTAGCTGAGAGACCTGCATCCTGCAACAGATCTAGGATATATTATCGCTGGTGCAAATAAGTTTCAATATCAGTTCTGCAAGTTTAAAGACCAAGAAAATATCGAGCCAATCTTAAATCCTTGACAGTAAACTCTTAATCAAAAATTTCCTTGATATCTGCAATTTTAGACTCAGAGTTGCCAACATCCTGCAACAGATCTAGGATATACTATCACTGGTGCAAATATTCCAATATTAGTTCTGCAAATTTAAAGAACAAGAAAATATCAAGTCAATCCCAAATCCTTGACAGTTAACTTTTGATCAAAAGTTTCCTTGATATCTGCAATTTTAGACTCAGAGTTGCTTGTTATAAGCATATCATCCACATATACATGAATCATTGTAATGTCGTCACCTTTCTTCTTGACAAACAATAAGTAATTGTTCTTAGACTGAATGAATTCCTTTGCCACCAAAAACTTAGTAAGCTCTTTATTCCACTGTCTTGAAACCTGCTTGAGGCCATAGAGTGACTTCTTAAGCTTGCAAACCTACCCATTTACTGCTTTCTTATATCCCTCAGGAGGTAGCATGTATATCTCCTCATCAATGTAACCATGAAGGAAATCATTATTAATATCTAGTTGATGAACAAGCCACTTCTTTGCTATTGTTAAAGCAAGTAAAATTCTGATAGTAGCTAATTTTGCCACAGGTGAAAATGTATGTTTGTAATCCTCACCTTCCCTCTGATCAAATCCTTGAATCACAAGTCTGGCTTTCAACCTCACCATCGTTCCATCTAAGTTAAATTTAGTCTTAAAAACCCACTTAAAAGAGATAGCTTATGAACAAAAGGAAGAGTAGTAAGTTCCCAAGTCTCATTCTTCTCTAATGCATCAAGTTCTTTGTCCATTACGGCTACCCAACCTTCCTACCTACTAGCATCAAGATAACTCACAGGTCCCTGCATAGTCAATATTGAAGCTAAAGAGGCTAGATAGTCTGAGGGTAAATGCTGAAAGTCAGAGTAATGAAAAAGAGGGTGACTAATGTTTGTGTTTTAACATTTAAGGCAAAATCCTTCAGCCAAAGTGGCTAGCTTTTGACTCATTAAGACCTTTGGATAGCTGGAGAATCTACAGGTGGATCTGGAGGCACAACAATAGGAATAACTGGAGAAATAGATGCAGGAGAAGAATGTTTAGACTCACCATCGGAAACAGACTCAAGATGAGGAACAACAGGAGAAGAGGAAAGATTTTCATTTGCTAAGGTTAGTTCTGTAGAAGGAAAAAATTTAGGATATTGATCATTGACTATACTGGTATCGGAAGGACTGGATTTAAAGGGAAAAACATGCTCATGAAATATAACATCTCTGGAAAAAAAAATGAGGTTTTGCTACGAAGATCATAAAGCTTATACCCTTTTGACATGAAGAATAATCGACAAGGATGCATTTTCTAGCTTTGGCATCAAATTCATCTTTAATTGGTGTTGTTTTTGTAGTATAACACAAACAACCAATGACTCGAAGGTGATCAGTAGAAGGAGACTTTTGAAACAGAATTTCATGAGGAGATGTCCACCCTAATTGAGACATAGGCATTTTATTAATAAGATATGTTGCAGACAAGACACACTCCCCCCAAAAATATTTTTGCAAAGCAATATGAAACATAATAGCTCTTGCAGTTTCTACAAGATATCTGTGTTTTCTCTCAACAACTCCATTTTGTTGGGGTGTAGGTACCATAAACCTCTGATGTATAATGCTAAGACTACGGAAAAATTTGGAGTTTTCTACAAAAACAAATTCAGCACCATTGTCTGATCTAACATATTTGGGAGTAGAATGAAAGTAGTTTTGAATATATTTGATAAAGGTAATAAGAGTAGGAAGAGCTTGGTGTTTACTGTGGAGAAGATATGTCCAAGTGGCTCTGGAAAAATCATCAACCACTGTAAGAAAATAATGTGATCGACATATATTTTCAATGTAAAGCCCTTACAAATCAGTGTGTACAAGCTCAAAAACAGTGAAAGAAGTACTCAAGCTTCTCTAGAAAGATAATCTATGACCCTTTTTCATGGAACAAGAATCACATAGAAATTTACTTTCATTGATTTTGCACAATCAGGAATATGAGTCATTTTACTTAAAGAAGAATGTCCTAATCTGACATGTAACAAATGTAAATCTGTTGTCATATCAGTAATACTACAATGAGTCTTTGAACTATGAGAATGAACTGGGATATTAGGAGTATGAAGTGTAGAAACATGAGCATTTATTGAATTATTAGACTTGGTCTCGGGAGCCATTGCCAGCAACTCGTATAGGCCTCTATGAACTCTGCCAAATGCCACTGCTTTATTATTTGAAGGGTCTTGAAAGATACAATGGTATAGGTGAAAAAGAACATTAAACTTGGTGCTCTGAGTGAACTTACTGACAAAGAGTAGGTTATTTTTAAAGCTTGGTACATAGAGGACATTGTGTATGGAAACATGGGAGGTAAGTTTTATGGAACCAATTTCAATTACCTACTTACTAGTACTATCAGGCAAACTCACAAATATAAGTTTGGTAAGCTTTTCATTCTTGTAGAATAAGTGATAGAAGGGAGTCATATGCTCTGAAGCTCTAGTATCAATAATCCATATTCCACATGAATTATCAAAATGCAAGAAGTAAAAGTTGAGCAGTCATAGACAATACCTGCAAAGTTAATCAAGGAACCTATACCAAAGGCAAAAATATGTTTGCATTTTATCATTTTTATCATCTCTTCACACATAGTAGACGTCCTCTCTTGATCAGTCACATGTTCTCATGTGCCTTGAGCATCTAGTGGAGTCTTTTGATGAATGTTAAATCCCTCATTAACATTTACTTGAACAGTAACTTTGTCAGTTCTCTTGCCCTTCTTCCTTTTATGCCAATCAAGATAACCAATTTTTTCAAAGCAGTGATCTGCCCAATGACCATCGTGATGAAAATAAGTGCAGTATCTTCTTCCTTTGTCTTTTTTATCCTTATTATAGCCAAAATGCCTATTAGTAACTATAAATGTTGTTGGTGGTTTTGTGTAGTTACTCAGTGTAATCTGTTTTTGCCTCTCTACTTGTTGCACAACGTAGTAAGCCTTATTAACACTAGAAAGTGGATCTATGGACAAAATCTGACTACAAACTATCTCATATTCATCACTTAACTTCATCAAAACCTGTGTCAATTTAGATCTAGCTTCTAACTCAACATATTTGTCATGTCAATCACAATTATATACAGTCATTCTTCCACATGAGAAGACACATGAACAAGCAAGAATGACATTAAGACTCTGTAACTCATCCCATATTTTCTTAAGTCTGTTAAAATACGCAGCAACATACATAGAGCTCTGACTCACCTGATTGAGTTCCCTCTGTAGCTGATAGATCAACGGCTTGTTGCTTTGGCCATATCTTTCATTAATCTCCTTCCAGAGATGATGAGCTGATTGCGTATGGCATCAGATAGACTTGTAGCCATAGAATTTAAAATCCAGCACGTCACCATGTAATCACCCCTAATCTACCGTTGATATGCACTGTTAGTAATGGCTGATTTGATATATGAACCATCAATGAAGCCGAGCTTTTTTTTTGCTCCAAGTGCTCTCTGCACAGTCTTCCTTCACCTTTAGAAACCGCTTCCACTAAATTGAGTGCTCATCAAAATCATCCCTGGATGATCACCACTAGATATGAAATAAGGATCATTGATCGAAACATTATCAACTATGGATTTATTAGCTTAAAAGCTCTATTAAAGGAAAATGTTGAATTTGTAGGTTTAATGAAGCAATAGAACTAAACTGTAAATCAATCACAAACCTACAACTCAAGAACAATCTTACATAAAACCTAGGTTTTTGAAGCAAGCTCTTCGTGTCTTTGATACCATGTTAATTTGAGAGGAAGACTCGAGAAGAAGCATTTTAGAGAAAGCCAAATCACTTAGATCTAAGCTCAAGTCGAATATTTACACAAAACTATCGGTTATGTTTTACACGTAAGTTAGTTAATGTCAGTTAGTAATAACGTCATTTATTTACAAATAAGGACCTAACTTTTCATATTATATTTTCACACGCTCTTCACAAAATAAGATAACAATAAAAATAAAAACCTAATAAAAATTTCACTAAGCTTGTAATTTAGAAAGTAATTTTTAATTCTTGTTTTTAATTTTATACATTCAAAACGTAAAGTTATACCTCAACTAATACATATTTTTTCCATTTTGATCTACACTCTATGCACTACAAGAAAATCACACATTAGCGGTGAAAATTTACTGAAAGAAATAAAACCGAAGCTAATTACCAACGAAAAAAAATTATCCGTAGGTAAAAGTGTTGTAAAAATTTTCATTTTGTGACAGACACAATTTTCGTCGGTAAAGGTGGAGGGAAAATATTCCCGAAAATTTTTCGACAAAATATAGCAATGACCAAACCATGACTGTTGGTAAAAATTACGGGAATGTTTCTCACAATTAAATGGTGTCGAAAATTTGTTGACGGAAGTAGTTCCATTAGTGAAATATGCTTTTTTTAATAATCAACATCGGTTGTTTACCAACGGTATAAAATCTATCGTTAATGAACACTCTCCGTTACTGACGGATTGCTTAATCTGTCACAAAATAAGGCGGCAAGACATGACATCATATTTGGTGAATTTGAATACTGACAGAAAATACGTTCCTTTGGTAAATGACGAGTTGTTTATAAATAAAACGATATTGTTTGGTTTTAAGCCAAATAATGTCGTTTTATTTATCATCTTAACACCCCCCCTCCCTCTGATATTTTTCTTCTTCCCTCCCTCTACTGCGTCAGTTTTGTGCGATTTTCCTTGCTTCTACTGTTGGTTTCTACTTGTTTTTTGGCCCATCGTACGTCATTTTCAGGTAAGCTCTCTACTGAGTTTATTTTGTCTCCAAAAAATGAAGCTCTTATATAATTATATATATATACACTGTGGGTGTTAGGTGGTTGGTTTTTGTGTGATGATTGTTGATGTATGCATTTTTTGTGTCATTGTTGGTTTATTTATTATTTACATGTATTGTTGTTGGTAAATAATGGAAAATTGCATTTGTTTTGTGATTAGTTAGAGATAATACATATTGCCTATGAGTTGTTCGATTAAATGTCCCTTAGATAGAGACTTCCATGGTCAGATAATACATGAACTTGTTTTATGTTAATTTGAAGATACAATTACATTCAAATATTGACAATACTCATTCAACTTTTATGAATAGTCATCCTCCCCTTTTGGATGCATGTTGGGTAATATTGGGTGTGATCAATCAATTCACTTTATGAGTAGATTTTGTGTCTAATGATAATTTGAATTTTTTATGATTATAAATACCTGAGCTTTTAGGTTTTGAACATCTTTATGATATTCTAAAGTTACAATAACACTTCTATAATAGTTCTTAAGTATTCACAAGTAATCATTCAATCATTGTGAAGTGATTATGAACTATTGAGCGTTAAAGTAAACAAGCACATTTTATTCAAGTTGTAAAGAAAATTTGGCATTGTATCTCTTATAGTTAACCAATCTAAGAAGGACTTAGGGTACTCGTAATCTTCAAGAAAGATTGTATAAGAGTTACTTTTTATTTAAACAAAGATTATTGTAAGGATGTTCCTCTTCACTTAATTGAAAGAAGATTTCAATGGATTCTTAAAAGAGATTTGGGAAGTGGACGTAAACAAGGTTTGATTATTGAACTATTATGAATTAGTTTGTAATCGTGTCAACTTTATTTAAATGATTGTGTCAATTAATGGCTAAGCGATTATTTATTAATTTAAACTATAGGTAGGTTGGAAAAATCATATTCAATATTTCTAATTAGAAGTAGATGTTAGGATTACTGTACTACATTAGAAACTAGAATTCTAAGAAGAATATTTGTCTAGGCTAAATATACATAGTACATGTGTTATCTTGTTCATTGATTTTCGTTATTCTTAATACTATTTATTAATTAAATCTAAGATCATATCTAGGTTGTTAATTAAAAATAATTAATAACATAGATGTTTTTAATTGCTTACACATACGAGAAATTTGGTAGAAATACCCTGATGAATACTTGTTGACAAACTAAAATTAATTTGAGTCAAGGATCAATACCAGTTCAATATTGGATGTCATCGTATACATAATCTATTATAACTTTATGAAGGTATGAAGCACTTCACTAATTTGTTTGTTTTTAAACATAATCTAGATAACTTCATGAAGGTACGAAGAGTTGTCATTATAGAAGATGCAACATGCTTAAATTTTGTGACTTTGATTCTTAGCATATGAATTGGCAGATGATATGCTTATTTACCCTTATGATAAATGGGTCATATGTAATGGCTTTTATAAAATGTGATGATATAATGATAGTGAGATTGGTGATATTCTTTCGTGCTCTTTTAAGGTGACTTTATATGAAAATTTTGTTTATTTTTTCTTTAATGTCATGTACTTTAAGTCTAGAAATCTCACAGTGCATAAAAATTTTCTTTTGTTGAGAATTGAATGATGATGTATGAGCATTCAAGTTTTAAAGCATATAATTGGATGTTATATGCTCATTTGGTAACTTAGGTGATAACTCACGTTGTAAATGCTTACCCCTTACAAAAAGTGTCGTGTAATTAATTAGAGGATCATTTTTATAAGTAAAACCAATGTATATTTATCATTATAACTCTTTTAGGTTTCAAGCATGTTATTCAAAATTTCACTACCTATATTGAATTTAGATAATGAATATTTGAGTTTATTGATTTCCCTATTTGATGCTTTTTTTACTTACATCAAAATATTGTCATTATTGTTGACAAGAACCACACTTTTAAATTCTATCATGTAATGCATATCATATTTTAATTTCTCAATCTTATATTAAATATTTGATATTCTTTTTTGGAGGCCCTATATTATGTTAGAGAGTGTCACTCATTTTCTTCATTGTAGTCTGAAGTTGTCCATCTATCCAAGTTATTCATCCAACTAATATTTACCATATGTATTGCTTTAATAATATGATCATGATACCTTTGGATTTTGTGTGAATGTAAAGGAGGTCTTCATTTTGTGTTGTTGTTTAGAATATTCTTCTAATCATTGATGAGTTTTTATGTTTTTATTTAATAGTTTAAGTATTTGCTGTATATCGAATTAGTTTGAGATGTTATAGTTCAATCGGTTTGCATTAATCAACTTCAATTTGATTAATGCCAACTTATTAATATAAGGAATTAATAAATTTTATAGACAAGACAATTGCTTTCCATAATAAACCCCTAGGACGATATATAGGTTGGAAACCCATGATGCAGCCCTCATGACGCTTATCGGTGAAAAATTCCACGAGCCTAGGAGTCACAGCAAGAACTTGTTTTTTTGATTCACAGGTGTAAACAATGCCACGTACCATAGTTTTGAAATCAATTGTAGATGATTAATTCAATCGGTTAATACTTCAGCTTCGATTTGATTAATGCAAACTTAGTATTCGCATAAGGAATTAATACGTTTCATAAACAAGACAATTGCTTTCCATAACAAACCCTAGGACAGTATATAGCTGGAAACTTGTGATGCAGCTCTCATAAGGCTTATCAGTGAAAAATTCCACGAGCCTAGGAGTCACAGCGAGAACTTGTTTTCTTGATTCACAGGAGTAAACAATGCCACGTACCATAGTTTTAAAATCAATTGCAGATGATTAATTCAATCGGTTAATACTTTATCTTCGATTTGATTAATGCAAACTTAGTATTCACATAAGGAATTAATATGTTTTATAGTTAAGACAATTGCTTTCCATAATAAACTCTAGGACGATATTTCAAGTTGAAATATGGCACCAAAGAGAAGACAAGATATTTCGTGATCAAGATTTAGATCACGCTTCAGGGGTACTTACTGTGCAGGTGAAGCATATCATGGTGTAACAGCTAGAACTTAATCTCCTCCTCCCCCTCTAATTACTACACTTGCAGAAGAGGTACCTTCTGTAGATGCTACTGCACCATCCATGACCCCTACATCATTTACTACCCCTATAACGATAGAGGTATTAGGGATAAACAATGATGATGAAGGAAGCGGCCATCGGTTTGGACCAGAAGGACCTGATAAAAGAACTTACATGAAAATTATCAATAATATGTAAGTGAAAATACATTGAACACTATAGGTTTATAATTAAGTTCTAAGTTTCAATTTTCAAAACGGTATAAAATTTTTCAATCTTATATTAGGTTCATTCCATCTGGACCGTGTTCAAGAAAATATTGAGGGCTTTGTATGGAAGAATATCTCTAAAGCGATAAGGGAATTTTACTATCACGAGTTTGAGGTACAACAAAAATTATTATTTTCTTTTTTAATTAACAGTTTTGTAAATTTATTAGATAAATATCATTTCATCATAAGTATTAATTGAATGTTTTTTCTTTTTTTTCAGAAAGAATTTTTTGGGATTCTCAATTGACACGATCGTCTATAAAGTATGGAAAAGACGAGCACATATACATCATCGCGACTTTGTTGCTGCAATACACAGGGCAGGTGTACGACCCCCTTACATTTCTGAAGAAATATGGAGTTGTTGGCAGCAGTATTAGACATCCCCTGAGGCAATGTCCCTTTTAGAGCGTAATTCAGCCAACAGACGTGGAGGACCGGGAGGAGAGAGTCTTCTCATACATACGGGAGGATCTATTATCCACCAAGAGCATGCAGAGAGACTTGTAAATATCTACACTTTTAAATTTATATTGTCATTTCTTTACTTTGCTGCATTTCTATTGAATTTTATGTGTGAATTTTGGAATGAAAATATGTGTTTCTTGTTAAGAATGATAATGTTATAAATTTCTGGTGCCATATATGGTTATGTTTTTTAATTTTGTTCTTTGTTCAATAGGGGGTAGATTTCATAAAAATAGAAGAAACTCTACTGAAATTTTTATAAATTCTAATACACTTATAATATTTTATTCTTATGTAGGAAAAGACTATAGGCATGAGACCTACATCCCATCGGCTCTTTTTGCACACTCATACTAAGAAGCATGATGGTTTGACATTCGTCAATAACCGTTGTAGAGAACTCAATGTATGTGAAATTTATGGTTTAATATTAATGCTTAATAATTATCATGTAATAATATAAACATTACCTTATGATATGACCAAATTTAAGAAAGCATTGAATGATAGTCTCAGCAGTCTGAAGATGTTGATGAGACTTAAAACTATCTTCATGCAGTGGGTGGTAGGGACCATCGGGGAAGGATATTCGGCTTAGATTCATTTGCGAATACATGTTATTCGCTATCTTCCACGTTTAGTACAACTGCATCTAGTAGACGGTCAGCGTCCAATGAGAGAGTCGTTCAACTTGAGAGCATAGTACAGATGCTGACAACTCAGTTGGAATGGTCGATGGAGTACATAGTTCAGCTCCGTAATGAGATGGATGAGTTAAAGTGTATGAATAGCACCTCATCGCATTAATCAAAGTTTCTGCCGTCTTCATATTAATAGTGTACTTTTGATCATTTTATTATAGATACAAAAACTTAAGATATTTCCAAATTTATGTTTCAAAAATTAATTTTATACTATTACATTAATAGTTGTTTAAATTATGCAAAATAAAATTTATTGACAGTACAATTTTTTAAAAAAGTTTTGTAACTCATTTACCAACGAACATATGAAAATCCATCGCTAAAACTAAAACAATTACCGACAGAATAAACATTACCATCAGTAATCACAGACGGAACAACAACTTTCGTCGATAAATTTAGAACAATTTTCCCCACAGTTTGCACAAACGTATTGACGGAAAGATAAAAATCGTCAGTAATTATAGACGGAGTAACCAACCACACGCCGTCTGTGATTACTAATGGAACAACAACTTCCGTCGACATATTTGGAACAATTACGTACTGATGGAAAGACGAAAACCGTCGTAATCACAAACGGAGCAACCAAACACATCAGTCGGTAATCACAGACGAAATAACCAAAATTATACTGTCGTTAATTACAGAAGGAATAACCGTTGGTAATTTTGTAACAATTTACCAATAGAAGTATTTAAATCGTTGGTAAATACACCGATAGAAAACAATTTTCCGTTCATAAATATACCAACAGTAAAAAATATTCTATTGGTAAAATTACCAACGGTAAATTATTTTCCGTCGATATTTGTTAGCTACTGCCATTTCTACGACACTTTTGTCCGTCGGTAATTTCCGTCACTAATCTTATATGTCGACGGAAAGTCTACATTTTTTGTCAGTAAAAACTGTCACAAAAGCACATTTTTCTTGTAGTAGTGCCGCTGCATCCTACAAAATGAACGAGTATTAGAAATGTGTTTTATTTTTAACTCATAATGTAAATACATCACAATTAAATTTTCTAGCAAGTTGTTTTTTAATTATTTAAATTAAATTTCGGCTTATGTGAATACCTGGTTTTACACCAACAAGTTTTATCTTTTCGTTCAGACATCTTTGACTTGAATGTATACTGAAATTTTCTGTCTGGTCATCAAATCTTGAAACATAGACCTCAAGTCTCCAAGTTCGAACGCCAAATTACAAATAAAATAAAATAAAATGAAATAGTTATAAAAACAGTATTACGTTGCAGGTGAGGTATACTTGCGTTATTTCTCAGTTCGTATTGAGAAGTCACTTTGCCCAATACCACACATATTAAGTATGCACTGTCCCCCCTTGCTGTTGCTAAGGTAAGCATTTTACACGTACAAAACCTGTTAATGGATTTCATTCGAATTTTTAATTTGTTTTGATTATTGTAACTTGCTTGTGAGACTAGGATAGAACAGTTTTATTGCAAGTTAAAAAGAAAAAGAGATACTCTAGATGCATAGAGTTTGCGAATTACAATTTTCGATTAAGAACAAATTATATTTGCGTTTAATATACTTGATAGCCTAAAATTTGTACTATTCCATGTTCGATAAATTATAGTTGAATTAGAATGTTTCGTACAAATTTGGAGTTGATTTCTTTAAATTTAATTGTGGCTTGAATTATAGTGATAGGTTGTTTTAACATTACTCTAAATTACATTAAATCCACTAAAACACAATAACCTAGTAAACAACCATAAATTATATATTTGAAAGAGTTTTTATTGTTTAACGTGATGAAATAGTCCAACCAAAATTAAAAAAAAAAGTCTATAAGAGTTTTTTGTTTTGGTCAATCCAATCAAAATAAGATGTATATTAAAAATGTTATCTTTCAATTCCACTGAGATTTTGAACTGACAGGTTTCACTCGCTGACGTGGTTTAATTTAAGTTTCTTCCACTTCCAGGTCGTTTAGCTTCATGTTGTTCAAGCTTCCACTTTTTCATTGTTCTCCTCCAATGCTGTTTAGCTATTGCGAGGCACCCTCTTTTTCATACGACAACGTATAAAGTCTTAATGCGAATCATCTAAATCGAAATAGGAAGGTGTTTATGGAAAAAAAACCAATAAAATAAGGTTGGGTATTTTTTGTTATTAATGCAATATATATGGACATTTTCTGAGTACCTTAGTAGTCGATCAACTTGAACAGATAATTAACTTTATCCTTGTTTATGTTTATTTATATTGTTTTATTGCATATGTCTTCTAATTTCCTATTCAGTTAATTGGCAAGTAACAACAGTTTGGCACAATTAGAAATGTCGCAATCATTAATGGTGTTGTGAGTTGGATTTCCACTCATGTTTCCGGACTTCCGCCTCACGGGGGCTCCAAAACCATAAATGTCTAATACATGGAATCATATAATTAGTAAGCGTCCAGTACCCCAAGTGCTTTATTATTTTGAGCAAGTAATAAAATCTCTTTTCAGCATGTGACGATAGACGATAACTTGGGAACTTTTTTTTTACGTACTGAACCAAATGGACCACTTCTTTGGACAAAAATACTGATTTGAGTGGAAATAAGGGGCGTGCAATAAATTTGCGCGTTTATAGGGGGGACTGAAGGGGCCAGTGACACGTGAAGAAGCTGTGTGGTTCTTCGCAGACAGAGTTGCTGGAACTGAGGTCTTCCAGCCCTTCGAGGGATCTATCTAGGTCTTACGTAAATTAGTTGATCACCCGTCGCATTCCAGGTAATACTTAGTTTGGTTCTTTTATCCATGCACTGAGGAGCTAGGATACCTTCTGTTTCTCTATGACAAGACGTAGAAGATAATATAATTCACGACCTTCTATAAGATTCAGGGAGGGACCACACACTATAAAAAAATAGTAAATAAGGACAAAAATTAAGGATAGAATTTATCCTTCCCTAATTAGGGATAAAATTTGCAGTAGAAATAAATTAAAAAAACAAATCGGTCTTAAATCTATCCCAACAATTCGCTTCATCTATACCAATCAAACTTTTTGTCTCTAAATTAGTTGCAAAGTTTAGCGCCAAAACTCGCAAAATAAAGTACATAAGAATTCATCCCTAATTCCGGATCAAATATTCGAAAGAAGAAAAACGGTTCCTAAATCAGTTACTAATTTGCGACTGTTTTTTAGAATGACAGTTTGGTACAGAATTTGAGACGGATTTTTACCTTGGGACAAATTTAGAGACGGATTATTAAGGACGGAATTTTTCCGTCCCAAATATCGGACGGAATTTGGAACCAAGTTCTGGTGAATATTTTTCCGTCCCTAAAATCGTAACAACGATGTTGGGACCAACTTTTCTGTCGTTAATTTGGTTCCTAAATTGGTCCCTATTTTGGTACCTAAATCTGTCCCTATTTTCGTCCCTGTGATTTCCCTACTTCTCCAGCAAGTGAAACTGTGCGTTTTTCATTGAGCCCTTTATTTATCCCGAAAGGTCGAGAATTAGAGCCCTTTATTTATCTCCAACAAGTGAAATGGTGCATCTTCTTCAAAAAGGTTGTAAAAATCTTGAGATTTTCTCTTAAAGGTGGAGTTGTTTAGTTTTGATTCATGAAACTAGCCATCAAAGTGTTTGAAGTTATTGAAAGGTTGGCATCACAAGCTCATTAAGGTA
>JAOSBN010000005.1:42180429-42210632 GCA_027563595.1 Erythroxylum suave | reverse complement strand
AAACGAAAAAGTATACACAATTCAACCCCCCTTCTTGTGTGTTGATTATCATTGTACTAATTTGTGATTTACTTCAATTGTGAGCAAGCCAGTTCAAGTACTCCAACAAATATTTCTGCACCAATTTTTTACTCAAAATGAATTATATGACAAGAGGGAAGCAAAGAAGTTGTAGGAGATTGATCAAAATAAGATTGACGATGTGATGGAACTAGTACATTCGAAGCTAAAATTACAGGAGTCTGTCATAAAGAAGGGTAAAGAGCGTCCACTGGAAGACAATCCCAACTTAGTGAAGAAAGATGACCCGGAGGACTTTTTCATCCCTTGTAGTATCACCATAATCATCATAGACAGGGCATTCGTAGACGTAGGCGTGAACATAAGTATGATGCCCTACACTCTCAGTCTTAAATTGGGATTACAAGAGTTAGGGCCACTAAGTTTTGATTAAGATGATCGATAGGACTTTGCATAAATCGATGGGAATCATACAAGATGTACCAGTAAAGGTCGAGAAATTTAGCTTTCCAATAGATTTCTATATTTTGGACATTAGTGAAGATGAGGACACCTTGATGATTATTGGACGACCGTTCTTGTCCACTGCATACTCAATTATTGATATGGATGGGGGCGAACTAACTCTGCAAGTAGGGAAAGAGAAATTGATCTTTAAGGTGACTGTTAGAGAGTATGAAGCTCCTTCACCTCCAGTGGACCTTAAAGAACCCAAACCTTAAGGAAAATGGAAGGACATTGAGGATCCTGTAAATGCTTTCAGAAAGAAGCGCTCGCGAAGGAGGGCAAGGCAAAGAAAATTAGAAGGATGGTGGAAATTGCAGTATGGTAGCTAAGGTATATACTTTGTGACTAATGGCAATGCTACCATAAAACCTGTCATTCCAACCACCATGAGCTTCAAAGATCGTCGAGCTACTGACGTTAAAAAAGCGTTACATAGGAGGCAATCCATGGAAAAATTAGTTTCGTTGTTTAACTTTTGTTAGAATTCAAAATTTAGGTTTAAGTGAAAGATAAAAGACTAGAAAAAGAACAAAGTACAGAAAATAAGAGGTGGTGACACACTGTAGGCCACGATCAGAAACAAGGGAGGGCATGAATTTTAAATGGACTTTTTACCATTTTACCCGTTTACCACCTCTATATTTAGTTCTCACTTCATTTTCACTTTCATTTTATCTTTTTAGAAATTAAACACCCAAACACTCTCACCTCTCACTAGAAATTTCAACCTTCCCAAATTCTTGAGCACTCTGCCTAATCTTGCCACGCATTAAGCAAACAGCCCAACGAGATTTATATGAATGATAACAAGTCATGGGATGAGGGAGAACGAGCCAAGAAGCAAACTTCGGAGCACCATTCCCAATGTACACCGAGGACGAATGTACTGGTTTCGATCCCTTCATTCTAGGCAAATTGTAGTTCCTAGATACTTTGATGTTGACATGTTAGATAGGCTAGAATTGCTTGAGCGGCTAGAGAACCTAGCCAAGAGAATCTAGTGGGGTCGATTTATATGGTTCCAATTCCCGATTTATGAAGAGCTGACCCTAAAATTTTTAACAACCTTGACCTTTAACCTTAAGAACATGAAAGAATTGTGGTTTAGATTGGGAGGATGAGTATATGAACTGAATGTTGAAATTATATGTGAGATGTGCAGATTCCCAAAATCCTCCATCGTCGACCAATATGACGATTTCCGTCCTTCCCAATACTGGCATAAGCTTACTAGGATTGGGCATTTGTTTGCTAAGAATGTACATAATAACATTATCTGGTCCCATAAACACTTGCTGCTACATAAATTTATGTGTTAGCTAGTTTTTGATAAGTCTGAAACCAACAAGTGTTCCATCAAGGAACTTTTTATATTGTGGTGCATGGACCATAGCATTCCAATATGCACATCTATGAATGTGCCGAATGTCATTGCTGCGACTCCATGTAAATGGAGTGTAACACCCACATACCCCTGGAAGAACATATGGATGCCACACAAAATAGTACAAACAAACCAAAGCATTTAAAATCTTCCTTAAAAACCAATTCGGGCAAACATACATTGTATTGCATTACAAGATGGATGACAAAAAAAATACACTATACATATTGAACTTATCATAAGCATGTCTTAAAACCCAATCCATCCTATATTATAGTTATTACAAACCTTTCAACATATTCAAATTGTTTCAATTATCAAAAACAAACTCAAACATACATTTTTGTCATAAAAAAACTCAATCTTCTTTGGTCACTGCGGTTATCCTTGTCCCAATCTTTATACCCTTCTATCTGAACCTACACGGGTCAAATCCACCATGCTAAGCATATAGCTTAGTCAAGAAAACTAAACATGAAAATGGTAACTGACCTTAAAAGTCATATGATAATGACATATACAAATCATATCACATATAAAGTGCGTTCTAAACAATAAGTATCTCAGAACAGAATATGTCAAAACAAGATATATTGGCTCTAAGCAAATCTTACAATTATCAAAATAGCAGATCATGATATTAGAACAAAAATTGTCTATGTCAAAAATCATATCTGAATAAGTCAGAACAAAACATAATTATTTTAGAACATTGCTTAATTAAAACATAATTGTATATGTAACAGAGTACTAAACAAATTAACTTGCTAAATCCTTTTTATAGAAGTGGGTAAGGGGACCAAAACAGGAGATACCTACCGGTATCACAGAACAGGAGAGACTTATGTCTTGACACCGAAGTGTCGACACCTTAAATACGTGCAGGAGCAACTGCAGACCCTTTTAGGCATGCCTATTTACCCACGACTAGGACTTAACAGTTTTTAAAACAATCCATTTTAGATTTCAGAATTTTTATGCAAACCTTATAAATACAAACATGTGCAAATTTGCATCAATGGAAAAGTTGAGTTATCAAACATTATGAATATGCACCCAATTAGCAAACACTTCTAATACAATCCTAACTATAAAACTCCTTGGACAACTGATGGCCTGGTATTGCCACAATATTATAGTAGAAATTTCCAATTGACAATCATTCATATCTAATTCATAACACATAAGCTTTAAGAGCTCATTCATTCATGATCACACCAAGCAATTCAACAGTATGCTCATCATTAATAAATCCTATATCTTTTATATTATCAACTCCATTTATAAACCATAACTCAAACACCTTTTTCTCCATTAATCTAACATCACCTAGGTTCATGATTAATCTCACTTAATTCTGATAAAACCATTGTTAAAGTCCCAACTGTATATATGTCAACAATTACACAACCAAGATTAGTTCAGATTTCTTATGAAAGGTTTCGGGACAGATTTGTATGGCTATTTTGACATATAAAAAGAGTTTTCTAGGCATGTTCTTCTAACCAAAAGTTCCTCTATGTATTAAGTTTCTAATGACATCAAAATCATGCATTTTGGTTCAGTATGCTATAAGTTATACCCAAAATACTGCAGACTATTCTCAAACAATGACAGAATCCTAAATTCAACTTTGGGCCAAATTTCATCATCCTTAGGGACAGAAAAAAAAATCCATTCCTTCATGAAAGCTGTAGGCATATGTGTTTAGTTTGATCCAAAATGAAAACCACTCCATTTGGACATCTACTGGTCAAGTTATAGCCTAAATACCGACAAATGTTTAGTGAAACCAGTACAATTCATTCACTTCTTACATCTTCAACACCCTTACTCCAACACTCATCCTTTTCACCACAATTCCACCTTAGTCATGCCTCCACTACACATCCATTACATGTCCAGACCTCAACTTATCAACAAATCCATACATATTCTATCCAATCAAGCAGCAAAATAATTCATATGATAACATGCAATCAAGATTAGTATTCCCATACCTTCTTTAACACAATTTCCTACTTCAATGAGCAAGCCACTCTAGCCTTTTAAGTAAATATCACAACTCTAAGATTAAGATGACCAAGAGGACAGCAACAAAGAAAATAGTAGAATCTAGCTTCCTTGGTGCAGTAGCATGTAAAGACGTCAAGTGAAGATGATGATTCAACAAACAAGCAAAAATTCTAGGAGGTGTGAGTGAGAGAGAGAGTTTCGATGGCGTGAGAAAAAAAAATGGTGAGGAATAAGCTAACTAGAAAATCCAGCAGAAACTCATCTCCTCCATTGCTAGGTTTCAACAAATTGTAACAACATGAGTCTTCTCGCATATTCTACACTTGTCCTATTTAAGAGCTGCCACACATCCACACAACATGCTGCCATTTGTCACCAAGTAACTAGTCCACGTATAAACCATCAATAAACTATATTTATTTAAGCCAAATTTGACAAAGTTGTCTTCATAAAAGTTATAGCTTATCCTCTTAGCTTTCTAACGGTATAGAGTTTGTAATTTTTGGACATCAGAATCAAAAGATATGGCAGTTACAAATTTAAGTGTCACATTAGAGATCACACTAGATGACACCCTCGTGCACTTGTCACCCTTTAGATGTCACCCTCGTGCACACACTGGTCTTGCAAAAATCACTTCAACTTGAGTTTTAAGTACTTTGAAGCCTTCTTTTCACTAAATCTTCAACTAAATCTTATGTAAAGTATCAATGACATATTTTCTGAGACCCTGGGCTCAACATTAATACCTTAAGCCTTTATGATGACAATTTAATCCCAATTCTCCAATTATGATTCATTAAAAACATAATCAAGTCATATGTAATTCTCAGTTATATCACAATTTTAAAACCTATCATTCGTGTACTTACATGAACATGTAACATTTCATCTAGGGTATAATTTGGGGCCTTAGACGGAGCAACTATCTTGGAATGGGATACATAATATCTGTCATTGTCAAACATTTTGGTGTGGAACAAAGGGGGTTAACAGTTTACCTCCCTGACTTCCTCAACCACCATCACTTATTTCGTGCAGAGATCATCCATTCCACCAATATGAGTCTGCGAGGTATCAATGAAAAGACACATGTATAGACTAGGGCAGGTCAGCATGGGTTCAAAATCTGTGCCATCTCAACGAACACAGGCGGACTGAACAAGTGAAGAATCAGAAGACAAGGAAGAAGAGGATCAATGCTGGATGAAGGTTTTGAATGCAATTTCTGAAACTAACAGAACATTGAAGGAGGTGGTGCGTATAGAATGACGCCAGAGCCGAGAGATCCAATAACTCGATCGATATTTTGAGTCTCAAGGTGTTCAATTATCACCTCTGACACCATCACCACCTCTGTCTCCATAGAATTTATTTCTAACCCAATTTTTTTAATTTTCTTCCCCAAATTAGCCTTCAGTTCTAGGTTATTGCTATTTATTTCTGTTTTTATTTTCATTTTCAATTTTTTGTTCCTTGTTTACTTTAATTCTATCTTTCCTTTTCATTTATGTGTTTGTGTGTGCTCCTTATCACATTGAGGACAATGTGTTGTTCAAGTATGGGGAAGGATTCTATGTTTTTTCTTTTGTATATGATTTTTCATACCATATGATAATGTTAGATTGCATTGTGCAAAGTGTGTGAATGTGTCGATGGCTTAGATTGATTGAAATTCATTTAATTATAGACATAGTCTATTAGATTGTGAACAATCATTAGCTTACGAAATTAGTAAAGTAGGGGGCCTTTGGATGAATACACAGCCTAATTAGGAATTAGTGTAAATTTAGCACCTCCTCTAGATTGTCACTTTCATTCATAATTTGAGGCCTTTTAGCTTAAGTAGCTTAATTAGTATTTTTCATGGAAACGAATAGCTAAAAGCAACAAGGTAGGCAATAAATTTGGAAAAAATTTTTGCTAAATAAATCACTATTCCACTAGCCTTTGGGTTATGAATAGAGCTAGTAGTTAGTTGAAAATATGATAATAGCTAAGTAATCAGATTAAAACGCAACACAAATGTGTGCCGTCACGTAAAAAGACTATAATGACGTTTCAACCAAGCTATTAATAAATAACTTAGTCGAGTAACTGGATCAACATTCATCACCAATGTTGACCTCTAAGTAAAAGACTAAGTCCCAATTTAATAATAATAATAAAAAAATGTTTAAATAAAAACCTTCAGACTTATGATAAGCTTGAATTGTCATGGAATATATTTAGGAATAGTTACATAGTCTGAGGGACCGAAAAATTATTAATATGTGCGTACAATTGAAAAGGGTAAATAAGTTAACAATTAGGTCTTGATTTAGTTGTATATTTGGTTCAAAGCCCCTAGACACATAGTTTGCATATTAATGATTTGACATAAATTGAATGATTATGTCCAAGATTAAATGTATTTCATGAAGACTAGAGTCGTTGCCTCATTATTGCATTATTGGTTTTGTGATGTTTTGTGATGTTTTTTTGTTTACTTGAGGACAAGCAAATGATTAAGTGTGGGGATGTTGATAATTGTGTTTTGCATGATGTTTTAAGGTGTAATTTGTTATGTATTTAGTGTGAATTTGAGTGTTGAGTGTGCATTTAGGGTTTAATTATGTTAGTTTGTGTGTTTAAGTGTTTTTTATTGGTTAGTTAGAATGTTTAAGCTTAGTTGTTATATTTTTTAGGTACCTTGATGTGTGTGCTAGTTTTACAAGGTAAACAGGAAAGAAAGGTGAAGATTCGAGGGGTTTCGGGCCAAAGACATAGGCTACGATCATGCACATTGGCCATGAACGTGACAGAGAAGGAAGAGTTAAGTAACCAGGCCACGATCATGCATTTGGAGCACAATAGTGATAGAGAGAGTTTATTCAGGCCACGATCGTGATAGAGAGAGTTTATTCAGGCCACGATCGTGCACATTGGGCTACAATCGTGATAGAAAGGTTAAAGCACCAGCCACGATTGTGGCTGTGGCCATGCGTTCGGCTGACACAAAATTCAAGTTTTGCAAGATTTGTTAGACCTTTTCAACCTTTCACAGAATAAATAGAATATGATGTGACAACCACCAACAATCTTTAGAGAGCTCAAAGAGTCATGCCAGAGAACTTCATTATGCCAATTCTGAAAGAAACCTAAAGAGAGATCAAGAGATTGAGGAAGGAGACGAAGAAAGAGAGACACGGAGATAAGTTTGATGCGACGCACTTCCTAAAACAGGCAATATCTCGCAGTCGCTGCCTATGAGATCCGCTCCGACTATATTTCTTATTTTTTATTTCAATTTTATTGATGTATTAAATTGGGATATTCATTGGAAATAGTGTTGTTGAGTGTTGATCTACTATCTATACTCACCTTCAGGTTTTTAGTTCTTGAGATTAATAAAGTTTATTTGATTGTGTTTTCTTTCAATTTAATTGTGATTCAAATTATGTTCTTAATAACTTGGCAATAAACTGAGAGGGTAAGCTAAGTAAAAATCATCCATTTGGGCTAACAAGAGTTAGGTGAATTGATAGGTAAAGAATTGAATCAAATCGATAGAGTCGTGTAATGAGAGATCAAGCATAAATTCCTAGTAGGTTAATAGATAACTTAGAACTAATTTAGGTTTTAGGTAAATCGTGAATTAAGAGATCGTAATTCCATAATTTAAATTGGGGATCATCAATTAGGGTTAAGAATTATAACTCAAGAGAGATTAATTCATCCTAGGATAGTCTAGGCCCATTAAAACGAAAATTATATAATTGGTTAGATTTTCTTTAGTTTCGAATTAAATGTTCCTTTCTCTCACTTGGCTATTTGTAGGTTCATTTCGGATTGTTTGTGTGAGTTTACTATTTTATGATTTTTCTACACTTTAAATTCTCATATTTGATTATCGATTGATTTAATTTTTGCATTAGTTGTTTATTTAGGTTTATTACAAACTTAGCTGACATTAGATTTTAGGACTAGTTTACCTTCCTCGTGGGATCAACACCTTAGGTACTACGCGAACAATCCGTGTGCTTATAGAATTTACCAAGGTTATAAATAGTAAAACTTAGAGCATGTAACCTTGCGAACAATATAATTAAAAAAGGTTTGACAAATATTTGTATGATCATATATACATATGATCATATGATGGAGAGTTAGAGATAAGAGAGTAGGTTGAGTCAAAGTATTTAATGAAGAAACCAACGGAGTAGGTAAGGAAACTGGTTGAAACGACAAAGAAATGGTATGGCAAAAGAAGAAAAGGAAGTGGTATCAATAAGAGAGGGTTTGGCATATGAAAAGTTTTTTTTCAAGAAAATGAATATGGTGAGAGATGTAAAGTTTGGAACTTATAGGATAAAGTATCAAAGGGAAAAATAGCAAGAAAGATACATATGGTGGATTTTTATTGAAAGTTTGTTAGGATAAGTAAAGTCTAGAAAGGGAAAGCAAATAAAATTTAAAAAATATACAAAGATGAGATAGAGTAGGTTTAACATAAAAAAGTAGTTCATATGTAGAGTTATGATGAAGAATATTAGTAATTAATAAGTTGCTAAGATAGATAATAGTAGAGAATTATTTAATCCATAAAAATTTGTTAAGAGAGGTATAGAGAAGATGGGTGAGACCTATTTTATTAATGTGATAAACGTTGCGTTTAATGAGACCATTTCACTGAAGAGTATAAGACTAAGAGAAATGAAAGGTAATGACATGGCTATTGAGGTATTGGGTAAAAGCACCTTTGATGAGTTCAGGAGGTCCAACTACATTGAAATTTTTTAGTCACAGAAGAGAAAATAATCTTAATTATAGTTTTAAAATTTTGAAAAAAAATAGTACATTAGATTTTTAAGATAAGGGGAGAATTCATGTATAGTGATAGGTATAGTTTACATTATGTTTTCATAGTTGTTTTAATGTGTTTATATGTGTTTATTAGATGATTTTTGCATGTATAGACTTAGAATTATGTTAATGTGATTGTTTGTTTATGTTTTAAGTGTTATGTGTTTTAGAGCACGATTTTGGATCTTAATCTTGTGTTTCTTGATGAGTTTGATATGTTTGTGTTTGATATGTTTCATAGTGATGGAAACCAGGTAAGTGAAGAATGAAGAAAGCTGGAATGTGCATGGGTTATATAATAAGGTCACGATCATGAAATAGCAATGGTTTTTCTCTAGTGTCACAATTGTGAAACATGACAGACACTTCCTAGAGGTGAGATTTTTCATCTTTTTTTATGTTCGGGGCAATTTTGGAACCAAATGACATGGGAAAACCTTAGAATCAACCCTAAGACCCTAAAATATTAGAAAAGAACATAAAACACTCCAAAAAAAAAGGTAGGCACCATCTTACTAAATCTGATCAAACAAGGAGGATCAAAAAGAACTTAGAGATTTCCAAATTTCTAGATTTAGTTCCAAATGAACTTTTTCTTTCTTTCCTTTTGTCATTTTCGTTAAACATGATATGTAAACTGGATTTGAAGATGTTATTTACGTCTATAATGTAACATCTCAT
Source organism: Erythroxylum suave (assembly GCA_027563595.1). Lineage (NCBI taxonomy): Eukaryota > Viridiplantae > Streptophyta > Magnoliopsida > Malpighiales > Erythroxylaceae > Erythroxylum > Erythroxylum suave. The sequence goes on along the minus strand of JAOSBN010000005.1, from coordinate 42,201,178 downwards.
TACCTATGGGGAGGCTAGAATAGTAAATATGAGTGATTAATGAGAGTTTAGAAATGCGTTTTTCATGCTCATGCATTATATGATATGCTCATATTCATGGATATTGAATTTTTGCACATGAAAAAAATTGTACATGCATTCATGAATAATTCTGAGTATATTTGGACTGAGTTGTGTTTTTTTGGGAAAATTGTGAATTTGGAATTATTTATAGTGAAAATTTTATTGACTAGTGGAATTATTATATTTGTGAATTTTGGTGAATTTAGGATTTATTTTGGAATTTATAGAGTATTATGGAAAATAGGAAAAAGAAGAGAAGAAATCAAATGAAGATTTAGAGATAATTGAATTGTAGTAAGTGTTGAAAGATACAATGTAGACTTTCGATTTTTTTGAAATGAAATGAGGAAAATGTTGGGTTTTAAAATATTGTGATTTATCATATGATGCTTTATAAATGAGAAATGATATGATGCCATGTGCAGTTAATGTAGTAATCGAACGTAGCTCGCCTTTATCGTAGGATATGTACCGGAATGAGCTTCGAGCGTCCCGATGTATACCTTACGGTAAGGGGGCGCTACATATAATGTACTAAATTTCCATATTAGGATTTGTTCTTAATTTTTTGTGACTTTGATCTTTATTGATTTAATACAACTTTTGCGTTATGTTAATAGTTCATGTTTATACTTTAGAAATAAATCGAGAAAGTGAGCCAAAAGTTATATGATTAATTTGAATAATAAGAGTTGCTGAACTAATATGTCACACGATTAACAAATTAAATATCATTCGAAGAGCGATCTTGTGTGAGAACTTGGTTATTCGATAACTTCAGAACTAATTGAAATGTTAGGGAAAAAGTTTTAAATTGAGAGATTACAATTCTAGAATTTTTAGATTCAATTAGGGTTAATCAATTAGGTTTAATTGGTTAGGTCTTGAGAGAGAGTAATCAAAACCTTTGAAAATTTTGGATCAAGACATAATTGAATGAGTAATCATTAAGGGAGCAAAATAATGAAAGAATAAATGCTAAGTTTCATCCTTGGTCATCCTTACACAATTGTGGCAACTCAATTGTTATTTGGTGATTTGCTTAATTTTGTTTGATTGCTTTAATTTCTATTATTTTCTTTCATTCAAATCATACTTTAATACTTTAGACAAAGTTAGGTTCACCTAGTTTTAATTATTTCCTCATGGGATCGATACCTTTGATACTATAATTTTACGATCCATAGACTTGTAGATAATTTTATAGTTAAAAATTGCTTAACAAGTTTTTAGCACTGTTACTGGGGAAATATTTTAAGATTATTTGAATTCCTTTGTTTTAAGGAATTTTTTTCCTTTCTTGTATCCGTGCTACTATATGAACACAAGAATTACTAGGAGTTCAAGCAAGGTCAAAGACACTCTAATTATTGATATCGTAAGGCAAGAACACAAAATTCAAAGAGCGAGACTCTAAGAAGAGATTGAAAGAACAATCATAGAATAGAATAACCAAGGAAACTAGAAATGAACCCTTATAGATTTGATGAGGCCAAGGTTCAAGGCCAAGGTTCAACATTGCACATCAAGGCATCACTTGACCTCCAGTGCATGCAATATTATTTGAGATCAAGCCCGTGTTGGTAAATATGTTACAGACTAACTTGTAGTTTTATAGGTTAGCTACTGATGATCTTAATGCCCGTTAGTTAATTTTCTTGAAGTATGTGATACTTTCGATATAATGGAATATTGAAAAATGTTGTTAGGATAAGGCTCTTTCTGTTTACACTAAAAGATAGAGTCGAGGCATAGTATCACTCTCTAGACCCTACAAATATCATAACATGAGAGTAGTTAGTGCAGACATTTTTAAACAAGTACTTCCATCTATCAAAGACAATGAGTTTGATAAAGGATATTACAAATTTCCAACAAAACGACAGGGAGTCACTATATAAAGCATAGAAGCTATACAAGAACTTGTAATGGAAATGTACTCACTATTATCTACTAAAAGAATTTCTCTTGAAATTAAAAGAATTTCTCTTGAAAATATTATATCATAGAGTTAATCCACCCATAGGGGGCATCATAGACGTAGCTTCTGGAGGATCTCTCATGCAGAAGACAGTTGAGGAAGCGAAAGACTCGCTAGAAGAAATGGAAAATATAGCTGTCTTTGGAAGAAGTAGACAACAGTCGACTTTTTGAGATCATAAAGGAGTCATTACTATCGATTCAATGACAAAAATGTAGGTTAATATCGATAACTTAATAAGACAACTAAACAACCTACAAGCCTCTTTATTAGCTCTAGTTAGAGCAATTTAGCATAGATAAAAGTTATGTGGACAAGTTAATTATGTTCCTGCTAATTGTTTTCTAATGCACAATAACAATACGAAGCAAATATGTGGACACACAATTCAATCGAGAAGGAGGAAACAACCTTTATTCTAAGACTCACAACCCTGGGTGGAAGAACCACCTAAATTTTTCTTGATCAAACAATGTGAGTAACCAACTGCGAAATCAAGGGCCACCTAGATTTCAACAAAATAATTCCATTGTTATTGACTCTAAATTGGATAAGATTATGGACAAGCTCATAAGCATGGATGAAGCTCAGAAGAGGTTGGAAGGGAAGATCATAAGCATGGATAAGGTCTAAAAGAGGCTGGAAAGGAAGTTCGAGCAAGTAACTAAAAACCATGCCTCGTCCATTCATAACTTAAAGCTCCAAATGAGTCAATTGGACAATGCATTATCTGCGTGTGTGTAGGTGCACACAATCGTGTGTTTCATAGATTTATATATCTCGGTATGTGTAGGTGCACGATCGTGCGTTTCATAGATTTCTAACGTCTTTCCATTGACTCATTGGCATATACGAATTTCTCAAAGTCTTTCCATTATCTCATTGGCCTTTAGTTATTACATAAACTAAGTCTATATATATATAAACTCAAATAAATTATTAAACAAGTAATTAAAATTAAGTAATAAATTTGATTTAAATAATTATTTAAAATTAAAAATTGTAAATGCCTAAAATTGAGTTTATATATATAACTCAAATAAATTATTAAACAAGTATTTAAAATTAAGTAATAAATTTGATTTAAATAATTATCTAAAATTAAAAACTCTAAATGTCTAAAATTAAGTTTATATATATTTCAATTACTTGAAAATTTTTGAAATTTGCTCCAACTTCAAAAACCACCTCCCTAAGAGATGCCATCGATATATGTCAAAGACATGAAACTTCTATAATAAAAAATGTGAAGCACTTCGTGGTATGACTATGTCTTAGGTTATGTTTGGTTGGACATAAAGTTTTTAATAAAATGGAATGAAATGACATGGTTTACAATGGAATAGAAAGTAAATGGATGTAATATTAGAAAATTGTTGTTTGGGAGGGATGGAAGGATTCATAATGTAATATAGTGAAATATTTTTTAGATAAAAGGTTTATAATGCAATATAGTGTATCATTTTACATTTCATCCTAAACCCCTCAAATTGAAGGTTTTTTTTATTTTTACTGTTTAAGATAGAATGAGATGTAATATAAAACCCTTATCTTCCATGTCATTTCATTCTATTCCATTATAAAACCTCCTCTTAAAAGATAGAATAATATTACATTACGTTACATTCCATTCTATTCCATTATAAAACCACCAACTAAACATAGCCTTAGTATATATTTTTCAATCTCACTTTAGAACGTACTTTTAAATTTTGATCTCTTTAAGAGGGTGAATAATTATTCATATAATTTAGTGTTAATCTTCATACTATCAAAGCCTTGAAATTTGACAGTATAAAATTTTGTGTTCCTTGTATTCTATAGATTAATTATGGAAGAACTCAAGCTTACATTATAATCATTCCACCAATGTGTCAGTTTTGTATCAGTCAAATTATATGGCAATCGCAACCAAATTCTTCACCTTTCTTAAAATCTACACGTGCTCCATCATCTAGAAAAGCATGCTGGCAAATTTGAAGTCTTACTAAAAGTAGAGTACAAATCTAGCCCATACCTTGTGGCTAACATATAACAACCTAATAATTTCATGGTTGCTTAGCACACCGTTGTAAAAGATACCACTAACTACAATATATGTAGTTCATTAGGAGAACAGTTATCACTAACCACTGTTGAAGAGGAAGGTCTTTTGAAAAATATGGTAATGACAATGAAGAAAGGATCAAAATCCTTAGGTAATTATGTAAAAGAATTCAAATCAATTTCCAATAATCTTATAATCATAAGAAACTTGTTGAATACTTTGATAAAGTCTTCCAATTTTTTCAAGGTTTCATAACCAAATATGAAGGCTTTTGAATAGATATGGAAACTAAACCTCTTTATCCTACATTTAATCATCTTGTACTTGCTATATAAGAATACAACCTATCCCTTCACCTCTCAAAAGGAAGAAGTCATATTAAATCTAGCCAATCTCTTGTCAGTGAATATAGACATGTTAATAACATTAAGGAAATTGAAAAGGTTTTAGTTTGAAAGGTTTGTATATCACTCTACCTGGTCATTATAAGGTTATAAGTTTAAATACTAACAATTCCAACAAAGAGAGATCAAAATATGCTAAGAAATATAAAAAGGGTGATAAACATATCTATTAGATTTATGGAAAAATGAATCATATTGCATTGATTGCCCTTTCTCCTGACATGGATTTAAGAACAACTGTTGGCTTAGATCCCATATTGGTAAAAAGAGAACATAGTAACCTCCATTAAGGTTATATAAAGAGACATATGCTTATGGTTTTAAATATCCCAAAATCTTTGTCCCATAACCTCGTGTATTAATTCTTAGTGTAAATTGTGAGATCTTTCTCTTAAAATCTTTTTTTATAGTGAAAAGTTTTCTATTCTTGCCCATGGTTTTTTCCTATATTCGTTAAGGGGTTTTTCACGTTAAATCTTGTTTGTCCCTTTTTACCTTAATTTCTTTTATTGGTGTGTTTGCTATATTTGGGTGGAGTCCATCTCCTATCAGTGGTATTAAAGGCCAAAGGTTGCTCAAATATGATCTTGGTTATAACATAGTATGATCTTCCACATCATAAAACAAGTTTTTTTTTAGTGTTTTTATGGGGTAAGGGTGGTATTTTTGGCATTTTTTTGCTGGTATTTGAGGTGATTGAGTGCATGTCTAGGAAATGCTTTGTTTAAGGAGACTGAGTTTTAAGTGGGACCATTTTTGACCCCTCCAGCCTTTCCTGGGAACTTTCCTGGTGTATTACAATCTTATTACATACTAAGTGGAGGTAACTCAATGCGATTTCCCTTTTTCATATGAGAGAGTGGGAGTTAATTCTTATGATAGAAGCAATGTTTACCAAATTCAATATTACAAAGTTTGACGGAACAAAGTTCTCTTTATGAAAATTGAAGATGAAGGTAGTATCAGTAAAAGATAACTGCTTGGGGGCCATCAGTGCTAGGCCAACAGATTTCACTGATGATGATAAATGGAAACAAATAGATGCCTTGGACATGTCAGATTTGCATCTTAGTCTATTGGATGATATTTTGCAAGCTATCAAGGCAAAGAAAACAGCCAAGGAGATATGAGATCAACTCCCAAAGTTATATGACACTAAGTCTCTTCACAATAAAATTTTTCTAAAGAAAAGACTCTACACACCCCGAATCTTTGAATCTACTTCAGTAACAAAGCATATCAATACTCTGACCTCTCTACGCTCTCAACTCTCAAAGTTGGGACATAATGTAAATCTAACTAAACGTGTGGTGATTCTACTTTAAAGTCTTCCAGATTTATAGGACCAACTCATCATTAATTTCAGTTCTTGAAGAAGAAAGCAGACTCATCAACAAGGAAGAAAGGTTGACAAGTTCGCATCAAGTGGAAGCGTTATCAATGACGAGAAAACGGTCAATGGAGCATGATTCCACTGGGAGTCACAAACAAGGAATGTCGAAATCTAGAAGTAAGAAAAATCTCAAGTGTTATAACTTTGACAAGAGAGGATGCAGTGTTACAACTTTGACAAGATAGGATACTTTAAAGGTGAATGTTGATTCAGGAAGGGTGGAGACAAGGCCTCTGAACTATCAACTTTTCAGGGATGTGTTGCTACTGGAAAAATCTTATACAGTAAAGTAGCAACGGTGTTCAAGGACAGAGTAGAGCTCACTGATGCTTGGATAATCAATTCAGGAGCAACATGGCATATGACTCCTTGTAGAGATTGGTTTCACACTTATAAATCTATCCCTGTAGGATCTGTGTATATGGGAAATGACCATACCTTAAAGATTGTTGGGATTGGCACCATCAAGTTAAAGATGTATGATGGTACATTTCACACTATTCAAAATGTGCGATATGTGAAGGGCTTAAAAAAGACTTTATTATCTTTAGGATAATTAGATAAAATTAGTGCAAGAGCTCTATTCAAAGTGGAGTTATGAAGATGATCAAAGGAGCAATTGTAGTAATGAAGGAGAAAAAGATAGTTGTAAACTTATACAAGCTTATGGGAGAGACGTATATGAAAGCAAATACATCGGTTGCATCTGTTAGTTCTGTAGAAATTGCAAGAAAATTGTGGCACCTTAAACTTGGCCACATGTCAATACAAGGCTTGAAGATTCTTGATGAGTTGAAACTACTCCCTAGTCTCGTGAAGGTATCATTCCCTTCTGTGACCATTGTGTTACAAGTAAACAGCATATAATGAAATTTAAAGCACCAAATTTTAGAAATAAAGATTTTTTAAATTTGATTCACTATAATGTATGGCAAGTACTAGTTATGTCTCTAGGTGGAGCAAGGTTACTTTACTTTATTGATGATTACTTCAGAAGATGTTGGGTGTATGTTATTAAGAGAAAGGGAGATGTATTTCCAAACTTCACAACATTTAAAGCACAAATTGTGTTAGAGATATGGAAGAAAATCAAGTGCCTCAGGACTGATAATGGTGGAGAATATATCAGTGATGAGTCATTCATTTTTGTAATCGAGAAGGCATCAAACGTCAATCACAGTGCTTCACACTCCTAAACAAAATGGAGTGGAAAAGCAAATGAACATAACTATAATTAAAAACTAGAGTCACGTTGAGAACTGAAAGCATGACAAAGTGTTTATGGGCAGAAGCAGTGGAGTCTGCCTGCTATGTAATTAATCAACCTCCAAAGTGTTTATGGGTAGAAGCAGTGGAGTCTGTCTGCTATGTAATTAATCAACCTCTAACAAGATCAATTGATCTGAAGGCACCGATGGAGATATGGATTGGTAAACCAGCAGACTATTATCAGTTACACACATTTGGAAGTCTCATTTTTGTGATGTATAATACCCAAGATATCACAAAACTAGTTCCAAAATCTAGAAAATGTAGATTTATGGGTATGTTGATGGAGTCAAGGGGTATCGACTATAGGATACCACTACCCACAAGCTTGTCATTAGCAGAGATGTCATATTTGTAGAAGATAAACTGCAAGAAAAATATCAAAATTGCACATTTGAAGAAAATTCCAAAGTTGTAAAGATTCAAGAAGAAAGGAAGATTGAATAGAAAGATTTTACTGAAGCTATATCAGATCATAAGGAGCAAAAACCAGCTAAATATGACAATACAGAAGTTCGACTGTCAAATCGTGAAAGGAGAACCCCAAGCTGGAGGTCTGATTATATTACAGAGGGTAATGTTGCATACTGTTTCCTAACAAAAGATGAAGAACCGTCAATATTTTGAGAAGCAACAAATAGTTCAGATGCATCACTTTAGATGGTAGCAATACAAGAAGAAATAGAAGCTCTTCATAAGAATAAGACATGGAAGCTTGTACCACTACCACAATGGAGAAAGCCCATTGGCAACAAATGGGTGTACAAGATCAAACGTAATAGTGACGATCAAGTAGAGCGGTATTATACAAGGTTGGTGGTAAAAGGATATGCCAGAAAGAAGTTGTCGACTTTATTAAAAAAATTTCACTTTTAGTTCATCTCAATACAATTAGGATTGTTTTAGCTAGGTATGCTACATTTTATCTATATTTAGATTGTGTTTCTTCGTGGAGATCTTATAAAAGAAATTTACATTCATCAACCAGAAGATTTTAAAGAACCAAGGCAAGAGAACTTAGTTTGCAAGTTGAAAAAATATTTATATGGTTTAAAACAGGCACCAAGATGTTGGTACAAAAGATTTGATTCCTTTATAATGAGTCTTGGATTCAACAAATTTAGTACAGACTCTTGTGCATATTTTAAGAGATTCGGTAATAACGATTTCATTTTATTATTGTTGTATGTTGACGACATGTTGGTTACAAGCCCCAAAAAAGATTGTATTCAATATTTGAAGGCTCATTTAACCGGGGAGTTTGAAATGAAGGATTTAGGACCAGCAAACAAGATTTAGGAATGCAAATTTATAGAGACAGAAATAACAAAAAGAATTGGCTTTCTTAGAAGAGTTGTTTGAAGAAAATATTGCAACGCTTCAATATGCAATATTGTAAGTCAATCTCTACCCCTCTTCCTGTTAATTTTAAGTTATCCTCAAGTAAAAACCCTAGTAGTGAAGCAGATAGGAAGGAGATGTCTCGAGTGTTATATGCATCAGTTGAGGGAAGTTTAATGTTTGCTATAATTTGCACAAAACCAGACATTGCACATCCAGTGAGAGTGGTTAGTCGTTACATGTTAAATCCTGGTCAAGAACACTGGTGAGTTGTAAAGAGGATCCTAAGATATCTTAAAAGGACTTCAAATGTTGCTCTATGTTATAAAGGATATGAATTTATTATCAAATGATATGCTAATTCTAATTTTTCAAGCGACCTTAATAGAATAAAACCTACTATAGGTTATGTGTTTACAATTGCAAGAGGAGTTGTGAGCTGGGTGTCTAAACTACAGAAAACTACACAAGCTTACAAGGAATCAATCTCGATAAAATGGTTTTTAGAGGAGCTTGGGCATCGACAAAAGAAAATTCCTTTGTATTATGATAATCAGAGTGCCTTGCATATTGCAAAGAATCCAGCTTTTCATTCCAAAACTAAACATACAGGAGTTCAATATCATTTTGTTCATGAAGTAGTGGAAGATGGAAGTGGGGACATACAGAAAATTCACACAAAAGAGAACCTAACATATGCACTAACAAAGCAAATCAACACTAATAAATTCATATGGTGTAGATCCTTATATGGCTTGGCAGAGAAGTAGACATTAGAGAAATGACAAGATAGAAAGAACGGTTTGGAGATTGATTGGTTCTCAATCAAACCTCCAAGTGGAGATTGATTGGTGAAAAGAGAACATAATAGCCTCCATTAAGGCTATATAAAGAGATATATGTTTAAGGTTTTAAATATCCCAAAATCTCTTTTCCATAACCATGTGTATTAATTTTTGGTGTGGATTGTGAGATCTTCCTCTTGTAATCTTTGTTTTCTATAGTGGAAAATTTTTTATCCTTGCTCGTGGTTTTTTCATATATTCGTTAAGGAGTTTTCCATTTTAAATCTTGTATGTCCCTTTTTACCTCAATTTCTTTTGTTGGTGTGTTTATTCTATCCGGGTGGTCGCCATCTCCTATCAACAACAACACACATGACCAATAATGCAAGTATTTTCTCTCAATTAAAATCATAGGGAGAGAATGATGTTGTTTATTTCCACAGCGGAAACTAAATTTACATAACGCATATTAGAAATGTATATGTTGAAAATTTGAGTTTATTGGGTGCCTTGAATGTGCCTAAATTAAGAAAAAAATTTAATTTTAGAAAGTAAAATCACTATTGATAACTCTTGTACTGTTGAATTAATCATTGGATTTTGTTATTAAGGATTAGAAAAAAAGCAAAATAATAGGGGAGGGTTATAAGCAAGGAAAAATCTAATCTTTGGATTTAAATTTTCATAAAGCTTTATTAACAACTCATTTTCTTTATGACATCAGTACCTTAGAGACCCAAGTACAAATACTTTATGTTTGTTAAAGGAAAGAAAGTTACTGATGTCACTAATTAGTACTCTATGTCAACCATTTGTGTTAATTGTTAATCAAGAACGAATTGTAAACAACCTTTAAAAGTAGTATTTTAAATTTTGTTTACAAAAAGTTCAAGTGATCTTTGGGATTTTTATAGATAATTTTTCAAAATTCACCTAATACCTTTAAGAAAAAGTTAAAATTGTATTACTATTTTCTTAAGATTCAAAAAGTTGCAGATAATCAATTTAATCAGAAAATCAAAGTTTTCAGTATGATGGAGATGGAGAGTTCAACACTTCTAATATTCTTAATCATATAAGAGATTAAGGAATTCAATTGCGGATTTTATTTCTTGGAACATCAAAACAAGATGATGTGGCTGAAAGGAAGCATCTGCAAGTATGTCTAACCATGATATTTGATGCTATTTTCCTGTACTTCTATGGATTTAATTTTTTCTTGTAGTTGCTTACTTAATTAACAAGATATCATCTTTAGTACTTCATAATAAATCTTAATAGTTAAAGTTATGCCACAAAAAACCAATTATAAAAGCTTATAACTAATAGAATGTTTATGCTTCATTTTCTAAAACATCCAGGAGCTAATCAATTTATGAAGAAAATCTATCCATGTGCGTTCATTCTATATTCCAATTTATAGAGTTTACAGATGTTATGAGCCGAAAGTAAAGAGAGTTTACATATAAAAACATGTTGCCTTTGATGAGGATAAATTTCTCTATAAACTGGCTCCATATGAATTAACTCCTATAACTTTGGAACTTGTTGCTCTTCCAGCTCTTAATAAATGATGGTTAGAATTCAACAATCTATTATGAACAAAACACGTCTTAATGGATTGATTAATAAATCATATGGAAAAAATCATAACATACTAACTCCATTGGCATTTTCTGATATTAAAACACTACAAGAAAATAATGATGAACCAATTGAGCATTATTAATATCCAACTCCTGAAATAAATATTTAACGATTCAAAAAGAAGTATCATCTATCACAATAGAACAAATAAAGGTATGAGACCCCATATGTAATCGTATCATTGCTACTAATATTAATGATAATGTCAACGACATATAACCATCACTCATGCAATTAACAACCTTTAAACCATCTTCAGGGCTATAGGTATTATCTATCACATTCTTCCTTGCCTATTGAACCTCGAAGTCATCAACTTGCTCTAAAATATCCTCAATGAGTGGTAACCAAGGAAGAAGAATTAAAGACCCTTCATTCAAATTAGACATGGTCCATAGATCCATAACCATATAAATGTCATTAGATCTAAATGAAATTATTGTATTAAGTAATGAGAAGATGGTTTTGTTTAATGATTCAATATTTACCTTTTAACTCATGTCTTCCTAAAAACTTTAGGTTTGGATTTTGAGAGAATTTATAGTCTAGTGATTAAGGACACTACCATTCACTTGGTCATTTCCCTTTCTACACCATTGAATGGATCTATAAAATAAATAAATGTGAAAAATGGCTTTTTCCTATATAAAACTCAAGAAAACAATGTCTATGAAGTAACCACCTGGTTTTATATACCAACACAAACTTGATTAAGTTTGTCTTCTTGACTAATTACTTTATGGTCTAAAATAAGCTCTCTAAGCCTAGTTTGATCACTTATCTTAATTCCTTCTTCATATTGGATTTTATTGTAGTAAGTCTGACTCTTCTTTATTCGTTTGTTGTCAAAACTCACTTGTAATATTGCTTTTTTAATCTATGAATATGACAGATTGATAACACTAATTTACAAATTGAGTTTAGAGTTTATCATAGAAGATCTTGTTTCTCTAAGGTTCTTTTTAAGTCTTGAAGTTAGGTGAATCAATCAAAGGAGTTATTTTCTCTTAAAGTAAGTACATTAAGGACCTACTTCACTACATAGTATAAGTTCAAGACACATAAAGGCTCTAACCATATTTTAACTCGTGATCAATCCATAGATACTAATAGAAAATAAATAGGCACTCAAAACAAGTACATGCTCGAGCATGGTCAAACAACTCTTTATCAATTTTGATTTATTTCAATAAAAAAATTCAATTAAAAGTCAACAAATTGGATTGATCAAAATAAGAATGTCAGAAGGACAGACGAAACTTCTTTGTAATTTGTAGATTTTTTAATTTGTAATTAAAGTATTAGGGGCGGATGTAGCCAAGTGGATCAAGGCAGTGGATCGTGAATCCACAATGTGCGGGTTCAATGCCCATCGTGAAACAAAAAGTATCAATTAGAATTCTAATTCTATAAGGTTGAATAAACTAAAAAATCAAAAATTCCATCGAGAATTTGACATAATTGCTATACTTATTATGAAAAATATATACAAATTTTTTACTGCTACTTAGTATCGATAATAGGTCAAAAAAGGTATCTAAAAATATCAAATTGAGATATTTGTACCCTGTCGAAGTAAGGAACCATGGCACATATGTTTGGAATAGATTCCATTTTGAGAGAGTTGAAAAAGCACTATCTCGTTGAAAGGTTCTATACATCTGCCCTTTTTCAACGCATTTCTTTAGACAAAGACTCCATTTTTTCCTCTTTTCGGATGGTAAATATTTATCAGAACATGGAGTGTGAATCTAACTCATATTTGAATGAAAATTGAGATACTGATGCAAGTTCTTCCCTTTTGAATCAGATAGATTCATATCTGAAAAAGGTTGACAATAAGTTCTTTCAAAATTGACTATTTGTCCCTCTATTAGAGGTGTTCCAGAAATGTCTGCAATTGAATAGATCGCTCTATGAACAAATGGATCTAAATCAAATTGGAAAATGGAAAGATTTGTACAAGTTATACCTTTCGTCACCACTTTGTGGAAAATCATTAGGTATGAATATGTTAGATACCTATGACTCGATTGGTGAAATAGTATCTCTCTCCTAAAAAGCATTTTTTTACCGCTGCACAAAGAAAATATTTTGTTGCGAATGAACAAGATATTGAGGAATTGTCCATATGTAAAATCATAATTCTTGTTAGTACATTAAGGACCTACTTCACTACATTGGTATAGCTCATTATACTCTTAATATTACTCCAATGACTCTTAAAGATAAGTCTTTTGCTTTAAAAGGCAAAGTTATAACTGTAACGTATTATAGCAGCAAAAGTTTGTCAAATTCTCAACACTCCAACAAAACCCCATCTTAAGGTAATCAAGTGAATTCTTTATTACATTAAATGGACGAAAGTTTATAACTTATGATTTATATCTCAAAGTCCACTATCCTTTACAGTTTTCCAAATATTGATTAGGCAATTTATCCCTATATATGACACAGTATTATTAGTTTTTATGTGGAAATTACACGATAAGTAGGAGTAGCCTAATTGGTTTCAACTCCTCACTTAAGACTAAGGAGGTCTTGAGTTTGAGACACCAAAATAACTGGGGGTCTATAAGGAAACAGTCTTTGTATCTCTATAGGAGATGCAGGCATGATTGCATACATCTTACCCTTCCCATACCCTACTTAGGCGAGAATTTGGGTATTGTTGTGTTTGTGGTATGTGTTTATGTGGAAATTACACATATTGTTACTAGATCAAGTTCAAAACTAAAATATAGGTCCATGTTTTCTTTCATTGATAAAATAAACCAATTGACATCATTATTTCATGACATTGACATTCACCTATTTTATCATTCTCAAATTTTTCAACATGTTATTAATGTCTGTCATTAATCCTCTGCTTCAGCAGGTACCAAACATGTTGAAATTGGTTACCATTTTACCCTGAAAATGGTAGTCATATGAAATATCATTACACTTTGTGTGCCATCTTCACATTATATATAAGATATTCTTAGTAAACCTTTGTTAAGGTCTTCATATTTTCTCTTTTATAGCAAGATGAGACTTCATTTGCATTCCATCTCCACCTTGAGAGTGGTTGATAAGGAAACAAAGAAAATTAAAGATAAATTTTCCAAAGAGAAACATGTCTGCTAAAAACATGCAAAAGAAAGATTATCAAAGTCTAGTCTATTTAATCAACCCATACCTAGAATTAAAGCACTAATGATTCACTGTAAATCATGTAAAAATTTTGAATCTTGTATCCCATTGTCCCAACTCATTTAGAAATGCGAAAATGTTAACGTAGAACTACTTGTTAAAGGACTCTCCGGGTTGAATAACATTTAGATATAAGAAAGAAAAAATTTGTAAGACAAATATTTAATTAAAATAAGATTTTATAATCATACTACTAGTAAAAGCACAATCATAATGCAATTCTCACACGCTTAAAATGCTAGAAGCTTATGCAGGCATTTGCTAATGTCCGGGCCATATTCACATTTTTCCACTTAATAAACATTTTTATGCGAGGCAATTGCACGTAGAACTTGTCTACCGACTAGTTGAATGCATCAAGACTTTCTTGGAACATATTTATGCATAATGTCAGTGATTTATGTGAGGGAAATGGTCAAAATTTAGGTAGATGGGTGTTGGCTTAATTCTACTTTGTCTGTTGGTCATCGCTATCAAAGATAGGACAAAATCTGCCTGGTTGATTTCTTTGGATAATGTCAATTTCTACTTCGTCAAGAGTACATCCACAGTTGGCGGTGGATAATTATCTCTTGCTATTAGGCTTACGTCTTACTTTCAATAAACGGGCCACTAAAAGACATTATCGTTCTTTGTGAGAAAGTGTGACCGTTAGTCTTACATGTTGGATGGGATGATTGGGTTCAAACATTAAGATTATATAATTTCCAATGAATTTTAATTCTTTTGGTAGAGAAAAAACTCCATCAAAATCATCCAAGATTGATTTATAAAAAATTAAAATTTCGGATTAGAAGTAGGAATATAATTATGGATAATTCAGCTTTTACATAATTAATATATATTTGTTGTAATTCCTAGTGTTGGTTTGTAACTTCCGATTCTTTTAACGCTAAATAGCTTAAATGTCAGAAAATATCTACCTGTTGTATTGGGGCTTAAACTTTCAAGACTTGGATGTTAATTCGATGGCTAGAAGTTAAAATCTCGTGGCTTTATCCATGTCTCGTGCTTCAGTCGAGATGGACATCTTTTATTATCTTCCCTTACGAAATAAATAAAAAAAGGTATGACTAATGGCGGTAGATAAGTCCAGTCTGAACCGACCCTGCTTGAATTCAATGCATTTAACTTGATTTGCTCGAATTTCGGTCACGTTGAATTTTCTTTTAGAAGAAGTTCAAAGATTCTTTAAAAAAGATAATTTTTAATTTTTAAAATAAAAAAATTCAAATTTAAGCTAAAATTTTAGTCTTGCAAGCCTAATCATACTTAAGTTTGCATGAGCCGTGTGTCTAGAACTCAATTAGGCTTCATGTCAGACCGAGCCCAACCCAACTTATAGCCGAGCATGCATGACTTATTTATTGTTTCAAAGTTTTGAAGGATAAATAAAAATGTGTATATGTATAATTACATTAATTATAATTGAAGTCAACGTAATATATTAATATGATATTTTACAATTATAAGATACTAATAATTCACAGTAGTATGAAATATAAAGACAATTTCATAAATAAAGGGGTTACACCATTTAGTTATATAGGATATTGACTTTGATAGTCTTAAGCCACTACACGTATTCAATGCTACAGTTTTATATTATCAGGACTATCAGAATCAATTTGAAACATAAAAATATATCAGTTAAAAGACAAAGTCGTCGAAATGCAACTCATAAAAATTACAGAGCCAATGAAGATTGTCGAGTATAGTGTGAGCATATGAAGATAGAAAAAGTGAGACCAACATTTTATTCTCCCGTGGCACTAAGCCAACCAGCAAATCATGCTAACGTCAAATTAAGGAAGATTACAACGAAACAGACGAATAATAAGATACATACACCACATGAATAATTTGATCTAAATCTAGAAAACTATATGATTCACAAAACCATAAAGTTGATTAATTCCCTAGTGAATTTTACCCTCGAGTTGAAGAAAATTGAGTTTCAAAGTTGAATAAACAGCTTGCCACCCGGCCTGTGTAGGGTGGTAGAAGTCCCAGAAGAAAGCAAATTCAGGGTTCTGACAGACTCTGTACAGTTTCGTTCCATTGGCATCTACACTCCCACATGAAAACTCCGTGCTTACTCCAATACAACACGGCCGTAATGGGGTCGTAAACTTTGAAATTTCTGCATAAGAAGAGAGAGAGAGAGAGCTTACGCACAGCCAGGGATATCACGCATCTACTAACTCTAGTTTTAGGCAGCAAACTCCACTTTGTTGTCATCGTATCTTGAATCCTAACGAAATCAGAAGCTGTAATTAGATATGTTTAGTCACCTGGATGATCACCTTTGTTCTTCAAAACTCTTAGGAACGCAGAATAAAGATCGAGAATGACAATAGTAGTAGTAGAAGTATTGGAGACAGCCCTCAAGTTGGCGACTGCTTGCTGGAGGAAGCTGTTGTGCACTTCCACAAGTAAATTTTCCGTATCATTGCATTGCTGAAATGATGATTCAAAGGTGCTTCTGGGAAGACAACCCAGTGGTTGCAAGCTAGTCACAGCTATTCTCTTTACTCCCAGGTCACTTATGCGTTTCAAGTTCAAGGAAATTTGGTTTATCACTTGTGAAATAAATTCCTCCAGAGCCTGCATGATCATCATAATGTTCAGCTGGAAATTATGTCTAGTAAAACAAATAGAAAGATAATAAATATTTGGCATCACTCACTACATATTTGTTCTTGAATTCCATAGATAATGTGAAGATATTTGATTTATCAAAATGGAACAAAGTTCTGTAAAGCAAAAGATCGCCAACAACCTCATGATGTGTTGGTGTTACCTAATTGAAGTATTTGTCACGATCTGCCAAATGGTTACCTATTCAAGGATAAGACAAACAGACCATGTGGTTTTAAAGAAGATGTAGAAATGAAGCTTATTATAGTTATAAACCGAAACAAACACGACGTAAGTGATGAGTACTGAAATCCCAGTAAGGCACTAATTTGAGAAAATATCCCGGCAGAAACTCCCCGCTTTACGCGAATTAAGGAAAAATAGGAGAACAACGAATGGTGGAAGATGAGATGGCACTCAGCCCCAACCCCAGATCACAAAATACAGGGAGTAGTAAATGGATTCAACGGCAGGGATTTCCCATCAATTCGACAAATGATATTATATGTACAGTCTGCGATGGACAAGTAGACAAATACGACCGCTGGATTCAGTATCAGTCAAACACGGTACCTGTGACGAAAGTTGTGAATGATAATAACAGTAATCAACTCACAAACTTAACCCAACCCTTATCACATAAAAAACCCACAATTTATATTTATGTCGTCAAATTAATCAGTTTCATTGATAACTTATCTTAATGCTGTTTTCAAGACTTGGAATTACGTATTCTTCGTGAACAAATTGGGAATTAAGTTTTAAAAAATTTCAAGTTTTCATTTAATGAGTGCCATTTAGTAATTAGAATTAAGTTTTAAAAAATTTGAAGTTGTCATTCAATGAGTGCCATTTAGTAATTACAATTAAATGAAATATTTTAAGCTCATAACAAATTAGTTAAATTAATTTTCTCACCATGATTCATTTTCACCCCAAAAAGTATGAACCGAATCGAATGCAAAAAAAAAGGTGGCAGACAGCTAAAAAAGAGGTATGATGTGAATTCAACTTACTTGGACAGAGCTATTTCGGGCAACGAAAGCAGCATAGTCATTGCCAACGACTGAGACGAGGGCCGCAGAGTCCTTTAGATCCATAGGACTAAAGATTTTGAGTTTTATCATTTCTTCAAAGAAATCAATCTGGGTTGTCATGTTAGGGTATGGAGCAGATGTATCAAACACACCTGTGCCTCCAAATGCGAAGTTTACTCCATACTTTAATAGCTTTACACCCAGTTTTCTCCACCTATATGCAATTGGAGACCTTATTCCGATAAACCTAGCTGCAAAACCACTTTCGAATTTGATGGGATAGATGGTAATCACTTTTACTTTTAGAAGAGGAATGTCTGTCGGCTACCCTGTTGTTTATGTATTATTTTTAAGTACATAGTGATTAGGCATCTTGGAAGTTGTTCATAGAACAAAGAATTTAAAAGCATAAACAAATAGTTAAACTATAAACTGCAGAAGTCTCTGCAGTAAAGTGAACTCACAACAGTACATGAACATTAGACAGGTGATGGTGGTGGTAGGGCAATTGCGTAAAGTAGTATAGCTTGTGGGAAATGGAATATCTCCCCAACTTGCGTGGTGGAAACACAGAAACTAATGGTCATTAAATAAATATAGGCAAAGAACAGAAACGTAAATGGCTTCACCTCACGTGAGAAAGTAACATTGGAATAGAAAGAGAGATTTAATATAAAGAAAAAGGTTGAACCAATAATGCAGATCTTCTTTTAATTTTTTTCAGGCAAAGGACAGTGTTTCTCTCATAAGTAATTATCACATTGGCAAAAGTGATAAGTCTGGACTGAAGAGGAATCCGTAATCAGCATACTACACAAACAGGCACTTGCTTTGCGTACACCTTATTTTGGTCACCACAAAACCAAAAGCAAAGCAAAGTCCACTAGGTGTGCAGGCTTTACTACTATTATTATTATGACAGAGTAAAGGGGTTAAAAAGTATCTCATTAGACGGTGAAAGTGGACACACGTACCGAGAAAATCAGTCAAGACACGGCCATCGGAGTAACGGCCTGCTGGTTCGCCGGGAAACGTGATTCCATAGGGTATATTCCACGAATTGCCTAAGGATTTTCTGTTGTTGCCCGTGTCAGCATACGAGTCTCCGAAAACAAAGAGCTTGCTTGGTTTGTGGTTGAACAAATGTCTATGTGCATGGTGGTGGTGCCTGCGGTGATGTTGAGATGATGATGATGACCCATCAACTCCAATATTCCCTGTAAGATGCCAACCGTGTACGAGTAACCGGATCACTTTACATGAAGACTGTGTGCTTACAAGTACTTTGCTTGCTTTATATAGCTAAAGATACGAATAAATGCAGCAAACGAAAATCTTGATACTACCTGAGAGAAGGAAAAGGATAGAGTAGCAGAAGAAGGTGAAAACCAGCTTTTGTCTGGTGTCCATGTAACTGGTAAGACGAGATCGCAAGTTTCCAAAACCAAGAACAAGAAGCTTTCAATGTGGTGGTGGTGGTGGAGTGATAGTAGAAGGTTACAAAAAAGGTTAGTTCGGTTATAAAGAGTTTGTTTGGTCCTTATATAGCGGTGGTGGTTTGGATGCTATATATGTGCTAGCGGAGAGAATGTTTCTGAAGTAGGTGTCAGTGTCAGTATCGTGTTAGCGATCAATACTGAAGTGTTAATGACTCCTATGATGGTGCCCTATACATAGGATTTATCTAGTCTTATAAGGTTTAACAACCTTTCTGTTTTCTCAAAGAGGATATTTAGATTTGGAAATGGCTTGTGTCAAGGTGTCATAAATTTTTAATATCTTAATTTGATAAGATTGAATGAAAATTTAATGTCTTGGAAATTTATCAAAAACTTAATATCACTTTAATTTTTATATGACCAAATGATAAAAAAAATGCTCAAACAAAAAATTACTAAGTATTTTGATCGAAACAAATAAATTCTGAAGAAGGTAAACTAGAATTTTGAAATATATATGATCAATACAAATTGTCCCACTAAATGTCAATACAAGAACTTATATCTATACATGATGTGTACATTAACAAATTAATATGCACTAAAAGGACAAAAGAATTGCAATTTGATCATAATTTAGCCTTCTTCCTAGGTGCATGGTTAAAATTGACAGAACTACCATTGTTTTGAAAAAATAACTCGTATGACATACTTTTACCTGGTATATATAACCAAAAAAAGATGTCAAATTTTTCCTTACTTACTTTTTCATTTACTTCTTCTTTACTATTAAATTGAAAATAGCATCTCTATTAATTAAGAATAAAGTTTAGTATTATTAGACATTTCTCAACTCTGTGTGCCATCGAAATTTTTACTAAGTGTTGACGTTGACGTGGAATTATATTAAGCAAAATGGTTAATTAGCAGCTTCTCTATATACCTTTTTTGTCCACTAATTTTAATTTTGTCAATTTAAATACTACAATTAGGGACGAAGAATGACAAAGGACAACTATGAAATCTGTCCTGTATAATGCTTGGGTCAGTAATATCACTTGGTTACCAATGCTAATTGTGAACTGATGTAGACTATATGCCATTATGTTATTTAAAAGATTTGCAGATGGTCATATTTAAGGACAAAGGGACAAAAAAGATATCACAACTTCTTCGATGTATGTGAACTGTCTTACTGTTTTACAAGGGAAACGAGTTAATCTTGATCATCCATTAAAAAAAAAAGTTGGTTTTAAGAAT
This sequence comes from Erythroxylum suave, assembly GCA_027563595.1. Classification (NCBI taxonomy): domain Eukaryota; kingdom Viridiplantae; phylum Streptophyta; class Magnoliopsida; order Malpighiales; family Erythroxylaceae; genus Erythroxylum; species Erythroxylum suave. The sequence goes on along the minus strand of JAOSBN010000005.1, from coordinate 42,180,677 downwards.
TTGTTGGTTTGTTGGTTATTAATTACTAGCCAAACCTAGGTGAGAACCACCTTTGTAAATTTCCTGAAGAAAAGTTCAAGTCAGTTGGTAGGAATTGTCGCGTATACTCAGAACAAATCATTAATTGTAGAGTTTCAACAACGGCGGGACTGTTTTAAATTGGAAAATAAGCTAGCCAAACCTAGGTGAGAACCACCTTTGTAAATTTCCTGAAGAAAAGTTCAAGTCAGTTGGTAGGAATTGTCGCG
>JAOSBN010000005.1:42150636-42168679 GCA_027563595.1 Erythroxylum suave | reverse complement strand
ACCCTGTTAGGCAGCGGGAGTATATCTATTGCATGTGAGTGAAAGAAGAGGTCGGGATCAGTTCGCGTCTGCATTGTATCTCTTTGTTTTCGTACTGAATTGTATTTTCTGTAAATTATTATATTTTGTGTATTTGGGTTTTGTAAAAGAGCTTGATCAGAGTGTAATATGTTATATTTTTGGATTGGGCTAATTGACATCTTATCTGGTAAGTGAAAATGTTTCTGAATAAGAAATAGGCCCAGATTTGCGATTTATTTTAAAAGAAAAATTTACTCATACCGACTTCCGATTGTTTTAGTGTTTTAGGACACCACCCTTGCGAGGTACGGACTCGGATATCACCATCGATATCGGGTTCGGATCTTGCAGGAGTGGGGTGTTACATTAAAACTTAACATTAATAATTTGAGTCATATAACATGTCACAAAGGTTTAGAAAAAACTTCATAAATTATTTATCAATGTTCACCTTTGGGCAATCCATTAAGACACTTATAATACATAATGATTCTCATAAATTGTATACTAATGTTTACCTTTGGGCAATTCATTAATATACCACAACAAATAATGATGTTAATATGTACCTAATTCAATAATCACTTATGCACCAACTAGAAATATTTATTATCTTTCAATATCTAAATACAAATAATTATGTATATGCATTATCTACATTCATTCTCATTTACTATAAAATTTAAAAAAAAAACAACTTTGGATGATTTCAAAAATAGTATCTAGCAATGAGTTTCAACTAACATATAAAATTACAAATCATTAGCATCAAATTATGAGCAATTGAAATTTAAATATAATATTTTGGAATTAAAAATTAAAAATTATAAGTCAGTAGCGCATGGAATTTTCTCCAACATTGGGACACTAATATTATGGCTACTTTCTTTTTCCTCAGCAAATTCATTTTGTTAATTCTATATATTATATATTAAATCAACCTTCAAAATCATTAAATCCATGAAAAAAATGAAAATTAGGATTTTCCAAATTTTCATATTAGGATTCATATGATTCTTTCAATCATAAGAAATCCATATTGTAGAAGAACCATAAATTTCTCATAACCATGCTTTGATACCTCATGTAAGCATAATTTTTATAAAGATAACATGATCCAAAACTTCATGAAACTCATTATAATTTTATTCTAAATACAAAGATAAAGTTTCTAAATACTGACCTTTGTCCGTATTGCTTTGATGCAGAAGCAATTCTTAATAAACTCCTTACCCAGTTTGTCTCTTTCCTTGAACTTTCTATCTCACTTTCTTTTGTGAAGGTGTTTTGTGAGAAGACAAAAACTTATTATTAGGTAGAGACAGACCCTAATCCTCTTAACAAACTAACATCAATCAGTTAGTTTTAAACTCTCTATCATAATGATCTAAAAGCCCAATAGGTCATTTATTAAATTATTAAATTCCTTAACTACCTTTCAACACACAAGTCGACTAAGGGATTAATTTTTAACTTCATTTACTAATACTATATTGCAACTTTACACATTCTCCACTACATTTAAAAGGCTCCATATTAGGCGATATTTTTCCCTGGTCATCTGATTCTTTTAAATACAACCTTATTGTTATTCAAATTGGGTAGGTTGCAAACAAATAAAGAAGATACACAACTAGATGGCTCATACGATTTAGGAGGCTTCAGTTTCTTGGAAAATAGAAAAGCAACCTACAGTAACTCGTTCTTTGGCTGAAGCCTAAAATAGATCTATGGCTTCAACAATGTTTTGGAATTTACAAGGGAGTGGTGTGATATTCTATTTTTATTTTATTTTAGAATTTAAGGCTTGGGGTTAAGAGTTTCAGTATAAAACATTTATTTAATTAAAATTAAAAATAATAGTTATTTAAATCTATTATGAAACTTATCTAAGGTCATTAACTTGTCATGATATTGTTTTGTGATAATAAGGCAGCTATTCGCGTAGCAACCAAACCAATGTTTCATAATCATACCAAACACATCAAAATAGACTATCATTTTGTACACAAAAAGGTGCCTTATAGATGCATTAAAACTCATCACGTTGCTTCTAGAGAACAAAAAGCTAACATCTTCACAAGGGCACTCCTAGAGCCACAATTTACCTATCTTAAAGACAAGTTAGGCATTCTAAATTTTCGTGTGCCAACTTAAAGGGAGTATTAGAGAACACGTGCTTAACATGTAGACACTTGTGACTTAGAATGTTATTGTATCTTAACATATTACCTCAGCTACTTATACAATCTTAGCTATTAGGAATATTTACTCACTCTCATGTCTATATATTGTACATCATTTTATTTTGAATATACATGGAAATCACAACCAATTCATTATAGTTTTACTAGGTTGAGATAAGCCACAAAATCCTAACAGCCTCTGTGCATTATACAATCTTAGCTATTAGGAATATTTACTCACTCTCATGTCTATATATTGTACATCATTTTATTTTGAATATACATGGAAATCACAACCAATTCATTATAGTTTTACTAGGTTGAGATAAGCCACAAAATCCTAACAGCCTCTGTGCATTTGAATATGAAAATACATCACTCAGTTTATTAAATAATTTATTCTATAACATGTTTTATAGATTATTTTTATTTTCCAAAAACTATCTGCGTACATACAAGTACGAAGGGCTATTTTAATTTACAATAACTGTAATAATTATAAAAGTATACTAATTTGATGTCTTATTTTTCATAAAACATGAAATGGACAAAATTTGGTGACGCCATGTTCCTGTATAGGTTATTTAGTAACCATCTGCAGTAAGCCCAACAAGCATCTCTGTGTCTTCTGTTGTTGTTTATCTTTTAATGCGAGTAAGGTATGGAAACTTTGCTTGGTGGGATTAATGAATGGTTAATACAAGAGAAGAACCAGTTAGAAATGTTTGGAAACGTGAAGAAAGCAATAAGGCAATCACTGAATCAACTATAGTCCATCCATGGAGAGTAGTACAACAATCAGATAATCTCCTTCATTCAGTTGACTAGAACTTCAATTTAAGAACGAAAGTTTTAATACAGGTGAACTAATCAAGCTGTATCAAGTTCATCCGAGTATTCCTCTCCATTCAACAAACAGAAACGCTTAAATTACGTAAACAGAATCCAACCAAACCTGTATCAAAAGCCATCAGCCTTAATTTACCTACGGAAGGGTGTGACCTTGATAACCAGGCCCGGGAAAACATCGTCAGGATCATGAATGTGAGGATTCTCCTCCACAATAAAAGGATCCCCACACTTTTCACTAATCGTCTGCAGTGTCTCTCCATCTCGGACCACATAAATCTCGTCGCACGGCTTGTTCACCATGTCCCCGTGGGTCAACACGACCACACTAGACTCACTTTCACTCATTTCACAGCAGCTTAAAACCGTCATCACCGCCATGAACAAAGCACAGTACCATGAAATCCTCACTCCCATCGAAGTTGATGCATAAGCAACCACCATTATCAAACCAACTGGGATAGGTAGATTCTGAGGTTCTCTCGATCTTTTTTGCACGGTTTTGTTTCTTTTTTTTATTGGTACCACTGGTTAGGATTGTTGAAGTAGTAATGATTCACACAAGGAGAGTTCAATGATTGAAAGGGTTACTTATTTGTGAGGTAGTTGAAGTGGGTGTGGTTAATGGCGGGAGTTGAGAGGGTTCCTTCAAACTTGAGTGTGGTAGCTCAAGTAATGTCAGCAGGAAACCTGGAATTCTTCTTCAAAATGAGTTCGTAGTAGTTGGCTTAACTGTTTTTCCTTAAGAACTATTAATGGGTTTGGTCTCCTTTCCTCAATCTTACGTCCATAAAGTTGACCAACTTGTTTGCATAAATTTCAACAGTAATCATGTGTGTTAGACTTTTGAAGTTGAGTGGTTGATTATTGCTTTGACAATCACTGGGTTAGTTAACGAATAGTTTCCTAAAGCTTCAGGGGCAGTTGTGAGAGATGATCAGTGCAAGTTCCAACAAAGACTTGTAATCATGTAGTGGACCTGTTTAATATTGCAATTGAAATCTGTAGTTGCAATTTATAGATGTATCATGCACGTTACACCTATTTTTCCATTCCCATAAGCACCAGTATTTGCAGAATAATAAGTAGGTTTACATAATTTACTGGGAAATGTCACACGAGCTTTGTCAAGTCAATTCAACAGTTGCAAGAATCACGAGTCAACCAGTTCACAAATTAACAAGATTAAATTATGAACAGAATTCCACCAATTGTTTATTCAGTGTCCATCTTGAACAAGTGAATGCTTTCCGTGCATCCATATAGAATATGGCGCTAATAGCCAAGAACTTGTTCTGTCAACAGGGTTTCAAGGCAATTCACAAGCAACCCAACTTCCACCTTCAGTTTCTGCCATCTTCATAATGTGTAGCAGATCTCATGGTTTCATCAGTAGCTCTCTGATATAGTGAATAACTTCATCCACATTAACAGTCCAAGCAACAGCAACTGGAGAATATCCTGACCATGGGTTGCTTGAGTTCCATCTGCATAAATGACAGTATCATAAATTCATAATCAGTGTAGTACAATGAAACCACTAAAAACTACTAAAAAAGCATAGCAAGCTCAAATCTACTTTTTCAATCCTTGGTCCATTAGTGTATGTCCAACACAAATGCCTTGTGTCTCAACCCTGACAACCCCTTTTTTGTAAGTAAAGAGATCGGGCCGCACCAATGCCACAAAACTGACCGGATCATGAAGGAAAATCCCTGAAACCACATTCAAAAAGTCATTTCCTCCATAAAATAAAAGAGACCGAAACAAAATAAATATCTCACTCAATTATCTGACGTTTACCATATACACCATCAGACTTCACATGCCAGTCTCTATAGAATTTGCACATGTCACATAATACTTGAGCATACTTCCCTTCTGATTGCCTCAATGATTGCAGGTCATCATCTATGATGAAAGACAAATATCAAAAAGAGATATGCACAAAGTGGTGGAACAAAACGTGAATTCAACTTGAAGATGCAATTTCACCTGTAAATTTAACTTGGGTTGTGATATTTATTCCAACAACAGTGATATCAGCCCCAGAGGTGAAAACTACATCTGCTGCTTCTGGGTCTCCATATATCTGTAAGTCATCGAAATCATTAGTTTGTACAGTTTCTAAATGATATAAAACAGAGCATCCTTGGAATATTAAAAACTACAAGTAGAATAGCCATCCATAAAGATACATCCAATCCTGGCTGAATTGGTAGGAATTCCTGCAATGAACTTAAAGAAGCAAGAGTTTTAGTAAAAATTAATTGGACACTCTACGAAGCAGGAGCCTGAATCAAGTTATTCATTTGTTTCCATAAATAGTAAACCAATTCAGACAGCTTCATGTACTTAAAAGAATCCGTAGTTCTGCAGGGATTGAAAGAATGAACAGAATCCAGAATTGGACTTACATTAGCCTCAGCTGCAGGATTGACATTTCCCAAAGCAAAGAAAGCACCTCCTAGTATGACGATCCTTTTCACTTTGCTAGCAAAGGAGGAGTCTCTTTTGATTGCCTGATGTTGGAGCATATTATTATGAATCCACGAAATCTTAAAATTGTTTACCATGAATAGAAACTGGAGATCATAACTTACCAAAGCCAAGTTTGTCAGTGGCCCTAATGCAAGTACAGATACTTCACCAGGATACTCATTGACCTTTTCAACCAAAAATTCTGAAGCATTTTTCTCATATTTCTTTGCTTTAGGAAAAGGTAGTGATATATCGCCCAATCCATCAGAACCATGAATGAAATCAGCTATACAAGGCCTTCCTCCCTTCATTAAAAAAAAATTCATGATGAAGAAATATGGAAACATAAACTGATGTATGTTACGAAGTTAATGGGGGGAGACATCTGCTAACAGATTGTATCATTAAATAAGATCAGCTTGGATGTATTTAATGCATTATAGTGTGATTAACAGGATATTGAAAAGCAATTCAAGTGCAAATGCTTAAGAAGAATGTAAAAAAAAGCATGGAGGGAATTGAAACTCTAATATTTTGTGGGAGTTCTCTCTCTTCCTCTTCCTCTTCCTCTTCCTCTTCTTCTTTCACCTTTTTATTTTTTTGCATGCGGTTATTGGAGGGAAGGATTTTACAATTACAAAATCAGTGACTAAGCTTAAAATTTTGATTTGTTAAGTAAAATAATATTTTTCTTTTTTGTTGTCCCATCTTGACTTTCAGAATAAAAAAATTAAAATGTACTTGCATACCTACTATAGATTACTTTTCAAATGAAATAACAGAAACACTCTCTCCTCTTCAAAAGCAAAGCTTAATTATTATTTCGTTAATGATTATAATTATAGAAACACTGTCACTTGGAGTCAAGTACTGCTTTATAGAATCAATTTATCACTATTGGTGATGCACCTACGTTCCATCCTTTTAATTTCAGGAAGTTGACAGCATAAATTGGAAACAAAAAACAGAGTATATAAATTATAAAAAAAAGTATTCTGAAGGCACTAAAGTTACATCGAGAAGTCCAACTTCAGCGAAACCTTGACAGATTAAGAGAGTCATATAGACAATTACCTTCAGAGGTTCAGGACTGCCTTCAGCGACAGGAACATCTGGATGCCCTGCGATCTCACACTATCCTTTTGCATATTATAGCAGGAATCGATCATGAAGATGCCCCAAAGATAAGGAAAATCCAAAAGAGAGAAAATAATTACTATGCTATAGAAGATGGAATCAAAAGGCAGGCACACGTACCAGAAGCAAAGCATTCTTAGTGGCATCCTCTGTGCTGACATTACCAAAAATTGTTGTCAAGCCTATGATTTCCAGCTCCGGGGACTGAAATGCCATCAAGATTGCCATGCTGTCATCTGTCAACAATGAGTATGATCAACAAAACTAACTTGGCCAAACAAACTCAAAATCATAACTAGGTCAATAGATTTTGGAATGTACAATTACTTCAAATGTAACCCTTTTCCATGAATTTTAAAAAAGAAAAAAAGCATTCTTCCTTTGAAAAACCGGATTCTCCAGAAGTTGGATGAATATTCCATGTTAGTCAAGCTACGTGAAAACCGGACCCAAATAAAGATTGTTAATTTCCTCCCTTCCATTAATTCTTTCCTACGCAGTTCGTGTAGATGATGCAACTGAACAGGACATAAATGATTTCAAACGTCTTTTCCTTTTTCACTCACCAAGAGCAACGATTAGAAAGAAGAATATTCAACGGGAAGTCATGAAAATTAGAACTTCAATTCTACACCATTTTCTCTGCCTACCTTTCAAGTTCTCTAACTAAGCAAAATTGTCAACTTAAGTAAAAGAAAAAAAACAACAAACACAGCATATTTAATTCATTTTAGCCCATCACGTTTTTATCTCACAATCCTCTGTTCCCGGAAACAGAAAATAAAGCATAAACAAACAACAAAAATTTGAGTTTAAGAAAGCCACTCGATCCATGAAACAGTCACACAAAGAACATCTAAATTCAGCTAGTTCGACGCACTTAAATCATCAGTACCCCATCATTCAACCAATAAATCTCAGCAACCTTACAATGTGAAGAACTCCAAAGTGCATTTTCTCTCCCTACGTTGCCACCAAAAAGGAAAAGAGAAAAACTCACCGATCCCAGGATCGGTGTCAATAATGAGCTTCTCAGGAGCCATATAGCTTAAACCGTTGGTCTTCTCCGTCACACCGTCCATGTTCTCTAATACGGAGCTTCTGACAGTGAAATGTCAATAAAAATACAATAGTTGACCGTCAGCGTTTCTTCTACTCTCTCTATCTCGCTTGATAAAAATACGTATATAAATAAGAGATGTAGAAGTAGCTGTTAATATATTAAAAATAATGATTATACTAATATTATTTGTCTTGCAGTTGGTTGCAAAGTAAAATTACAGAGAGACTGGAGAGACGTTTCTTTTGGGTAAGTGGCAGGAGAGACGACGGAGACACCGGTGCGAGCCACCGCACGTCGACTTTGATAATCTTTATTTATGTGTGGTTGGTGGGTTTGGCTGGTGATGGATGGTTCTTTTAAGGAACAAAACAACAGACGTCTAGGTTTCTCTGACGACGACTCGTCGTTTCACTGATTCCTACGTACAACAACGACGCGTTGTTTCAGTGTTTCCGTGACAACGACGCGGTGTTTTACAGACTCCACTTCGTCTGTTTACTTTTCCCGGAATTCTTTGTAAATAAACATTATTATCTAAAGTAAAGGGTGCTAACCACCGAAGCTAAGTGTAATGGGCTGATCTTCGATTAATTAAAGATGGGAGTTCGGCTCCTGCTTGCGAATATCAAAGTGTTAAATATTTAGTAGTAAATCTTGCAAGATATCAAGTATTGATCTGAGCGTAGTAATAATTTAAAGGTTTCATCAATAATTTGAGTTCATGAGCTAAAATATTAATACACGTTAGATAAATTTTTAATGAATAGAATTATCTTTAAATTATATTTTGAATAACCCCACTCAAGGCATTGACATCGTCATGGTCGCGATCGGCCATCTCTACTTGGTTTAGTGGAAATTAAAAAATTTGTCTCACCGTCCATGCGCCAAGCAAAAATAAGTATTAATCATTTCCAAGCATATCACCTTGGTCGCGTAAGGTGGGCGAGAAACAATTTATAGAGGGATACATGTTGAGCACATGGGAGAAGGCAATCCTTGGGTCCAGAGTGTCCTTGATTTTTCATTTCCTTAAAATGTGATCACATGATCCATTATCTTTTTGGATCTTATAATGGTATTAACTTGTAAAACAAACAAGACCAAGTCGTCCTGGGGAAATTAGTTTTGAGATAGACAGGAGGTCGGCATTTGATCGCAATCATTAAAATGAGTTGGCAAGTGTAGACCACCATGTTAGGACAAAATGGTCGCCATGAGAAAAGCGGGTTCCGTGCATTATACAACCATCCAACCTATGCAGCACCATCAATACGTTTGAATAATTTATTGTCTCCAAGTTTAACAATATTTGGATTACATTGGGTTAAAGAATATAGTTCAATCCTTCACGCCAACAGCAAAGTTCAACCTCAACCACCATTGACATTAATCAAAAGTCTTGGCACCTAATTGCTATCCCAGATAAAAAAGATGCTTCCTAACTTTCGCCTATGACGCCAAAATGAAAGCAAGCAAATTTGTCTTCCTTTTCATAACTGTCATTTCATTCTGTTGTCAGCCTCTGTTAAGTAAAGCCCCAAAATACAAACACTTGGTAAGTAACCTAACTAAAATATGCCGTTGCTCCTACGTCGCATTGTATCACATGAAACAAAAAGTAAGGCCAGGATTAGGTTACAATTAAGTCAAGTCTCAGTCCCTGCACAGCAGTCCCTAATTTGGGTGAAGTTAATACTGGTCCGTCAGATGCAATATACATGCCTTATTAAAGTAAAGGCAGACAAAAATCTTGGCCATCTCTTGATTTTTACTCTTGCCCCAAAATTTCATCTGCATATACCCCACAAATTAGGTAATTCCAAAGAATCAAGATGACTACGTAATTATGCATCACTACATAAGAACACACCTAGAAAAGCATGAAACTGGATGTCATTTTCACATTTTTTGCAAAAGCACCGAGTTGTCTGTTCTATTCTCCACTTAATATTGGGTACAATATTAGTGTAAGGAATGCTGTGCAATTTGTTTTGCAGGACTTCATTATAATTGCTGACAATGAATATCACACTTGAGCAAGCTTGGAATGAGCTGGTTGCAAATCAAAGAAAATAACGAAACTTTGAACAGTATACAACCCAGGAGGTCCACGTTCAAACAGAATACATGGACGGGTCGAAAACAAAGCCAGGTGCCGAAGTACAGCAAACTTTGAATGGAATATGGTAATCCCAGATACCAATCATTTGACAAATTATAAAATTAATGCTTTAATTCTAGGTTAATTACATCTGCAACCCCTTTGGTTTGGATAATTATCATCAAGTCCTTAAAAGTTCAAAAACTATCAAATTAGTCCCCATAATTTCTATAGACATATCATCCTTCAATCGTCCATCTCCTACGGAGGCCAGATGGCAGATGCTTATGTTACTTATAGGCCAGGCCTCTGTTGTACTAAATGGAAATGACGTCTTGCCAAACGAGACGGATGAACAAAGACATCCCTCTCTCATTGGTTTGTCCTCCTTTGCAAGTGAAAATGGCAAAGGAATAAAGGACCAGTTTTGGCAAGTGATAGGTCACATTGACACTCTTTTTTCTGTAGCCCCATTTGCCGGATAGGTTCTTTGTGTGGACGATTTCTCTGCCAAAATGCCATTTCAGCCTAAATCCCAACACCTCACTTCACTTACAAAACTCATCCAAAGTTTGAACTCCCAAAAGAACCAGCCCTTTAATCATGGCAAAATGGTGTCCAACACTTGATCTCCTACACGAAAGTGCACATTTTTATCCTATTTTCGGAAGTTTTCACCCAGATATTGTTTTCAGTCCGTTTAAAAGTCTCACATTCTTCTCCTTCTCTTCTTCCAGTTTATGTAATCAGCTGAATTCTTCTTTTGGGGCTGTGTTTAAGGACGTAGAACCATGTAACGTGGAATTTAGGCAACTGGGTTTTGACAAGTCTCAAACTTTGGCTGTTTCTGATGTTGGTTCAGGTGCTTGTGGACTTGGGGGCTCTTATGGTGGTGGTGGAAATTCTGTTGGTAGAGGTGAAGGTCCTGGTTTTGACCTGACCTGGTCCTTTATCCCTTTATCTGTTTTTTTTCTTTTTTTTTACTTCCACAGGGGGATGAATACGTTAGGTAGGAATGTCTTTGTTCATCCCATCTGTCGCATGATATCATTTTGATTTAGTGCGAAACAACATCGTAAGTGTCTGCCTCCAAAACGCAGTCATTTTGGGGCATCCATCAGTCCCCCTTAAAAATAAGCAGAAGACTGACAAACCATAGTTTTCAAAAACTATATGCTAATTTGATAGTTTTTTAACATCAGGGACTAAAATAGTATTTACCCAATATAAAGGGGTCCTAAATGTAATTAACCTGTAATTCTACTAGGATAAACAAAAATGGGTCCCAAAAATCAACTACGTCAATAGCATATCTAAATATGATATTTGATGATTTCAATGTTGTCCCAACAATGAATCAATTTGAACAAAGAACAATTTCTAATCAGAAATAGTTAAAAAAGTCATCCCATCTCATCATATGCATATAGAAGTCAGATTGTACCTTTCTTTAGCTAAAAGGATCCTCAAATCGCACTGTCACATCTCAACTACCTTCAAATAACCTTTGAGTTTGATGTCAACAGGGTATTAACAGGACCCTTTGTGATGTTACCCTTCACATTTCCAGCAGCTTGTCCAGCAGAACTCTTGGAGTTTGCCATCTCAGAAGTGAGGATTGATTTCTTCACCTGCAAAAGGGAGATTTTTCTCAATAAAAGATGGAAATTCTTTCTAGCTAGCTAAAAAGGACAGACTAAACCTTGACATAAGTCAAATGTTCCAAGAATGACAAGGAGCACCAACAAGAATATTATAAACATCAAAACATTGGGTAATGCAAATATACTACGAAAATTGCATGATCCATGTCATTATTAAATAAGAAAGATGCTAGAGCCAAACTCACTGCTGCAAGACGCTCCTTGTGGGTATCATTTACAACCTATAAAACCCAAAAGTAGAATTAGTCAATACAAATCAACGAAGCAAAGGAAAAAAGCTAGCAAGATTAAATAACAAAGACCAAGAATCCAAGTTAAAGCTCTCACTGGTTTTCGGTAAGTCTTAATCTCATCACCACCAAACCCTGGTAATGTCATATTCCAATTTCTTTCTGCATCCAAGAATAAGTATCTGCCAAATTTAGCACTAAATTTGAATATTATGTAGACAGAATAGAGTATTTTCTAAGACACTAACCAAGATGCAGAAGTATGTCTTTTCCTTCCAGTGTATCCGATTTTCGATGCTTAGCCAAAGAACAACCAAATGTTGTTATCTGCTCACAGAAAATCAAATGTTGTAACAACGATCTAAAGGAATTTTAAGCAACACAGTCGGGGACACTCCAAAATACATAAGAAATAAGTCAATATTGCTCTATGATAAAACTGAACAAATAAATCTTCATCAGCCTCAGGATATGGCTATCATAAAAGATTAACAGTCTTCACAAACATAGTATGTACCTAAGCATGTAATTGCATAGAGATAGAAGGCAAAAAGGCACAGTTAGCTACTCACTGACTCGACAAAGTCTTCTGCTATATCCATAAGAATGTCTTCAACCTCAGGATCCAACTTCTCTAATGGATCAATCTGTCAAAATGCAAGAAGAATATGTCAAGAACAAAACATTGTACCAAACCATAATGAGTTATACACTGCAACACAATGCCACAAGGGAAAAGAAACAAAATAGAAGTAGTTAATCAATTTACCAAGATTTGCTTATGTCAGAAGAAATGGTTTACACCAAATGAATTACTGCGATAAGCACACTAGTCGTTTGATTCATAATATAAGAATGTATAATTAATAAAGGGTTAATGGATTGTATCACTGACAACTTTTTTAGTATGTCCATTTTAAAACAACTTCAAATACTAAAAATGTGTTCACAACTAGCAGTACGAATACAATAAACCAACAAACATTTCTATCAAGGAAAGCTAGAAGAAACATCAAGCATTAAAAATATCATTCTCGAAATCACCAGAAATTGAACCTACAATATAAAGGTCATCTGAATCTTACATGCTAGTACTTGACAATGGCAGCAATATTTTCTTATTCTGCTAGCATAAACTATGTGCTTGCTTTTGTGATGCATCTGGTGATTGTCTTTCATTTACCAAAAATTGAGCTAGAGATTTTAACTGCTAGACAACTGGTACGCACAAAACCTCCAGCATGGGAAAAAATGTCTTTTGACACTTACAGAAAAGTCCAACTATGAAGCATAATCTTTTGACTAACTAGTTCAAGTGTGATTCCTTAGCAAAGAGTTTCAAGACGTCAAATTTTAGAGTACCAAGGGGCTCACCTGACTTACTAACTGCTGTATGGTTCTTTTGTTAAGAATCCGATTACCAGATTCATCACTTTCAGTACTCATTGTCCTACTCTGAGTCACTGGATGTAGAGTGTTATGTTGAGCTGTTGCAAGAGAAGCTGGCTTCTGGTTCACAACACCTTGAACCCTAGCAACCTGTTGTTGATGGGGTACAGATGGTGGAATCCTTGAAGGAGGAAAATGTTGCCCATAATGCTCTGGTGGTTGATGGGTTGGAACTGGTTGAGTTGGCTGTGTATGCTGTTGCTGGGAAGTTGTTGACACGGCTTGATGTTGCTGTGGAATGTGTGCCCGTTGTTGCAAAGATGGTGAGTTCGTTTGTGGCCTATAGGATGGGGAGGGCAATGGAGGCTTCCCTTGAGTTCCAGATGACAACCATGGCTGAGTAGCTGACTGCATGCTTTGTGATGTACTTGGCAATGGTGAATTAGGAGAGCCAGCTGACGAGGATCTCAAAAAGCTGTGCCCTTGGAAACTCTGTAGCAAAATTTTCAGGCTTTTTTTTTTAAAGCATCCTTTAGCACCCCAGAAAATCTAATCCAAATTTATGCACATCACAGAAAATAACTGAAGAATTGTAAATTTGGAAGACCCAAAAACCAAATAATGTTAATTTCTATCCATTCTATAGCTAAAGAACACCTATATGTACATTAAGAACGAGAAGAATAACTCGTTAGAAACTTAAGAGGTACCAACTTGAGCGGTAGGAGACTGGTTAGTTGGAGTAGAAACAGATGGTCTAATCGAAGACTGAGCAGGTCTCTGTTGATGATGTGAAGGAAGCCCAACCGGCCTCATTTGCGAACTCGAAGTCATTGTTCCCATCATCCCAATTCCCTGCATTCCTGGCCTCACCTACACGCCTCAAAATCAAAGAAACAATCAAAAAAGACCATCAAACGAAAACCATCACCAATTAACTCCAAAATGGTCCTTTACAATGTTAAAGTTCAAGTTTTCGTGATTAATAGAAGAAAAGAACAAAACCCACCTGTGGTTTGTTAGTGCTAGCTCCAGACTCATTCAAACTGACTCCACCACGATTCAATCCACCAAACTGTTGCCCAAACGTAGAAGAAAACGGCGCCGGAGATGGGCCAGTATGCGAAGCGGGAACACCAACGGAGATATTAGCCCTCTGTGGCGGAGCAGAAGCCGGCGAAGAAATCGACGAAGAGATAGTAGAAGAGGAAGGGAGAACAGAGAAGTGCGAGTAATTGGCATGGGGATGCTGATGCTGCCACGGCCTGTGCACAATGGGGGTCTTGGTGGTGGTAGTGACCGGTGGCGGCCTAGTGGCGGCGGCGGGTACGGTGGCCGTCGGTTGGGGCTGGGTCATTAGGGTTGGGGGTTTTTGGAGGGGGCTAGGGTTAGGGTTAATCACCGGTGTTGAGGAGGATGATGGAGCCGTGGTGGAGGGCGGTTGGAGAGGTGAGGGTTGTTGTTGTTGTTGTGGAGATTGCGCCGAAGAGGGCTCATTGGGAACGGTGGGAACGGTGGCTGCGGTCGTGGCGGTGGGGGTGACGGCGGAGGCGGAGGCGGTGGCGGCGGCGGCGGCGGCGGTAGAATTAGTGGGGTTCTGTTGGTCCATCGGAGAAAGGTTGTGGTGTTTGTGTAATTTGGGTTTGGGATACTTATAATAAGAGGCCAAAATAAATTGGGCTTTTATCTATTTGACAAGGATAGATAATGTGGACCCATAATCTCTAATTCTATGCTAATTGTGTTTGGTATCGCTGTAAACAATCAATTCTATGCTAATTGTAATATTTGGAAATGTTTTAGTAACGCATTTTTCACCGCCTAGTATCCTAATAGTATAAAAGATATTTAGAAAGACAAATACACTCATTCACATAGAGCATAAGATAATATATAGAGTTTACAAAACTGTAGAATAAATATAGATAATGTTTATTTAAACTATAAGATAAGTCTACATAATGTCTATCTTGTAGGATAAGTATCTAGATACACGTAACAAACCAAATAAGGATGATTAGAGTCTGTATTTATTGTAACCATTATTATTCTGACCTAAATGAAGGAGCTCCTTTGTTAAGAAAGAATTTGATGGAAACTTTATTGAGTTTAGTAAAAACTAAAACAGATAATAAATTCTGATAAGAAGAAGTAACAAGTAAGACATTACGAAGTCGAAAAAAATTATCCGAAAATTGACAAAAAGATGAACCAACATGAGAGATAGGAAGGAATTTACCATCGTCAATTTTGACAACTTCAAGACCATGGTACTCATTATGAATGGTTAGATTTTCTAAATCAGGAGTAAGATTATAAGCTGCTCTAGTGTCCAGGATCCAGATTGAGGTTGCATAGTTGATGTTGTCAGATTAGAAGTCAATTTGACTTGGTTTAAGTTTTGTAGTCATGGGTTGGTAGCTCTAGGATTTAGTGAGGCACATTGCCTAGAGATATGACCAAACTCGTTACAATTATGACACTGAATATTATCCGTTGAATTGGTAATTATGTAAGAATTGTAAAAGTGTACATAATTTCTGACCTTAAAATTGAATTCGTCATCTCCATCTATTTGCAACTCAATGTCGCCTTCATCACCATTAGATGGAATTGATTCATCAGCTGCTTTTAAAGTCATTCCTCTTCTGTAAGAGGATCCTTCATGTAGTTTAAGCTCTGTCTCATGAATAATCAAATTCCTCTTAGCCAGTGGAGTGAGATAGTCTCGATCCTTTATAGTTTCTAAAGCAATCACTTTGGGTCTCCATTCCTTTGGCAATCACCTCAGAGTTTTTATTACGAGCTCATCATTGGGATCTTTCCCAAGTTCTTCAAAGCTATGATGACGTTGTTGAATCGTCTAAAGAATTCTTCTATGGTCTCTCCTTATTTCATATAAATAGTTTCATATTGATGTACTAAAAGACTTATCCTATGTTTATTTACCTTATTTGTTCCTTCAAAAGTAACCTGAAGTTTGTCTCGTATTTCCTTTGCTATAGAATAGTAGGAAATCTTTTCATGCTCTTCTAGAGAGAGTATATAAATCAAATGATGTCTTTCTTTAGCGTTCAGTTGTGCGTTTCTTCTATCAACATCAATCCATAATTATACATTATAAGTAGAAGGAACTGTATCTCCCATTTTGATAGCTTGCCAGAATTCAATGTCCATAGATTAAAGATAAATTGTCATTCTTTACTTCCGATATAAATAGTTGTTTTCATTAAAATAAGGAGGCTTTGTAACAGCTTGTTCTTCAAGACTTCTTATGTTATTTTCCATGATATATCACATGATATAAAACACAATAAATGTGAAACCAAGGCTTTGATACGAAATGATATGGCAAAAACATACAAGAGGGGGTGAATTTTATTTGACTTGAAAATTTTTGCAAGTTATTGTCAAATCGTATGAAACAATAGGAGCCTGCTAAAAACAATAGGAACTTATTAAAGTTTTAAAAAATAGAAGAAGCCTACTAAAATGAAAGGAGCCTGTCAAGCTTTAAAACAAAAGAAACCTCGTGCAAATGAAAAAACAGTAACTAAAATGCATAAAATTAAAAGTTAAGTAAAGAAAAAGAATGACACAACTAATTTATACTAGTTTGGCTTATAACGAACCCTACATCCAATCCCTGACTGCCTAACTTGATTATTTCGCTAATAAATCTCTAAGTAGTGATTTGACGAGCCTCTCTAAATTCACAAATACATATTTTTTAAGGCTCTCTATCCTTCCACCCTATTAGCATTTAGCTAGCCTCTATAAGCTATCAACAAATAAAAATAGAATTTACTCAATGTGAGCTTTATAGAGTAACAGTCTCTCTTAATAGATTATTTTTCCTTTCTAAGGCATAAAGGATTTGATATGGATATGACTTTTAAGAATATTGATGCCACTAATGAATTTTAGGAAATCTTACATACTTTGTGAATGCAATAGCTCTTCTTTGGATAGACGTTCTCTTCAATTAGTTGTTGCTTAATTATTTGACTAACTAAATCTGCCTTGAATCTTTTTAAAAAATATCTTCGATATCGTCTATGATAGTATCTTCAAAAATCTAGACGTTTGAATAAATGTTTGACTGTATCTCAGAGCTGATTGTTGAATAAAGTAAATAGTAGGATCCTTTGCTTATACAGAAATGATAGGAGCTGATCCATTCCAAATTTTGTGGGACCATATATAACTAATCAAATGAGTTTGTTAAAACAATTCCTGTAAAATAGGAAACATTTTTCCTTTTATTTTAAACAGATAACTAAAATATATAATCCTTTTAGCATCATTATCTTTTTGAACATATCCAAATAAATTTGAATTTTGTAATTAAATATTATTGGTTGTTATCATCAAAATCATTAATTTAGAAAGCCTTGAGCTAACACATAAGAGAGTGATTGTTTGTTACCAATGTCGTTTGATTCATGAATAATATGGATGCAGTTTGTATAATAGTCTCATTGACTGTTATGATGTCTTCCTTGACCACTTTGACCTTTTTGAGTAAATTGAATTGTGTTTTGCACTTTATCATATTTTACTAATTTTTCACAATCTTGAATTAGTTCTTTATCAAGTAACTTATCATAAAGGTCCTCAAATAACATAGGTGTATCAAAAACACAAATTACAGTTGTTAGTTCTTTAAACTCATAATTCAAATCATTCAATGTATAAGATATAATTTGCGTGTCATAGTTTGTTCTATAAGTTTGGAGTCATGAAGTGGTACAATATTTACTATTCAACTAGTTATACTCTTGACAATAGTTTGAATACTAAGAAGTACAAAGACGTTTTGGTGTGTCCAAAAAAGATATCTAACGCTGTGTTTGGTTAGCGTCTGAGGACGCGAGGACGGAGGACAAAGACATAAAAGTTCTGTCCTCCGTGGTGTT
>JAOSBN010000005.1:42127131-42148222 GCA_027563595.1 Erythroxylum suave | reverse complement strand
TAGTGAAATCTCAGAAGGTTTCTGAGGACTGGACGTAGCCCACGGTTTGGGGTGAACTAGGATAAATCTTTGTGTCTTTCTCTCTTGCTCTCTATCTTTATTTCAGATTTCAGAATAATCATTACTTAGTTTGTATAACTAGTAATCAATAGTTTTTGTTTAATCAACAGTTTTCAAAAAGGGTTACAAAAAGGAAGACACAATTCAACCCCCCTTCTTGTGCATCTTGAATATCGTTTTCTAAGTGTTGTATTAACGTGTGAATTACTTCAGTATTGCCACTAGTAGAGCTCCTTGGTAGTGAGATTGTGATGAGGATGTGTCCTCTCTCTTGGCTGAAGGATGTGGTTCCAGACTGATGTTATAGTTAATGTAATTGTGGAAGTGATCCTTTATAACCTCATCTTACTTTGTCGTGGTAGCATTCCTTTATTTACCAAGGACTGCTGTGTAATTGGACTGAGTTTCAAATTGACTGTAGTTTTTAATATAGAGGCTTTTTATAACTGTTGAATATTAGTGTCTTCCTCAACAAGGGTGTGTGCCTTGAGACATGGTGGGGTATGGGTGGTTGAGGACTACATATGGGTAGACTACTTAGCCTTTGAGGGAATACAACCATGCCGTAGTGCTGGTGCCGCACTAGCCTTGGGTTAGAGGTCTAAAAATTTTATGGAATGCATATGAAGAAGCAGCTCATCTATTTGTATTGCCTCGGTAGACTATGTGAAAGGGGATGCCCAAAAAGAAAAAAAATGGGGGATGCCTGAATATGTGCTTGTATAAGAAATTCAGAGCTGTCATCTATTGGCATTACTGAAGTAGCATGCAAGTAGGCATTGGAGTGCAGGAGCAGTTTTTTCCACTGGAGCACAGGTATGAGGTGTGAGTTTAATATGCAGATGAGACATTTTGTGTGGACAAGCCCTCCCCACCTTGCAGGTGAGGGCAGTAGGGAGGAGATGATGACATGCTGAAACATGCAGTATGAGGGTAAAGGTCGTGATGTGGGCTAAGCTCATGAGTGGAGCTGGAGGCTGAAGGCTGTATACTAGGAGGCTTAACTCTATGGCATTCTCCATGCTATAGGAAGAGGCGGCTTGCTAATACTCTAACCTGTTTGCTCATTTTTTAGTTGATATATCAAGCGGATTCTTGGCTGGAATTCTTCACAACATTTGCTAGCAGAGACTAAAGCCTTGCTGACTATCAAGTGGAGATGGCTGCACAAGCATGCCTTTACTACTGGGGATACTCATTTAAGGCAATGACGTCCAACATAGCCTTATTTCAATGGGGAGGTTGACCGATGACATATTGTAGTTGCTGATGTTTTCTCCCTACTAGAAGGCTGACCATTGACTGCTGCCTATAGGCTAGCTACCCATTTGTAATTGAGATTGCAAGGCTGACGCTCCATTTAATTTGCATGTTACTGTTTTATTGCTTACTATGCACCGTTGTAATTGGTGCTAGTAAGAAGAGAAAGATGCTGCTACATTGATCACTGATGTTACTGGTCTATAGATGAGGTCACTGTTCACTTTTGATTGATTGTTCCCTATCGAATTCACTAATCATCACTAGATTTACTACTCACTCGCGGGAGTTACTGTTCACCGTTGGAGTTACTATTCATATCTAAGGATGAATAAAATATTACTAGTAGATTTGGCTGGTAATTTATTATTCATCTTTTCAGTTTTGAGTGGTACCTTTTGTATCTTTTATTATATTGTAATTTGATTACCTAGCGTCCTTTTGGTCTGTATTAGGGTTCTTGGCACATCTCCCTTGGATGTACTGGGGAAATGGTAATTTGGCCTGTAAGATTTGGTATCATCTTCTGATTATACCTATGTTTGGATAGTTTTCTTTTTGAGGTCGGGGTATGCCCCTCAGGACCGTGTACATATTCACTTTTGGTATAATACATTTACATTTTACCAAAAAAAAGAAAGAGCTATCAATTCCCTTCACGGGGTAGCTTAGTGGTAAAAAGGGGGAGAGGATTGTGTAGAGGTTGTGGGTTTAAGCTCGGGGAGGAGCAACCTTTATTTAGGTGATGTAATCCCCCTAGTTGTGGCCTATCCTTTGGAGTAGATACCTCTGATGTTGTTTAGGATCAAACCCAGATTTACCTATCTATGAGTCTGAGTGGGTGACTCATAGGTCGTAGGATAGTCAAGCGAACCTCGAAACCTGAGTTATAAAAAAAAAGAGCTATCAGCTTTTGTCTATATTTTGATTAAGGTTATTGTTGATTTTTGCAAGTCGGGATATGCCTTTAAAGACTGTGTACTTACCATTTTTGGTATAATACATTTACTTTTTACTAAGAAAAAAGAAAGAGTTATTAGTAAGAATGACCATGCACCACCACCCATAGAATCAAGAAAGAGCTATTAGGGCCCCTCATGGGGTAGCCTAGCGGTAGAAAGGGGGAGAGGATTGTAAGAAGGTTGTGGGTTCAAACCTTGGGAGGAGCAGCCTTATTAAGGTGATGTAATCCCCCTGGTGATAGCCCATCTTTCGGACCAGGTACTTCTGATACTGTCTAGGATCAGACCCGGATTTACCTATCTATGAGTCTGAGTGGGTGGCTCATAGGTCCTAGGATAGTCAGGCGAAGCTTGGAACTTGAGTTATCAAAAAAAAAAAAGAAAAAAAAAGAAAGAGCTATTAGTGGCCCCTCACGGGGTAGCCTAGTGGTAGAAAGGGGGAGAGGATTGTAAGGAGGTTGTGGGTTTAAACCTTGGGAGGAGCAGCCTTTCTTAAGGTGATGTAATCCCCCTGGTGATAGCCCATCATTCGGAGCAGGTACTTCTGATACTGTCTAGGATCAGACCCGGATTTACCTGTCTATGAGTCTGAGTGGGTGGCTTATAGGTCCCAGGATAGTCGGGCGAAGCTCGGAACCTGAGTTATAAAAAAAAAAAGAGCTATTAGTATCAGTGTGGTTCTGTGAGTTCTCTCACCCAAAGTTTCCTTCTTTAGCTCCACACTTGTTGTTCTATCAATCTTGGTTCTTTCATTGTGCGACGTTTACATCTGTTCCCAGGCCTCCATTCTACGAGTTCTATGGTTTATTTTACGAGATGCTCCCCTTGATCTGGTAGGGAATGTTACAGGTGTTCTTCATGGAACTCTGATAAGGGTTTGGCTCTGAGTGTGACAATGACCATACAGATTCTCTAAAGCTTGGTTAGATAAGAAGCTTGTGTACACTTGGGTAAGCATTCTATATCTATTACTGGTGCATCCTTCCAAGATATGACCTGGATGACGGTACTGGTACTGTAGCATAAACTGACAGGAGTTACGATTTGAAATTTCTAACAAGGGTGTATTTTTATATTTTTTAGTTTAGGCATAGCTTATGCTTCTAATTATATTGATTAGATTCTGAATAGCTTGCTATTAATTATAGTTTTATTAGATGTGTTTTACTGAATTACCTCTACTCTCTGATAGTTGATCTGCTCTTCAAGTCACTGATTTTTGGGGGCTCTGGTTGAACCATGTAGGTTTGTTGGTATAGGGAAGCGGTGTTAAACGTCGTATAAAGGAAGAGATATTACTTCTAAATGTTTGGAAGATCTGCAGGTGGAAGGGATAGGTTTCTCCGGTGTGTAGGGATTCAAAGTTTGACAACATACAGAGGGAGATGGGTTTGAAATCTAAGAAGCCAGCTCGTTCTACTGGGGAAAGTAGTCGAACGATGGTAAATCCGTAACTAATGAAATGTAATATGGTTGTAGGAGATGAATCCAGGACTAAAGAGAAGGGCCATGCACGAGTTGATGGTGATGCTTTGGGTTGTGAAAGTGACTCCGCATCATCTTCGAAAGAGGAATAAAAAGCTCTAGAGGAAGATGGGCAAGATGTTGGGAATCTAAATGAGTTCGTGGATGATAAGAGTGGGGAGGGAGAGAGTGGAGGGATCAATTCTTCTACATCTGAGACATTTTCAGAGAAGGTACGACTACCCAGAAGGTGGTTGCAAAAATGACAACTCCAGCTTTGCCAACCCCTTAGCAAACTAAAGCAAAGCCGTCGTTTGTAAGCTTTTTTTTTTAAAATAGAGAACTAAAGAAAGGAATACAACTAGAATGTTGGGATGTTGAAGACGTTGTTCGTTTAGACATGGATGATGTAGTTCCCATAGGGCAGGAATGGGGTTACTGCCTAGTGGGATGCTTCACTGGTCAATTCCCTGAGTTGAAGGCTATTGAAAAGCTTATCGCTAAGTAGTATGTACATTGTAAAATGCTCCCTTGTGATGAAGGATAGATCATCTTTCAATTTGGTTCGGACGATGATAGAAACAGTGTGTTAGAAGGAGGGATGTATAAGTTGTTTGGTAAAACTTTGATTCTAAAACGGTTACAAAAGGGGTTTAATTTTGACTATTAGGATTTCATTCAAGTGCTCATCTAGATCAAATTTCGAATATGCCTCTTAAAGTGCAGAATGGATAAGGATTGTTGAAGCTTGGTTGAAGAGAGGGGAAACCTATTTGTACTGATCAGGTCACATGTAATAAAACTCGAATTGGATTTGCTAGCTTATTGGTTGAAGTGGATGTATCCAAAAAGCCAATAACTAGCTTTGAGGTGAACTTGGAAGACAACTTCTTCTTCACTCAAGAAGTCATCTTTCAAACATATTTAAATTATTGCTTTCATTGTAAAAATTTTGGTCACAGTCCCTTTTTTTGTAAAAGTCTAGTCAGGGATACGAAAAATTTAGTTGACAGCTTCCACATCTAAATGGGACAGGCCTGAAATGCAAAATGATGAGAATATGGCAAGGGGTATAGATACTGTGGATAATCAGCATTTTTTTTTGGGACAAATTTCTTTTGAAAAGTGTTGCAAAATTTTATTGATCCACATCCCAAGGAGTCATCATTCAGTGGTCTAAAGTCACGAGAATAGGACATCGCAGACTACTAAAGAGGTATAGATTAAGGATTAAAATGGTCATAGGGTGGGAACTGATGGAAATAAGAGCACATTACCTCAATCCTTGCAGAAAGTCAGTACAGGATCATAGGCTCAGGATACGGGCAGAAGGGGGGTACAATTACTGAAGGTATGGATGGTAACCCGATTCAAGGTACGGGTAGTACTATACTTCGAAGTAACATCTCTTCTCAACTGAAGGGGAAAACTTTAAAGGCTTAGTTGGATGTGTCTAACAGAAATACTAAAGTGGTTCCAGAGGTAGACAAACTGACAGGACTTTGCATGGCTAATAATAGAGGTCAAGGAGTTCTCGACCAATCCAATAAAATAGTTCAGGAAGGAGCAAAAGTGTAAGAGAAGGTTGGTCAAGCTATAACCAATACTAGCCAGGATCATACTATTAAAAGAGGGGTCAAGGGTCAGTTGAGTATCAGATCAGAGAAAGGAGGGGCAACTCATTAGGAAACTCAAGGAGACACTAAACGTGAGAAAGGAAAAAGGGTTGTTTCAAAGCCTAAAAAAGTAGGAGGAGGTAGAACCTCCTCCCACGTGCTATGAATCTATTCTGCTAGAATGTCTGGGGTTTTAATAAGGCCTCACAACAGACTAGTGTTGGTAAGTTGATTAACCACCATCATTGTAAAATTGCTTATTTTTTAGAAATTAAACTTACTAGTGAGGGGTTGCAGTTGCTTATGAGAATTTAGTTTGCTGGATGGAAAGTTTGTCATAATTTTGAGGATATAGATGGTGGGAGAGTAGTGATAATTTGGAATTCGAATTTTTTTTGTTATCAAGTGGAGGAAATGGGGGAGTAGTATATCCATTTCCGTATTCACCGCCTTACCACTCAGAATACATTCTTCCTTTCCTTTGTTTATGGCCTATATAATGTCCCTAAATGTAGGGAATTATGGCAAAATCTGATGAGACTAGGATCGGATATAAATTTGCCTTAGTGTATTTTGGGCAATTTTAACAGTGTTTGTGCTACTAGGGATAGAATGGGTTGTAATCCACCTTCTGCCTATTTTATGAAAGATCTATTATGCTTGCAGGTGTCTCTTGGGTTAGATGATGCACCTTCTTCAGGGGAGTTTTATAGTTGGGACAAGAAACATCTTCGGACTAAACTAGACCGAGTGCTCCTTAACTCAGCTTGGAGTGCTGTAAGGTTGCAATGTTCAGCCAAGTTCCTTAATATGTCACCAGATTCAAACCATCGCCCTATAGTAGTAAGGTGTAATCAGCTAGAATCTCAGGGTAAAAAACCTTTTAAATTCTCTAACATGTGGCTCCAACATCCCTTGCTTTAGGATATTCTTGGCAATAGTTGGGAAATGCTAGTGGAAGGTACAAAATAGTTTATCCTTTGTCAGAAATTGAAGACTCTTAAGCTTCCTCTGAAATTATTAAATGCTGAAGCATATGAACACATTTCGGCCTAGGCCAAAAGGGCGATAGATGATTTCCAGCAGGCATACAAACTGTCCTTGAGCATACCTAAGGACAATGTATTGCACCAAGCAGTAGTGGACAAAAGAAAGAAAGCTGAATTTTTCATGGATGCGTAGAGAAAGTTTTTTCAGCAAAAAGGGAAATTCACGCATCTCCTTGAAGTTGATAAGAGCACCAAGTATTTTCATGCAGTGGTGAGGAAACAAGGGTTGCTAAATGCAATTCTACAAATTATCAAAGCAGATAGGTCTCAGGCACTCTCTATGAACTAAGTTGCTATTGATTTTATCAGTTTCTATACAAAGCTGCTTGGCTCCTCTATCTCTGTTCAATCTACTGACTAGTTGGTGGTGAGCTATGGACCTCGTTTAAATGAAGAGGCTCAGGAAGGTTTGGTGGCACCAATTTGGGATAAGGATATAAAAATGGCTTTATGGGATTTTGGGAATGATAAAGCACCAGGACTGAATGGCTACTCATCATGCATGTTTATGACTATCCCGGGTATCCTTCCACCTAAGTTATCACAACCACAGTCAAATATCGAATCTCACTTAACTAGCATTGTTCGTAGGGTTTATACCTCAACAACCCATTTGAATCCAATTCTATATCCTAATGAGCCATTTCAGATTTCTCCCTAAACTCTTATTTTCGAGTCTACTATTCACCTTAAATCAGAGAGTGTAATTTATATAATTTGGTCTTATAAGCAGAAAGTAGACGAATCTTCAAAACACAGACAATGGCTAAAGGTAGAAGAAATATCAAAGGCAGATGGAGTGAAACACAGATGGAAGCAAAGACAGATGATACGCCAAAAGACAGACAAAGTGTCTAAAAATCTCAAAGGCAGACGAAATTCAACAGACAAACGATAGCAAAACATAGACGAAAGCAGGACATAGATGGAAGAAAAAGGCAGATGCTAAGAGGTGAAACATAGAAGATAAAATTCAAACACAGACGAAGCACTAAAACACAGATGCAAAGCCAAAAGATAGATGATAAAAGTCAAAGCTGATCTCAGAAGTCAAACATAGATGATAGAGTTCAAACACAGACAAAGGGAAACACAGACGATAGGCAAAACATAGACGATTCCTTATGTCAGTGTTTTCCTTGCATCTGTGTTATGACGTCATCACAGACAATGGACGAATACAAAACATTGACAATAAGTGGTTAACTTAGATGATAAAGTAGTCAACCACAGACGATAAAACATAGATGATACATCTTTACAGACGAAACGTCTATGCTCTTGGACATCTCTAAGTCTTCATCAACTCTCATATAAACACCTAAGTATTCATACATGTCCAGTGAAGAAACAGAGCATATCACCTTTCCATATCTAACTCTCTACACTAATCTTATATGTCATTTTATTTCTATTTTGACTCTAAGAACCATTTCACAACACCTGATCACTAATAATCCATCACAACCCAAATAACACCATATCTCCAATATTTTCATCCCCTTATCACAGTGTTCAAGAATATAATTATATGAAAATGCATGTTCATGCAGATGACAGTAACTTATCAAATTTATTTTAAAATCTCAAATTCTAAAGAATTTATTCACTAACTTTTTGTTCAAAACCTCCAAGATCCTCAACGATCCCCAAAGCCTTAATTTCATGCAAAATCACGTACCTCTTTGTGAACACTAACCAATTTTTGATTTTTTTTCTTAAGGAAGAAGAAACACTTTAGGAGTAAAGGAAATGATAAGGGATATAAAGAATTAGAGTTAACTCTCAGAAGGAGTTTGATGGAAAACTCTGTGCATGGGAAGAAATTTTGGAGAAAATGATAACAAGGGAAGAACTTAAGAAAAGTACCAACCCTTTTTTAACTCTCGAATTACTCAAACTTCTAACACATCATAAAAGAAACTTTACACTTGTCATCTTCCTAAAGTCTATGTTCTGACTTAGTCTCTTTTGAACTAACTCTCTTTAACTCTCATCTTTACAAACCAACTGTCTCCAACTCCTCATTTGATTTCTTCTCTTCTTCTTTTTTTCTAATTTTCCATAATACTCTGTATGTAACACCCCATTCCTAATTGACATATGCATGTATGTCCATCAGATACACGTGTACGTGCCTGTCAGAAATGACTTGTTAACTAACTCACCTTCTCTATATATAACATGGCATCATACTAAACCAATAATCACATATTTGAAAAACCCAAAAAGTTATCACATTATATCAAACCATGATTTACATTGTTTCATATATAACAATATCATCCATGTTTGTACAACATTATCTTATAAACATAAACAACTTAGTACACACCACATACTATAAACTCAAAAGAAAACAACTATGTCCTCAATCCCAGCTGACTAACCTTCAAACCAAATTTCACAGTAACAACTGCACAAAATATGCTTCTACCAAGTCTTACAAGCTAGGTCGTCTCACTCTCGAAGCTGAAAAGTAATGACACAATTTTGATGAGTTTTGCGAACTCAGTAAAGTAACCATCCTCAATGGTTCACTCATATCATAAAACAAGATCAATTATAATAGGTAATAACACAATTCAAAGCCACTTGACAGTATCAAATACTATCAAAGATAAATCATTTCTCAGTTAAACAATTCAATCATATAATGACATTCACACAGCTTTGCAAATCATTTAATGAATTCAAATTATATGTGGATGCGATATGCATGAGACTCACATTCATTTTTATATTGTTGAGACTGCGTGCTTTTACAATGTCCACAATTGTTGGGCTCAGTCAATCAATCTGTGACTAATTGATCACAATAAGCCATAGGCTCGAACCACATATGCAGGAGCTTAAAGCTCTTATTAGTAACAGTATCAGTAGCAACACCAGTCACAACTCCTTAATATTACATCCATCGGATGAAGTTCATGCCACAGTTTAGTCATTAAATTCAACCACTTTCATTAGCATGTCATATAACAGTATATCGGTCTCATTATCAATTACAGTAACAATCATAGTAGCAGTGGTCATCAGACTAGGTCCGGCATTCAACTTTTCAGTTGAGAATCAGAAAATCATTTATGCAGACGCATTCAAATTCAATCAGCACTTCTAATATCATTTTCATGCATCAAAATGCCTCGAACAAATATTGTCCGTAATCCAGTACACAATCAACACTATCAATCATATTACGAAGCATCTAGTTTTGCACATTCACATCCAAGTAGTAGTTTAATATCTCAATCCGATATCACAGTCATCGGACCTTTATTGTCTAGAGTCAACAATCAAGCCTCATTCATTCAAACATTTCAAAACAAAAATTAAACAAACAAGTAATTAAATGAGAATGTCTAGGTTACTCACAGTACGCTCTGGGAAGCTATTGCTTGGATGGTCCGGCATTGTCCGATTGACGTCCGATGTGCTCTTTTATAACATACACAACACATTTACAATATATCACATTTTTGCACTAATATAAGTATTCCTTTATGCACATGTACTTATATAAAATATGCACAATGCATGTCCAATGACAATTCTGGGGTATTTTATTGTGATCCTTATCAACAATTCATTTAGATATCAAAGCACTCATTAATACCATTTATATTTATAATTGGACCAAAATAAATCAATGTCAACACGAATTTCATAATTCTATTGACCACTCAGATTTTTCTTTTGATATACATACGGGTCAGTTTTGCTTGCAAAATCTGATAAAGTAAATGGCAAAATTAGGTAACACTTTCCTATGGAAAATTGCTTAACAATGTCTTAAGTTTCCAATGACTCCAAGATCATCCAATTTGATTCAATATACTATGATTTATGCTCACAATATGACAGATTGTGTATATTTGAACATTTGGCTAATATATGATCATCCCCTGGAATTGCACAACTCATCTCTTTCAGCTCAGATATCCAAAAATTACAAACCTTATACCAATTTAAATCTAAGATAATAAGCTACAACTTTGGTGCAAACACCTTAGTCTAATTCAGCCTACATCAATATAGTTTATTCAATAATAACAGGACCTGATTTCTGCCCCTGGTAGTGCTACTGCCTCATCCAAGACGCTCAAGTTCAAAACCCTTAAGGATAGAATTCAAATTCAGTTTCTTCTTAACATTTGTATCCAAATGTCTCTAGTTCATTGTAAATCAAGAATCATTTCATTTTTAAATCTACAGATCAAAATATAGCTAAAATACTGAAACATGTTCAGTAAAAACATTTCAGTTATCAAATTCCAGCACACCTCAGCTTTTTAATCCTAACACACCCTTTCGGGATAACTTTCGATGATCATTATGACAAGGAAAATGGTGTATTTCAGTAACACTTTCTTCTTGATAATTATTACACTATGTTTCTAGTTTCTAATAACACAAAAATCGTACAATTTCATTCAGTATACTAAAAGTTATACCTAAAACAGTTCAGACTATTTTTAAACTGTAACAGAACTCCAAACTCTACTTCCATCCAGATTTTGAAATGCTTAAAGACAGAACTAACATTTGGTCTCTTCAGAAAAGTTGTAGAAATATGTCTCTAGTTTAATTTGAATCAAGAATCAACTTATTCAAAAACCTGCAGCTCAATTTATAATCTGAAAACCGAACCATGATCATGAAAGTTTTCCAATTCAAAACATTCCAGCTGACTTCCACATCAACAACTTATACAATCTTTGATAATACAATCATCATAATCACATGCCTTAAAGATCAGATTTCTACTTACTTGTTAAGCTTAACATCTCCTTCAAAACCTCAAGCTAAATCAAGCCCTCCAAGCTTGCAAGGATGTCACAAAGTAAAGGTAAAAATAGGAACAACAAAAATCTGGTGCTTTGACTATCTTGTAAAGGTTCAACATATGATGTTGATCTGGTCATTTAGTGAGGTTGAACCCAAACTACAGAGTTGTATGTTAGTAGAAACTTTCAGTGGAGAAAGGAGAAGAAGATGGTGGATTTTTCCAGCAGCAACATAGCTTAATTCAACTAGGTGCAAGGTGTCTCCAAACTACCTTAACATGTGTCATTTGGCATGTAAGCCATTTATCACTTCCATAAGCCACCAAATGTCACCATTTAATAAGTCCATATGTCTCCTAATTATTGGTCCACATGTCACATATAAATTTGTCCAATTGTCATTTATTTACTAGTCCACTTGTCACACATTTAACTATGCCAAATGTCTCTCAATTTTAGGCTTAATCATCCAAAATTTTCATGTACCAATTTATCCTACCACTTAACATTTGTCCTAGTCTAAATTACCACACATTCACCAAAAATTCTGAAATAATGCTAATGGTTTCTAAATAAATTTTGAATACAAATAACTCACAATTAACATTTTATTCACATTTAAAATCAATTATACCCGGAAAATGTCAATGAATGCATGTACAAATAATTGTAATGTGCAAAATCAATAATTTCGTGTATGTGTATTCAATGAATGCATGTACAAATAATTGTAATTTGCAAAATCAATAATTTCGTGTATGTGTATGCCACATTATGCATAAACATGAGTTATGCTTCCTAATTTCTCAATAATCTCTAATAATCACCATTTTAACCCTAATTCAACTGATAGGATGTTACACTATAACTTACAAAAATAAGTCCTAAGTTCACCAAATTCATAAATCTCACAATTCTACTAACCAATAATATTTTCGATATAGAAACATTTATACTTCTCAAAAATTCACAATTCAATCCAATTATACCCGGAATTATTCATGAATGCATGTACAATTAATTTCATGTGTAGAAAAGTTCACTATTCACTTGTATGAGCATGTCATATTATGCATGAACATAAAAATGCATCTCTTGCCTCTCACTAAACACTTCTATTTACTATTCTAACCTTCCCATAGGTAATGGGATGTTACACCAAGTGCCAAAGGTTGGTTATTACTCATTCTGCCTTCGCGGATGATCATATGCTCTATTTAAGAGGGGATTATGCTTCCATACACCTCCTTGTGACTTCTTTGGTTGAATTGGGTTGAGTTGTGGGATCATGGGTAAACCCCTCTAAATCCAACATGTATCTAGCAGGCATGTTTGGATGAGAGAGAGAAAACATTCTATAGATGGTGGAGTACCCATTAAGGGAGTTCCTAATTCGATACCTCGAGATACCTTTGGCTCCTATGAAGGTATCTGCTGCTCAATTCTCTATTCTGCTTGAAACAGTGGAATCTTTCCTTAATGATTAGAGTGGGAAGTCATTGTCTTATGCTGGAAGAATTGAGCTGATAAACTCTGTTATCCAAGGGGTTCTCTCATTTAGGTTTCAGGCATTTCCTATTCCTACTACAATATTAGAGAGGTTAACCACTATGTGTAGCCTTTTCTTGTGGGGAGGAAAACACTTTCGGGTAGCATAGGATAACTTATGCGTCCTTCAAGAGGAGGGTGGTTTGGGGTTGAAAAATTTCAAACTGTGGAATTTGGCTGTTCTTTCAAAGGTGCTATGGAATATCCACTCTAAAATAGATTCTCTTTGTGTAAGGCAGACTCATGAGGTTTATTTAAAAGGCACAATAGCGTGGGATTGGATGCCTAATAGCTGTGATTCTACTCTTATGAAGAAGATAGCAATATCATATTTTGGTGGAAAAAATGGGAGGCCATGGGCCTGTGGAAAATGAGCTACGATAGTTGTGCATGAATGAGCATCTTTCCTTGGATGTCATTTATTTGAAAACAGTACATCCCACCTAAATTCTCTATCATAGCTTGTCTTAGTCGTCTCAGTAGGCTACCAACTAAAGATAATTTGCTCTTTCTAGATATTGATAGAACTTGCATTTTATGTAAGGTGGATACAGAATTAGTGGAGCACCTTTTCTTCAAGTGCTGGTATACTAGTGTACTTTGGCATGGTATCTATGACTGGTTAGGTATGACCTAGCCTCTGACCACTCCACATAGTGCAATCAAAGGTATTTGACGAGATTACACAAGAGCGCCTCTTAGAAGCAAAGCAACTAAATTGGTTATTATTTGCATTGTGTATATAATTTGGAAGATAAGAAATGTATTCTAGTTAGAATCTAGTTCTTTTACGAGCTATAAAGTAATAGTTAGTGGATTTCCATATTGATTTGATTTAGTGGTGAAATACTAAGGTACTAAATGCTTATAAACCTATTGCTTCCCTTTTGTGATGTTGTTTTGGAGAGGAGCTGATCAAAGAATGTCCATACCACCTTTTGTCTTGATTAGTGCTGTTCTTCTGCACTATTCCATTAGGGGGTAATGATCACTAAAGAGGAAGATGAGGTGGTTGATTTGGGTTATTGATGACAGAAGACTGAACTTTGGTGCCTCTAGAAATGTTGGGGGGTGTTGTGTGTGTTATTGTGCTACTTGGTTGATATAGTTTGCCTGGTGCTTTCTATGTTGTAGTCTAGTTATCGGCTCAACATTTCCTATTGAGGATGGAGAGAAAGTGTATAGTCGGGTTTCCAGATGTTGGAGCCTACTAGGGTGGCAGTCTTATGTGAAATCTTTGTAAAGTGTTCTTTGATCTTTCATTTAGATGTCATATTGGTGCAAAGGAGAGAGGATGTCCAGGTCACTCTTTTGCTTCAGTGGTGGCAATAGTATTGCTGGATCCTAGCTAGCGTTACTGATCAACATTAAAGTTATTGTTCACAGAAGTGGCTAATATAAGTTGTTTAGATCATGTTCAGGTCTTTTCTGCTATGGTTGGTTGATCCTAGTTCTTGAGATATCCTGAAGATGAGGCAGAGTAAACATTAGATGCTATTGTTTATGGACGGAAACACTGTTCATGGATGGAAGTACTACTTATGGATGAAAGTACTATTCATTGATGGAAACACGGTTCATTGATGAAGTACAGTTCATTGATGGACACACTGTTCATGACTGCAGGTACAATTCATGGCCAGACGTATTGCTCAATG
The DNA here is from genome assembly GCA_027563595.1 of Erythroxylum suave. Lineage (NCBI taxonomy): Eukaryota > Viridiplantae > Streptophyta > Magnoliopsida > Malpighiales > Erythroxylaceae > Erythroxylum > Erythroxylum suave. The sequence goes on along the minus strand of JAOSBN010000005.1, from coordinate 42,133,818 downwards.
TTTGATCCATCCACTATTCATCATATGAGGTTTTGTTTGCCAGATTTACTATTCATCGGTCGAAAGTTACTATTCATGACCGGAAGTTGATGTTCATGACAAAAGTTACTGTTCATTTTTTGATTTGCAATGCACTATCAGATCACTACCGGCATCACTATTCATGACAGTAGTTGGTTTCTAGGAGTTGCAAGCTACAGTTTAGTTTTGATTGATTTGTGAAATTGTTGGCCTAACCTCTTTTTGACTGTATTGGGGTATTTGGTAGAAAGGATACCATCTAAGAAGGACAGAGAGGCGGTTAACCCCTTAGTATAGAACATGTGACAGAGGGCTTGTTCTTTATCCAAAACCCAGTGGGAGAGGCAAGGACTTGAAACGGTCTTTCAAGCTGTTCTATCGATAAAGGCGGGGAAGACCTTTTCAAGAAGGTAAGCTTTGGCTTTCTCAGTGCAAGGCTTTTCTTCCTTTGGGTGTTACTATAGTAGACTTTGGAACCATCTCTTTGTCTGTATTTTGATTAAGGTTCTTATTGATTATTACGGGTCAGGGTATGCCCCCAAAGATCATGTACATATCATTTTTGGTATAATAAATTTACTTTTTACCAAAAAAAAAAGAAAGAGCTATCAGTAGTGTGCGTTTTTTGAGTGGTTCTCTCAAGCCTTGGGCGATTCCTCGCGAATCCTCCCTAGTTCTCGCATTAATTCTGATCAGATTCCTTCTTTCTGCTTTGGTTTTAACCCCTTGATCATCTTGGTTATCACTAGTTATTGGGTGTGTATTTGGTAATCTATATTCACACCTTTGTGGACTCCCAAAGATATGGTTACTGTCCATCACTTCCAATTTATTCTGATTTAACATCAGCGACTTTTTGGAATTAATGTGTGTTGGTGGGAACCAGTTCCCCCGACTACATTCACATCGAGTTGGGATTTGATTAATTGTTCTGATTTAGTTGCTAGGCATCTAGCGTTGAATAGTGATTGTTATCAGGACATTTGGGCTTAACTCCCTAGAAATTGCAGTAGATTGGAATTATGGGGAAGAAAACTAAAACTCAATGTAAAGGCAGACATATCACTGCCTAATGTGTCTTAGGGTTACTCTCTCCCTCAAAGATGGTGACTGGTAGAACATCTGATACTGGTGACATTGATGAACCAGAGGAAACAATTCAGAAACTTAAACAGTTGAGCAAATGGACACTAAAAGCTGGTGTTGCGAGTAGGCATGGAATTGAAGTGCACATTTCACCTGATGAGTTTCCAGGCCAGAACTAGATAGAAGGACAAGGACACAGTGCCTACCGACATAATGCAGGTTACTGTTTGACTTTTTCTAGTAATGTAGATTCTGGTCACGTGTGTGTTAAAGAGCTGGGGGATGATGGAGCATCCACAACTAATGAGGAGTCTCAGGAAGGGAGTGAAGGAAGTGAAGAGCAAACCTCCTCTGATAACATAGAGGAAGAACAGTCTACAGAGCACCTGCTTTACAAAATGCGTAGCCGAACTATTAGTACCAAAACTGACTTATCAAAACAATCTTTCTCTAACCTATTTAGACATAACGGAGAGACAAAGAATGGGCTCCCATTGGTATATACACCTGTAGTGGTTGCAGTTACTATGAAGGAAAAAGATATACGGTCGGTTGAGGAAGATTGGGGGTATTATTTAGTTGACTGTTTTACCTAAAGGTTCCTGGGGATGAAGGCTGTGGAGGATCTGATGACAAAGTGGGGAGTGCATTATAAACTCCTTCCACATAAACATGGGTGGTTAGTCTTTCAATTTGACACAGATGAAGCACAGACTAGTGTTCTTACAGGGTGCCCTTACATAGTGTTCAGCAAAACATTGCTATTGAAGACTTTAACCCCTGGATTTTTTTTAATTATCAGAATTTTTTAAAGGTTCCAATCTAGATTAAACTTCCGAAGGTACCTTTGGATCTATAGAATGTAGATGATTTGTCCAAATTAGGGTCTAGGGTCAGTAAACCAATTTGTATAGACCAAATTACAACCACCAAAACTAGAATTGGATATGTTCGAATGCTAGTAGAAGTGGATGTTTCCATGGAGCTTGTTACGACCTTTGAAGTAAATATGCCTAGGGACATCAACTATACTCAAACGGTTGTGTATAAAACTTTTCCAAGCTATTGTTGTGTTTGTAAACAATTCGGCCATAACTTGTTTGTTTGTAAAAGGAGGGCCCCCAAGGTGACTAGGGAGGAGAGCAGGGCAGGGGCAACACAGGGGGATGAGACTGTGTACAATCCGAATACTGGCTCCACTACTGTAACCATTGCACAACTGACTGGAAACAAACAAAAATTGATGGGGAAAGAATATAATGAAGGAGGAAGACATAAGGGTGTCATAGAAATATCAAAAGAAGTCATTGGAGGGGATGAGAGTGAGAATTTTTCTTCAGTTCAAAAAGGATTACAATCAGAACTGAACCAAATTGAACATAATACAGAGGTGGGCAATGAGGGAGTGCAGAAGAGAACACACAGTAGCCATAAGAAGGAAGGTCTAGCAAATGCTCAAGCTCAGGAAAACCAGTTAGACAGGAGGGAGCCAACCGAAACAGCAGGGAGGAAGAACCAAAATCTAACAATGTTGCTAGGCCAAGCAACAAATGACAACAATTTTCAACTAGGGCAGAAGTGAGTAATCAAGGAGGAGAGGATTGGCAGAGAGTACCAGATACACTTGGAAATAAGGTCAAGGAGCTTATTATTTAGTAGTCAAAACCAGTGCAAGGAGGTAAGGGTTTGTTGGAGTAGGGAAGTCAAGTCAGTTATATAGGACACAATGAAGTGCATACGACTGGGACTAGTTCAGGGCAACTGACTAAGCCACTGAAGCAAGACAAGTCTTCTAAGATTGCTAATAGAACAACAACCGCATGGAGGAATAAGGACACTTAGCCAAGTAAATTGCGCCCAACTAGGGTTAAAGCAGTTTTAGCCAAAGGACTTAGAGGGGAGAGGCCCTCCAGCACTGTCAAATGAACATTTTTTGCTGGAATGTCCGAGGTTTAAACAAAGCCTTGAGACAAAACCGTGCTGCTACACTAGTTAGACAGCACAAATGTAAATTACCATGTATTTTAGAAACCAAACTGAATATGGCTGGCTTAAAAATGATGATGCAAAATTGGTTTCAAAGTTGGGAAGTGAACCAGAATTTCGAAAGGATTCTAGGAGGCAGAATATGTGTCATATGGAATCCTCAGTGTTACAAGTGTGATATTTTGGCTATAGAAGAGTAGTTTATACATTGTCAAGTGTATTGCTTAGTTTCATAGCAAAGCTTCATGGTTTCCTTTGTGTATGGACTTTACAGTGTCACCAAATGGAGGGAAATATGGCAACAATTGCTGGAGATAGGGTCAGCTATATCCCTACCTTGGATGCTACTCAGAGACTTTAATTATGTTTGCATTGCAAGAGAGAGAAAGGGCTGCCAACCCCCGTCTACATATCTAATTAATGACTTGGTTGATTTTCGATGTTCCCCCGGATTGGAAAATGCTCCTTTTACAGGGGAGTTCTTCACTTGGAAAAAAAATCTCCTTTGGAAGAAATTAGACAGGGTTTTGCTTAATCAAGGATGGAGGTCAGACGGGTATGATTTTGCGGCCTACTTCATATAGATGCTCCCGAATTCAGATCACTTCCCTATTGTAGTCAACTTCAACCATTCCACCTCAACAGGGAATAAACCTTTTAAATTCTATAATATGTGGCTTGAACACCTGGACTTTCAGAGAATTGTCACTGATACTTGGGGGTGGGTAGAGGTGGGATCAGCCTAGTTTATTCTATGAAAGAAATTGAAGAAATTGAAGAAGCCCTTGAAGGAACTAAATCACCATGCATTTGGCCATATATTCGACAATGTAAAAGAAGCAACAGAAAAATTTCAGTCAGCGTATAAAGTATCTTTACAACATTCGAATGATCATAGACTGAAATAAGAGTTAGAGGAGAAGAGGAAAGTTATAGGGTTCCTAATGGGGGCTGAGTGAAGGTTTTTTCAACAAAAAGAAAAATGTACACATTTAATGGAAGGGGATAAAAGCACAAAATACTTTCATACCAATGCTAGGAAAAAATGTGTGCAGAACCACATAACCCACTTATTGAAAGAAGATGGATCCAAGACTAAGTCCATTGGGGAAGTGGCAGATTGTATGGTTATTTGCTATCAAGACTTGCTTGGCAGCACAGTAGCAACAGTAAGGTCGAATAGGAATGTGGTTAACATGGGACCTAGACTGGAGTTGAAATCTCAAGAGGTTTTATTGGTACCCATCCTAGATTTTGAGACTAAACAAGCCATGTATGACATTGGGGATGAGAAAGCCCCAAGCCTAGATGGATACTCCTCAACTTTTTTCAAAAAGTAATGGCAACTAGTAGGGTTGGATGGACTATTGGCAGTGAAGGAATTTTTTTATCTCTAAGAGGCTATTAAAACAAGTCAATCACACTATCCTTACCCTTCTCCCAAAGACTAAATTTATCCTGAAAGTCTCAGACTTTCAACCGATTGCTTGTTTGAATGTTGTGTACAGGGTGATAAGAAAAATCCTATTAGTTAGAACGACTTTATTAGTGTGATAGTTGATTGATGATGTAGAGGCTATGTTCACACCAGGTCAATGAATGCTTGAAAATGTTTTCCTAGCCTAAGAACTAGTGAGATGGTACTTAAGGAAGAGGATTTCTCCATAGTGTATATTAAAAGTAGACATCACAAAAGCATATGATACGGTGTTATGGGACTTTTTGGAATTTACGATGAATAAGTTAGGATTCCCCCCCCCCCACCCCGCAATTTGTAAGGTGGGTCATGGAGTGTGTTACTACCTCCTCCTATTCTATTGTCATTAATGGAACTTTACATGGGATGTTTCAAGGAAAAAGAGGTCTGCAGCAAGGAGACCCAATGTCTCCAATTTTATTCTTCTTATGGCTTGAATACTTCTCTCGGTTGCTCAAGGTTAAGACTACTCAGGCAAGCTTCCATTTCCACCTGAAATGTCAAAAATTAGGCATCACTCATTTTGCATTCGCTAATGATCTTATGGTCTTTTCAAAAAGAGATTACTCTTCTATCCAAATTCTCATGGAGGCATTAAGGGAGTTAAATGCAGTTGCAGGATTACGGATAAACCCTACTAAATCTAATATATACCTAGCCAATGTATGGAAAAGACAAAGAAGACATTCTACAAATGGATACATTTCTGGAGGACGAGTTCCCAGTGGGAAACTTAGGGGTCCCTTTGGCTCCTTTTAAAGTCTCAGTTGCTCAATATTCAGTCCTTATAGAATCTATGGAGGATTACATTAAGGCTTAGATAGGAAAGTCCCTTACATATATGGGAAGGATTAAATTGGTCAATTTAGTTATGCAAGGACTGTTATCGTTTTGGCTACAGACCTTCCCTGTAGTAGCCACCATTTTGGAGCCGATTAGCTCTATTTTTTTGGATGTTTGTATAGGGGTAAGCATTATAAAGTTGCCTAGCAAAATATGTGTGCACCTAAGATGGAAGCAGGCCTAGGGCTGAAAAATTGCAAGAAATGGAATTTAGCCTTGTTATCTAATGCCCTATGGATTATCCATATCAAAGCTAATTCCCCTTGGATACAGTGGATAAATAAAGTATACCTTAAGGGCACGTTGGTATGGGATTGGCAACCACATCCTAGAGACTCTTGCATAAATATGAAATATGCTGGTGGAGAAAATGGGAGGGCGATGGGGTGTAAGAAAGGCTATCTATATTGTGTTCCAGTGGTACACTATCTTCCATGAAAGTGTATGAATTATTTCGGACAAAACATAACATCCCACCTTGGATGTCCTTTATATGGAAGTAGTATAACCCTCCCAAGTTTTTAGTTATTGCATGGTCGAGTCTTCGGAACCAACTCCTTACCAAATACAATCTAATGTTCTTAGAGATGGACAGATATTGTAGCTTATGCCAAGTGGAAGCTGAATCTGTGGACCATTTATTCTTCAAATGCTCCTTCACGAGGTTTGTTGGAGTCATATCCGAAATTGGATAGGAATGTCTAGACCAATAATGTCCCTCTCCAATGCAATTCAGTGGATTTGCAAAGATTACCGAGAAGCCAAGTTGAGAAGTAAAACAACCTGACTGGCATTACTCTCCACTATATACATGATTTAGAAGGCAAGAAATAAAGTTAGCTTTGATGCTACTTCATTATCCATGCTTGATGTCATTTATAAAATTAAAATTGTCATGTATAAGATTCTTTATCGATTGTATCCCAGTGATTTGATAAACTTTTGACATAGTTTTATGCGTGGTAAAATTCAACAGGGGAGTCAAGGTAAATAACATAACATAAAGGGTAGAGGGATGGCTGATGTGAAGCAGTAGGCAACACTCATAATGCTACTTCCCCTATGTAGAAATTCAGGTTGGGGTATGCCCTTCAGGACCTTGTAACTTGGTATGGAATTCGAATGTATGATGCACGTGGGGGAGATATAAAACTAACTTGGATATGGTGGAAGAGGGTAGATGATATGCTGATCGCAGCTCTGTCGATTCGATCTTATGATCGATCCTTGGAAACCGGTCAAATATATAAAAGTTCCAAGATTGCGGTATAGGT
>JAOSBN010000005.1:42096039-42125393 GCA_027563595.1 Erythroxylum suave | reverse complement strand
TATTTCAGTAAAATGAAAACGCTCCAGATAGGTCTTTTATCATTCAACACGGAACTTACTAAAAGTAACAAGCCCCATTGAGGCAATGTTGCACGTAAGTAATTCCGAAGGCCAACTTGGAATGAGAAATCACATAATTAGAAAAGTTCAAAAATAAAAATGCAAATAACCGAGGACTAAGTGAGATCCTGACCTAAGCCCTATGGAAGGAAACATTTAAAGAAAGTGTCGGCATTTTCGAATGTCAATCCGCTTTCGCCCCTAAAACCATTCCAAGCAATCGAAAGAAAGACGACCTAGTTAAGCTCAGAATTCAACGACGGAAAGACAACCTCATAACCAACCAACTAAGAGCATCCCAACTACAATTAACAAAGAATAGGACCCTAGTTACACACAAAACCTAGATCCACATTACATGTCTGATCATAAACAATTCTAATTCAAAAAATTGGCAAACTTTAACAACCAAAACAACAAGAATCGACATCAGAAGCAACAAATCCTACATCTCTCTAACTAATTCATGAAATCACCCCCAAAAGTCCATGAGCAAAAATTAAAAATACAAAAAAGACACTCTTCCTGCAAAATTACGAATGAATATAACTCTTCTATCAAAATCAAACTCACCAACTGATTGTAAATGGAGTAAACAGAGGTCAATCCAGCGAAAACGAGAATAGCGAGCACAATTAGTGAAGGAGTTCTGAGATTGTGAAGAGAAAACCTTGAATCGTCGTTGAAGTAGGAGAACATGAGACAGGACCAGAAGGGTCGGTTGTGATCTCTAGAGAAATGGTGTAATGGTTAAAAATCAAGGGCAAAACCGCAGCCGCTGAAAGAGAGATGAACTTTGGCTTCACAAAAACACTACCTTTGACTTCACAAATGCGCACTTCTCCTTTTTGACATATAACTCATTGTTCCTTAAAGCTTGAAAGGCATGTTGTAGATGTATAGTATGTTCTTCCAATGATTTGCTATACACAATAATGTCATCTAAATAAACAATAACAAATCGATCCAAGAAAGGATGTAGTACCTTGTTCATAAGTGTGCAAAACGTTAAGGGCACATTAGTGAGACCAAATGGCATGACCAAGAATTCAAAAGCTCCATATCTCGTCACACAAGTAGTCTTTGGCTCATCTCCTTCGACAATCCTCACTTGTTAGTAACCTAATCTCAAATCAAGCTTGGACAACCATCTTGCATCTTCAAATTGATCAAACAAGTCATCAATTCAAGGGATAGGGTACTTATTTTTCATAGTTACCTTGTTTAGTTCTCGATAGTCAATACATAACCAAAGTGATCCATCATGCTTCTTCTAGAATAGTGTTGGCGCACCATATGGGGCCTTAGAAGATTGGATGTACCCCGCATCCAAAAGTTCCTTCAATTATCTCCTTATGTCTTCCAACTTTGGTGGTGCCATATGATATGGGATTGCGGCAGGGGGTTTAGCACCAAGTTCCAACTTGATCTTGTGATCCAACTCTCTCTTTGGTGCTAGCTTCTTTGACAACTTGGGTGGTAGGAAATCCTTGTTCTCCTCAAGGACATAAACAAAAATCTAATAAATCACCTATACGAATCTCCACATTCTTTGCCACACTACACATGCTCTTAGCTTCCGAGTTTACTGCCTTTATCTAACCATTAGTGGGTGTGTACTTGATGCCCAACTGCTTGGCTTCTTCTTCCTTCATAAAGTTTTTCATAGCACTGGTAGCTACTAAAGCTCTCGTACCTTGTCTAACAATCTTCGTTTCTAAGAACAATCGCTCCTTTTTCTCGATTTTTGGTACATCGAATTTGGGATTGATAGTATGAAGGAATTCTAAGGATCCACATCTTCCCTCAACTAATTTTGAGGTTTCTTCTTCGAGTGCTACAAGCTTGTTCTTCTTCAGATAGCCCCTAATTCAACGAGGTCCATCATAAAGGTAGCACTTCAATGTAGGTTGTTCTCCACCCTTGTCTTCTTTATGGTCTTTGCTTGAACCTTCTTTCGGCTTGCCACTCTTCGAAACTCCATCTTTGCCTCGCTTCTTCTCTCCCCACCCTTGCCCTTGTCACTCTTTCGGGACTTAGAGTAGTGGACATCCCTTCTTACTTCATAAAGGGATTCAACTACCGCAATGGCATTAGCAAGGTCACCTCACCTTGCCAACTCTGTCTTGGCCCACAATTGTAAGCCATCACAAAAGGCAAAGAAAGCTTCCTTGTCCGAATAGTCGGGAATCTCAAGGAATACCTCTTGAAATTCTTGAACATACTCTTGAATGCTCTTTGAGTGGGTGAGCCTTAGCAACTTGGCTCGAGCCTCCTTTTCTATGTTCTCGAGGTAAAACTGCTTCTTCAACTCTTTCTTGAAGTTGTCCTATGTGTTCATGGTGTAGGTCCCTTTTTTAATATCATTGTAGCTTCTCCTTCACTACATCATGGTCATGTCTACAAGGTAGAGAGAAGCACTACCGATCATCTAAGCATGATCCGTAATGCCAAACACTTTGACATATTGCTCCATACTCCAAAAGAAGTTATCGATGGCCTTCACATCTCTTGCTCCTCCAAAAACCTTAGGCTCTGGGACATTTTCTTTGGCAGAAGCAGTGGAACGAACAGGTGCCACACCTCCTTGTGTCACCACCATCTTACACAATCCCTCTTTACCTCCTTCAACTTGACAGACAAGCTAGCAGGTGTTTCCTTAAACATAGTAAATTTAGCAACAAGAGAAGATTACAAGGAACTCACCTTTTCGAAAGCATCCAAGGCAACAATATTGACGATCCCATTCATCTCTTCTCGAAGTAGAGACTACTCCTTCTCTAGCTCCTCTACTCTTTGGTCCCAATCATCGATCCTCTTCCGATCTTCCCCTACAGTGATCTCTAACTTTGAGAGCCTAGCCAACACTTCAGCTATGGCATCCCTTGTAGTAGACTTTTCTCCTTTTCCTTTATTAGTAGGAGGAACTCTCTCGGCCTCCCTTCTTTCATGGGTAGTCACTTTGCTTGAACCAGCCATCTCGATGACACCCAAAGGATCTCTAACGTTGCTCTGATACCATTTGTAACAGACTTACACTTTCACCAATACTCGTTTGGCACTTGAGTACACTCGAGTTCCCGAGTCAGTCTTCTACACGAAACACTTTGCTAAAAAGAAGAAGGAATGTGGAAAAATGTAAGAACATTTCTATTAAAGAACCCTCAAGAAAGCTACAATGCACTCTATGATCTTCTATCATCCAAATGAGATAACCCCTAAGGGGTATCTATACTTGCTTCTTCTTAGAATGGATGGTTAAGATCTACTTGATTTAGTGGTTCATATTGACCTTCTAAAATTTTCTACACTACTCTACGTACTTCATATACATTACGTATATATCTACAACATTCTACAAGCTTTTATAAGATTCTATATTGTTCCACAATGTTCTATAAGTTTCCATAAGCTTCTATAATCTTCTACCATATTCTAGAAGCTTCCAAGACCTTCCATAAGCTTCTACTATACTCTAGAAGACTCTTTTGGGCCTCGAACCTCTTCTTGTGGATTTTAAAACATATGGAACGTGACACTATGCACGCAATAATCCATTGCTTTGAACACTTGGACTATATTTGTTTAAGAACAAATTTGTGGAACAATGGAAATCATTTGTAAAGTTTGGGCACCGTGACGTCCCTTATGTTTGTTACAATTATCCATTGCTTTGAATGAGGGGAGTTTGATTGTCGCCTTTATTCAACGAGGATATTTTCGTTTTGGCACTATGTACGAATAGACCTTGCGTCTGAACAAAATTTGTGATCCATCTCTTTATAAGAGTAATCGTTCATTACTTTCAATTGATACTTTAATTTTAAAATAAAACTGTTTGGATACAAATTTTTAATTAAATATTACTGCTAATTATTTAATTTAATTATAATTGACACTTTTTTAAGTAAAAGACTAAATTAGCCTTTTAATTCTTCTAAAAGGCATAGAAACATAAACCTCAAATTAGTGGGGTTAATATCTGATTCTAATATTTTTAAAAAAGGTTTTTGTTTATTATGATTTAATTTTGATTTTAATATTTTAATTTTAAAATAAAACTATTAGGATATAAATTTTTAATTAATTTTAAAATAAATATTATCTCTAATTATTTAATTTAATTATAAGTGACACTTTTTTAAATAAAAGATTAAATTGACCTTCCGATTCTTCTAAAAGACGTAGAAATTTAAACTTTAAATTAGTGGGGAGGCCAACTGGCCTTACACATAGTATTTTTTATAAAAATACATCACAAAGATAGTGGTTCCGGTCACGTGTATCTGAGAATTAATTGCGATACATTTTATAATGAAAATATTATTACAATCAAACCAAATTTAAATAAAAATTTAAAACTAAAATATAATTTCATGAATTGAGTTTATAATGAAAATATTATTATAATAAATCCAAATTTAAATAAAAATTTAAAACTAAAATATAATTTCATGAATAGAGTTTAATTTTAAATTTTTATCATAAAATAAAATTTTTGAGTTAAACTTAATTCGATTTACTTTTTTTTTTTTAAAATATATATTTTTTCAATCTAGTATTTATTCATAATCAGATTTCTTCTCAATCTCCTTCCCAACGTTGTTAATTTTGGATCATTTCGTTTAGACTAAACTATATAAAATTTTGAATATTAGTGATGCCGGGTAATACAATGAAATATTAAACATAATATACTAAATTTAAAGGACTAAACTAAAAAGAGAGATTTTTATGATTTAATATTTTTAAACAATAAAAATAGTTTTAAAATAGTTATTATGTCTAAAAATAAAATATCTTTACATTAATTTTAAGAAACAGAGTATCAAAATAAAATAAAATATTTCTATTTTAATCATAATATTGAATTAAATTTTAATTATATTAAATTAAATACCTATTTTATAATTTTTTAAAATTTACCCAAATATTATTCAGTGATAAAAAAATTTAGTATACTGTACCAGTACTATATTGTCACAAATTGCATTCCAAAGAAATTTTTACAGCTTAATTTTTATATTAAATTTTCATTAAGTATTTTTATTTTGTAAACATTATTTTTATATTTTTTCAATTTCAATATTTGTGTTTAATTTATTTTAAAAAAAATTATTAATCAATCTTTTTCTACTTTAAGTATATAATAAAGGCATATGAATTCATTTAGGTATAATTAAAATATAGAATAAAATAGGGGTATAATCATTTGACGCTCATCCTTATTGTTAATTTGATGTTTTCTCCTTCAACTTTAGTATAAATATATTTAATTAAAATCTTATTATCATATATAGTAATTTAAATTTTTTAATTTAGTATTTATTTATTTAACTTTGTAATATTAACTACTAATAAGAGAAAGTTAATATAATTTAACTATTGAAGTTGTAATTAATATTAAGTTACCATAAAAGTTTACGTAAGTTCTACTATTAAACAATAAAATTATAATAAAGTATTAAATTTTAATTATATAAAACTAAAAAAAATCAATTTAATTACTTGAAATAATATGATAATCCCAATACTATGCCGTACTATTTATGAAAACAGTTCATATAAACTATGATTCGATATTAAAATGCCACTAAAGACTCCAGCCTCAACAGTAGGAATGATACAAGTCACCTCCACCACCGATTGCTTAGCATAGTATCTTTCATCATCATAGCTGTACTCCAGTCCACTATCTTCGCATTAAAAATTCTATCCAGAGGTCGCATCAGGCCAGAAAAAAAAACAACAGCGATTCAAGTCTCCCAGACTTGTAGCGTAGGCCATTTTGTGCCTGGTCAGCATTACCTTTTTTTGTCCTCAATATACTTCGCTTCAAAATCATGTCCAAGTTCTTTATGCTTTTTCATCAATAATTAGCTCTTTTGTCTAGGGTGGCCCCTAATTCCCAAAAAGTTTCACCGTCACAGACAAAGGTGAATAATTTCGATATTGCATTTCCTCGATCAATACAATTAACACAATATAAATTGTTTGATTTTTATTATAATTTGTGCATTGCAATAATCAGAAATCAGAGAGAGCGATATTGATTAACATACCTCTCTGAATTTCTATTTCAATGGCAAAATTTCAAGTTCTATCCCTCACACAAGAGTGTTCTATGCACGGAATAGAAACGGAAAAATATACAAACACTTGCTCTAATGCCATATGCTGTCCCACCATGTGTTGAACTTATACAAAGCCATTGAACTTGCATAAATCAATTACTTAACTAATTCTTAAACAATATAACAAATTAAATTAAAGCAATTAATAAATATTCAACTTCATAAAGTAAGATATGTAAAAAAAATAATAATATAAAATTTGTCTCAACAATTCCTTTCTTACATTGATATTTGTTAATATTCATATTAAATTCTTGACAATAATGACCTCATTTTGCAACCTTTGGTGAATATACGAACGATCTGAGTTTCACTTATGTATTAGATCAGACAATTATTCCATCATTACTAAAATATCTTAAGAAATAAAATCTCATATTAATGTAATTAGTATTTGCTTCTTCCATGTAGAAGTTCAATTATTGAGTTGTTGAAACAAAGAAAAAAGTAACTCTTAGTTATTTGAATTTGAATTCTTTAATTATTCTTCTTAGCTAAATAGCTTGACAAGTACAAGCTATGGTATTAAAAAATTTATTTTTTAAACTTGATAAGTGGCAATTAATTATTTCTTGAATGACTACAAAATAGCACATATCCCAAATATAAAAGTATAACTTGAATTACTCTTCTTATCATTTTAATCTCCTATGTAATCATTATTAGTAAACCCCATTTTGGCTATGTTTGGTTGGACGTAAAGTTTTTAATAGAATTGAATAAAATGGAATGGTTTATAATATAATGGAATATAAACGTGTATAATATTAGAAAATTGTTGTTTGGGAGGGATGAAATGGTTCATAATGTAATATCGTGAAATATTGTTTGAAAGAAGGGTTTATAATGTGATATAGTGAAAAGTTGTTTATAATTTTACATTCCATCCTAAACCTCACCTATACCTCATAAATTAGAGATTTATCATTTTAACTATTTAAGATGGAGTGAGATGGAAGAGTGTAATATGACCTCTTCCATCCTATCCTATTTCATTCCATTTTAAACCCTCATCCAAAATGATGGAAAAATATTACATTACATTTTATTCCATTAATAAACTCTCAACCAAACATAGCCTTAGGTAGAATTTTCAACCTTCTTGTAAAATAGCCCAAAGTTTTTAGGATCTTCTATACATCTATTGAAACTTATAGAATACATTGTGTATGGCCTTGTTACATTTAGATACAACAAACTACCCACATTTTATTTGTAAAGTCTACTGCCAATTTTCTTCCCTTTATGATCGTCATGTAATTTCAAGCTAAACTCAACTAGAGTGCTCACGAGATTATAATCTTTTATATGATATTTGTCAAGAATTTTTCCTATATATCTTAACACCATATTATGCCACTTATATACCAAAAAAGTAATGCATCATACTAGGATCAGACGTGTCAAACTCATTAATCATAGACTTTTTAAATTCTTCAAACATGGTATCATAATTTCCATTAAGTATAAGGTCATCAACGTGCGAACAAACAATGAGCATTTTTCCTTTAGTTTTAATCTTAACAAAAAAGTCAAAAAGTATATGCCCATAAATTATTCCCAATACAACTATACCAACATCGTGGGACTTATTTTAGTTTATAAAGGGATTTATTCAATTGTAAACTTTATGCTCGTTTCAATTCTTGATTATTTTAGTTTATAAAGGGATTTCTTCAATTTGTAAACTTTATGCTTATTTCAAATATTGACATAATCAAAAGGTTGATAAAAATACTTAATTTTCTAAGTACGTACCCATGCAAGAGTGTTTATTTGACATATAACCAGAAAATAGGCAAAATTTTCTATAGAGTTAATGTAACCGCTAATTTGATTGTGTTATTTCTTACAACTATAGCGAATATTTATGTATAGTTGATCCTATATTATTGCTTGTATCCCTTGACCACCACATGTACCTTATTAACTTCACTATTTTCCTTCAACTTTATTTTAAAGACCTACTTTACACTAATATTTTTTGCCTATTTAAATGATTGTATAACTTCTAAGTATCATTTTTTTCAATAACATTAATTTTATCATCTTTCGCCCTTTACCGTTTTTTTGTTTTATAGCACTATCAAAAGTTATAAAGTTACAATATGAAAATAAGGCAAAGTGAGTAATTAGATCTTTAATTCTGAATATCTCATAATCTTCTATCTACGTAGGTTATCTTATAAGCTAGTGAAGAGATTGAGCTTCTTCTTTGTCATTCAACAATTATTAGTGAAGTTTTAGTATTTTTTGCAGTTGAATTTAAATTTGCAAGCATACAAGGTATTGAAAATTGCTTTTATTCAACATTCTTTTTATACAGGACTTAGGTAGGTTGCTACAGAATTCTCTTCATCAAAAACATCTATATTGGTCATAATCTTCTTTATTAATGAGTTGCATACTTTATATGCTTTAAATGCTTCTTTTAGACCAAAAAAAATGTGCATTTTCACCATTTTCATCAAGTTTCTTTTTTTTTTAAAATCCAAGACATGGATATATGTAGTGCATCCAGAGATTCTAAAGTGATCTATAGTTGGTCTTCTCCCATCCAAGTATCTTCTTTTTTTTTTTGAATAAAAAAGGTTAAGCTTAAAGCTCTAATTTATATATTTCAGCTAAAGTGGCTTTAGAACTCTTTCTCTTATCAACAAGCTTCTCACCAGGTTGATAACATTTCTATTTTTTTCTCTTTGATACACAATTTTTTCAGTGTATATATGACTATAAATTCTCTTTATATGTTATCATCTACATAAAAACTTCAAATTCTTTTGAGGAATATTCATCATCATGATTTTTTCGAAAATCCTTAATGATCTTCCCTGCTTCATTTTCTATATAAGCTTTAAAGCTTTTAATTGTAGAGAAACTTTAGGTCAAGAATATACAATATATTAGAGATCTTTTTTCGCAACACTATTCTTGATTCTTAACTTAATATCAACTTTTGTTGTTGCTTCCATCGTAGAACAATCACTAAAACTCATAGTAGAATACAAGTCCTTAGTTGGATTAAATAAAAAAAGACTTAATGCCTTTTATGTAGCTATATCCATATACAAACTATCTTACTCAAATTTCTTTCTATTTTGAATAATTACCAACAATATTTCTACTTCCTTTTTTTAATGTAAATTTTGACCTATCTTGTTTTTCTTTGTCAAGGCAACCTAGTATAACATTCAAATACATAATGACCAAACCTTGGATTTATTAAGATCTTGTCGTCTGTTTTTGCCTCGAAGATGGTCAGTGTTGGTTTCATAATCCTTGTTAACATATTTATTTTCATGATCTATTCATCCTTTAGCCCTATCTCTGGACCGTTATCTTTTCCTTTACAATTGACAGAAGGAGTATTAGTAGAAGCTTTCAGCGCTTGTTCCTTTATTGTTAAAATTCGATTATCTTTATTTCATAAACAATGAGGAGCTTTGCAGTTCATTAAAAGAGAGTGCATCTATGTTGATAAGTGTGAATTGCATCATGTTTTAGGGCTTAGTTTGATATAGATTTAATTCTTAATTTAATCGTTTAGTATGTGTTTAGGTTAGAATTATGTTAGATAGTTAATTATTTGTGTTTAAGTGCTTTTATGGGTTAGTACAAGTCTTTGAGCTTAATTATTATATTTTTGAGGTACTTTGAAGTGTTTGTTAGTGTTTTGGGGCTAACATCAAAGAACGAAGAAGTTTCGGAGACACTCGGGCCAAAACAATGGCCCACGATTGTGGCACAATAGGCCATGATCGTGACAGAAGCACTGGAGTCAGCTCACAATCGTGTCCCATATGCCATGATCATGATAGAGGGCCAAGGCACAGCCCACGATTGTGGCCTGCTTGCTAAAGCCATGATAGAAGGCCCGGATTTGGCCCACGATCATGGCTTACGTCGGGCAGACATGCAAACACCTAAAAAACTCAAGTTTCGAGGGAGTTTTTGGACCTTTCGAACTCTAAAAAAAACCCTAAGGTTGCCCAGAACACAAAAGGTATATAAAAAATAAGACAAAGAATATGAAGGAGCCTTTTGCATCAACCACTTTTGTAGAGAAATCAAAGAGAGAATTGTTGAGAGATTGAGAAAAAGAAGAAAGAAGAAAGAAGAGAGAAGTGGAGAAGAAGCCGACATTTGACGTATTTCCCAGATCAGGAGTTTCCGACGTCACTGCGTCTTGTCTCCATCCAAGATCGTATTTCCTACTATTTTCCATTTTTATTATTATATAGAATTGGGAATAACAATTTGATGATAGGATCTGTGAATGTTAAAATGTTCTAAATTCACCTTTGGGTTTTTTTATCATTGATTTAGTGAAATCTGATTATTTTTATGTTTATTGGATTTATTGTGATTGGTTTATGTGATTGCATAATTTGGTAATAAACTGAGAGGGAAAACTAAATAAAAATTTATTAAATTGGGCTAATGAGAGTTTGGTGATTTAATAAGAACGAGAAATTAATCAAATCGACAATTATGTGAAGAGAGATCTCGCATAGGTTCCCGATAGTTTATTAGTCAACTTCATATCTAATTAGGGTTTTAGATAGGTTGTTAATTGAGAAATTGCAATTCTCTATAATCTGATTAGGTTTTATAATTTAGGGTTAATGGTTATAACTCAAGAGAGAGTAATTAATCCTAAGATCGGTAAGTCATAATCGATTAGGTTAACATTAAAGATAGGTAAATTCCTGTTTCTCTCAATTAATAGTTTTCTTAGGTTAATTCTTGAGTGTGTTGCAATAGCTAAATTGTTAATATTTTTATGATTGATGTTTGGATTGATTTGCATGATTGAATTGAATTCTTATTTTACTTTTGCTATTTTTTGAATTTCTGCGAATTATGTTGGCTTTAGATTTTAGGACTAGATTATCCCTCCTTGTGGGATTGACACCTTAGGTACTACATGAACAACCCGTGTGCTTACGAATTATTAAGGTTAACTAATTAAAACTTACACACATCAAAAAACACAATAAAATTTTTGACACCGTTGCCGGGGAGGCGATTAGTTTAGTTTTATAGTTTAAGGCATTTAGTTAGTTTTTAATTTTTGTTTTCGTTCTTTCTTCCATTTCTGAGATCGTGCTCTTACATAAACACAAGATTTATGAGAATATCAAGTTGTGCAGCTGAAACCTTAAATTTAGACATAACCCGATTAGAACAATTTATTAGGAAACTCAACATGAAGAAGAAAAGGAAATCACAAAGCCATAATGGTCGAGGAATTTCAGCAAGATTTGGATCACGAAGCAAACCAAGGATGTCAAAAATAGACCCTTATAGATTTTATGAGACCATGGTTCAATGCGGCTAACCAAGGAGTAACTAGGCCACCCGTACAAACAACTTCATTTGAAATCAATCCAGCCCTCCTAAACATGCTTCAATAAAACATGCAGTTTTATGGGCTAGCGAATGAGGATCCTAACACACATATAGTGAACTTCTTTGAAATCTGTGATACCTTTCGATACCATCAGATGCCGAAAGATGTTGTTAGAATTAAGTTTTTCCCCTTTACCCTTGGAAATAAAGCAAAGGCTTAGTATCATTCCCTCAACCCAGCTAATGTCATGACTTAAGATGAGCTAGTTCGTGCCTTTTTAGATAAGTATTTTCCCTTGACCAAGACTATGAAGATCATCAAAGAGATTACCAACTTCCAGCAAAGTGACGGGGAATCGATTTATAAAGTGTAGGAAAGATACAAGAATTTACAACAGAAATGCCTATACCATAACTTACCCAAGGAATTGTTGTTGCTAACATTCTATAATGGAGTAACCCCACATACAAGAGGCATGATTGACGCAGCTTCAGGAGGATCACTGATGAGGAAGACAGTGGATGAAGCAAAAGAGCTGATAAAGGAGATGACGAGTAATAGTTGCCTATGGATAAATAAGTGGAGTAGATAAACTATTACCTTCTGAGAACAAAAAGTAATTATGGCTATCGATCAAATGACGAAAATGCAAGAAAAAATTGATGACTTGACTCGACAACTCAACAATATGAAGGCTTCATCCTCATCTTCGGTAAAAGCTGTGCAACTTAAATGTGAACTCTGTGGATAAATGGACCATGATATAGTGGACTGTTTCCTGATGAATGAAAGTGATCTAGAGTAAGTGAATTATATAGGAGCTCAATATGGATGAGGAGTGGTAAGCAATCCCTACTCCAACACTTATAACCTTGGGTGGAAGAATTGCCCTAACTTCTTTTGAACGAACAATGCTGGAGGATAGTTCAAAGCTCAAAGACAATCAAGCTTCTAACAAGATAAACCAAGCATAATGGAATCTAAGTTGGATAAGATTTTAGATAAAATTAGAGGCATGGAGGATGCACATAGGAGGTTTGAAAGCAAATTTGAGTAAGTCACTAAGAACTACGCCTCTTCAATACATAATCTGGAGGTCTATATAAGTCAACTAGCAGAAGCAATTTATACTCGGAATGCAAGAACCCTTCCAGGCAATATCGATTCAACCCAAAGGAATGAATCATAGCCATTACTCAAACTTAGAAAATGAAACTTGAACATGCGAAGGAAGATGGAGACAAGGGAGAAGGACAAGTAATTATGGAAGTTCTTCTAAGTGAGCTTATAATTGAGCAAATTAAGGAACCTCAACTTTAATTTCCATACCTTATTCTAGCTTAGTGGAGGTCAATTACAAGTAGGGCGAAGAGGAATTCTAGGAGGTTGAATTAAACAAGGTTGAGGACATAACAGAAAATCTACAAACTAGGCTCACACTAAAGGAACCATTTAAGAAGAAGGTTAAGGAGTTTATAGCGGTAGAAAACCCTAACATATCATAGCAGAAAAAGAACCCAAGGGATTTTTACATTGTCGACATAGACAGGACATTCGTAGATTTGGGAGCAAGTGTCAATATGATGCCCTATATCTTTAGTCAAAAGTTGGGGTTAGGAGAGCTAGAACCCACAAAGATGCTACTAAAGACAGTTGACATAGCAATTCATCGATCGAAAGGGATTATTAAAGATGTGTAAGTACAAATTGGTGAATTTACCTTTCCCACAGACTTTTATATATTGGATATTGGAGAAGATGTGGAAACCTCTATGGTCTTTAGACGACCATTGTTGGCCATTGCTCACTCAAGAATTGACGTTGATGGGGTAAACTAACTCTAAGGGTAAGAAAGCATCAAATAACCTTCAAAATGTCAAAGAAAGACAACAACTCTCCCTTACTTCTAACTAATATCAAGGACTCGAACCTTGAGGACAATGGGAAGATATTAAGGATCCTGGGAATGCATTCAGAAAGAAATGATCACGTGGAAGAAGGCGAAGGAAGGAGAATCACAAGGAAGGTGGAATCTAGGGCATGGTCGCTCATGTGTAAATTATGAGATCAATGACTGCAATACCATTGCACTAATCATTTGAACCACCATGAGCGAAAGAAGAGCGTTAAGCTACCAACGTTGAAAGAACCACCGCATGGGAGGCAACCTATGGAATTTTATTTCCTTTGATTGTTTTTAGAAAGTCTGAAGTCCATAGTTAGGTTATTTCATTTCCAAATAGAATCAGGAAGGCATAGAACTTCGCCATGAATTTGATGATCATTGAAGTAGGCAAAGAGAGGTAAAAGGGCCATCGAGAGTTAGGAAGTGATTTCGGAAAGTGGAGAAGAACAAAAGAAATAGAAATCTTTAAAAAGTTGGTTAAAAATTGTAGGCCACGATCGTGGATTACGGCAGGGTAAAAAGGGGGACATATGATTTTTAAAAGTCAAAATTTACCATTTTACCCTCTATCACCCATATATTCATTTCTAACTTCACTTTTTTACTTACTTTCTTTTTTACTTTATCTCTTTAAACTTTAAAGCTCCAAACACTCTCACTTGTCTCTACTCAAATTTCAAACTTCCAAAGTTCTTCTAACTTCCACCGACTCGTAAGGTAGTATGTCAAGCATCAAGCAAACAACAAGGTGTGATCAATTAGCAGAGCGAACCTAAGTCTAGGGACGAGGGAAAAGGAACAGGGCAGATGATTATGGAGCACCTTTCCCGATCTTCTCATATGAGGAAGGTACCAGCTTTCATTCTCTTCGTAATAAGCAAATTACGGTTCCCAAGTATTTTCATTTTGAAACTTTAGATAGACTAGAATTACGAGACAAGATAAAAAGTTTAGCAGAGAGAATTTAATGGGGATAGTTCATTCAATTTCAATTCCCAGTTTACGAAGAACTTACCTTAGAATTCTTTATGTTCCTTCAATTTGAATCCAACAAACCTAGGGAATTGTCATTTAGGTTGCGGGGACAACCTTATGGGCTTGCTTATGAGACTTTGCATGAAATTTGTGATTTCCTTTAGTTATCCATAGTGGATCAACATGATGATTTTTGTTTCAACTCCTACTGGATTGAACTAATTGGGTTAGATTTTTTCGACGCTAAGAATGCACATAACAACATCATCAGGAGCCACAAACACTTGTTGCTACACAAATTCATGTGTCAAACTATTTTTGGCAAAATAGAAACCAGCAAGTATTCGACGAAAGAACTTTTCATGTTGTGGTGCATGGATCTTAGTATCCTAGTTTGCACAACCACCCACATCTTTAACATAATTATTGCTGCTCGAAAGAAGAGGAATAATAACTTAGGAATGGGTTACTCGGTTTCGGCTATAGCTAATTACTATAGAGTTGAGTGCAACGAACTTGCAGTCTACCATCCTAAATTCATAAACTATCATCATCTATGGTGAGCTGAAATCCTGAAATCCCTTAATATGGAACTTCAGGATATTAATGCTAAGACACAAGTAAAGGGCAGGATTGGTCAGTCGAGTTCAAGTGCTCAACAAGAATAAGAATAGGATTCGACCAGTGAAGAATCCGAGGAAAAAGAATAAACAAAAGAATCGAGATGGAAGAAAATACTGGATACAATCTCTGCAAACACCAAGGTAAGTACAGATACACTCACAGAGAACTCCAAAAGGATGAAGGAGATGGCCTAAACACAACGACGTTAGAGTCAAGACATACATTATATCCATCGTTATTTTAAGGCTCAGGGCGTTCAACTGCCACCTCCAACACCATCCCCGCCTCCATCACTATGAAGCTTTGTTCTAACCCCCTTTCTTTTTAAATTTAGTCTTTAGTTTATTTTTGTTTAATTCTAATTTATGTTTCTTCTTTCCATATGTGTCTGTTTGCCCCTTTCTTACATTGAGGATAATGTGTTGTTCAATTGTGGGGAGTGATATATGTTTTACGTTAAATGTGAATTTTGAATGATAGTTATTAGATTGCATTTTGCGAATTGTGTGAATATGTCAATGGCTTATATTAATTAAAATTGATTTAATTTTAAACATAGTCTATTAGGTTGTAAAGAATCATTAGCTCACAAAATTAATGAATCGGGGTCTTTGGCTAAATATGCAACTTAATTAGGATTTTGTGTTAGTTTGTCACCCTCTAAATTGTCACATTTATTCATAACTTAAGGCCTTTCGACTTAAGTAGCTTTGCTAGTATTTTTTCATGGAAACAAGTAGTTAAAGCAACAAGGTAGACAATAAAAATGTTTGTTAATTTTAAATAAATAAATATTCCACTAGCTTTCAAATTATGAATAGAGCTAATAGTCAGTTGAGAATGTGATGAAGCTGAGTAATCGGATTGACATGCATCACAAATGTGTGCCTTTACATCAAAAGGCTATAATGAAATTCTAACCAAGCAGCTTAATAAAAAAATGACTTAGTTGACTAACCAGACCGAAAATCATTACCAATGTTTGCCTTCGCGTAAAAAGACTAAGTATATGTTCACAAAAAGTAAATAAAAATATTGTGTGTTTGGAATAAAAACCTACTGAACTTGTAATAGCTTGAATTTTCATGAAAACATACTTAGGAGTAGTTACATAGTCTGAATGATCAAAGAATTATTAATGCGTGTGTGCAATTGAAAAGGATAAACAATTTAACACTTGAGTCTAGATTAATATGTATATTTAGTTTAAAGCTCCAAGATGCGAATTTTGCATGTTAAGGATTTGATATACTTGAATGATTGTGTTTAAAATTAATTTTATTTCTTGAAGTTGTAGTCATTGTCTCATTACTATATTGTGTGTCGTATGATTTTGTGTATTTGTTGTTTTATTTACTTGAGGACAAGCAAACATTAAGTGTGGACATGTTGATATGTGTGAATTGCATAATGTTTTAGGGTTTAGTTTGATATGGATTTAATTGATAATTCAATCGTTTAGTATGTGTTTAGTTAATTATTCGTATTTAAGTGTTTTTATGGGTTAGTACAAGTCTTTGAGCTTAATTGTTATGTTTTTTGAGGTACCTTGATGTGTTTGTTAGTATTTCAGGGTCAACATTGAAGAACGGAGAAGTTTCAGAGACACTTGGGACAAAACAACAGCCCACGGTCATGGCACAATAGGCCACGATCATGACAGAAGCATCGGAGTTAGCCCACGATCGTGGCCCATATGCCACGATCATGATAAAAGCCCAAGACATGGCCCATGATTGTGGCCTGCTTGCTACAATCATGATAGAAGGCTCAGATATGGCCTACTATCATGGCCTACATCTGGCAAACATGTAGACACTTAAAAACGTCAAGTTTCGAGGGAGTTTTTTGACCTTTTAAAACTCGAAAAAACCCTAGGGCTGCCCAGAGAGAATTGTTGAGAGATTGAGAAAGAGAAGAAGGAAGAGGGAAATGGAGAAGAAGCTAACATTGACATACTTCTCGAATCAGGAGTTTCTGACATCGCTGCGTCCCGTCTCCATCCAAGATCATATTTCCTATTATTTTCCATTTTTATTATTGTACAGAATTAGGAATAGTAGTTTGAGGATAGGATTTGTGAATGTTGAGATGTTTTAAACTCGCCTTTAGGTTTTTCATCTTTGATTTAACGAATTCTGATTGTTTTTATGTTTATTGGATTTATTGTGATTGATTTATATGATTGCATAATTCGGTAATAAACTAAGAGGGTGAACCGAATGAAAAATTATTAAATTAGGCTAACGAGAGTTAGGTGATTTAATAAGAACGAGAAATTAATCAAATCAGTAATTGTGTGAAGAGGGATCTCGCATAGGTTCCTGATAGTTTATTGAACAACTTCAAATCTAATTAGGGTTTTGGATAGGTTGTTAATTGAGAAATTGCAATTTTCCATAATCTGATTATGGTTTATAATTTAGGGTTAATGGTTATAACTTGAGAGAGAGTAATTAACCCTAGGATTATCTAGAACCAATAATTCAGTAAGTCATAATCAATTAGATTAGCGTTAAAGAGGGGTAAATTCCCCTTTCCCTCAATTGATAGTGTTCTTAGGTTAATTCTTGAGTGTGTTAAAATAGCTAAATTGTTAATATTTTCGTAATTGATGTTTGGATTGATTTTCTTGATTGAATTGAATTATTGATGTAGTTTTGCTATCTTTTGAATTTCTACGAATTGTGTTAGCCTTAGATTTTAGGACTAGATTATCTCTCCTTGTGGGATCGACATCCTAGGTACTATGCAAAAGACCCTTGTGCTTATGAATTATCGAGGTTAACTAATTAAAACTTACACACATAAAAAAAACCACGATCATATATCTTGTTACTCTTTAATTAAGTAAACAACATAATTAAACTTTGGTATCAGGAAATATAAAATGTTTGCTACCATGGTCATATCATTTATCTTTTCTTTATTAAATCACATCTTATTGCTTATCTCCATTGGTCTGGCATAATGATTGGTGACTAATTCTCCATCATTCATCTAGTGTCTCAAAATCCCTTCTTAAGGCTTGAAACTATGCATGCTCTCCCAAAGAGCATTAATATTTCTTCTTTATAAAATCTTCAATATCCTTGGAAGTTTGTTTACAAAGAATAGTTTCTAAATGAGATGATCAACTGCCAAAAAGAGATAATTTTTTGCCTTTAGATCCTTCATCTTTTTAGCTTCTAACTTTACTTTCTAGGAAATTTTCAAAGTTGTGCCTTCTGATGGTTTTTTAGGTCCAGATTCACAACTTGAAAACTCTTTTATTTGAAAAAATTATCCATTAGCATGTTCCAATAGTGATCATCAAAGTATGGATGGCTATTTGCATAAAATTAGAATCTATGACCATTGGATGAAGCATAGATGAAAGAATTTTATTATTGCCTTGCGTCCTTTCACTTCCAAGATAACTTGGCTTTGATGCCACCATATGAAAGAGAAAAAAAAGAAGGTAAATATTGGTGATATCTATGTAAAAAGAAGATAGATTGAAAACTTGATTTTTTCATTAAAATCTTGAAACCTTTATATAGGCAAATACATAATAAAAATAATATTAAGAGAAAATAGCCTATAATCTATATAAATCAATAAGATAACGACTTATGATTTGCATCAATCAAATTCTTAACTAATTCCTAAACATTAAGATAAATTAGACTGAAACAACTTAGAAATAATTCATTAGATAAAGTAAGATATATAGGGCAAATAAGTAGAAAAATATAACGAAAAATATAATTTCTCTTAACACTCATAATATAGAATTATAAAATATTATTTCTTACAAAAGAAATTTTTAAGCAATTAATCATTAAGCAATAAAGAAAAGCACTATAACCCTGTTGCAAAACACACATTCCATCATCTCCAATTATCTTGATATGTATGATAATGACTTCTTTATAGTATTTTTTCTAATTCTTTTTTTTTAATTTCTTCTTTTTAACAATAGAAATCTAACTTGTTAAAGTAAATCTAGCCAGGGAGGATGCTCAAAACTTGAATGGGAATGAAAAATGTAAAAGAAAAGTAAGTAAGGACTACGGATAAGGATAAGAGAGTTTTTGGGATGGTTGTAATAGCTAAGGCGACCAAAAATATAAAGGATTAACCAACAAAGAGTATGATTAAAAAACAAGCCAAAACATGAAATAGACAAGAAAAAATGACAAAGAATGAATTGAAAAGAAGATAGTCATTAAGACATACATAGACAAGAGGAAAGCACGTACAAAAAGAAAGACAAGTTACCATTGTTATAACTTTACACATATGTTTCCTAGTAATTTTGGAGTAGAATTGTTAATGAGAAATTAGGGTTGCAAAGAGGGAGGTACCAAAAAAATTGAGTTATTTTGGGTAAAAGAGTTATAGGTCATTTTTGGTTCAAACACATGTTAGTATTCACATGTCCACTAAATATCATGTAAGTTTTCAATTATCAAGTCAAAATTATCCTCTATTAGTCGCATTAACAAATAACTACTAGAGATAACATTTTGATTCAAATTGTATAATTTTTGAAAATTTAATTACTAAATTAAAATTTTTAAAAAAATTTAACAAGTTGATATGTAGACATATCATAAAATAGAGCCCATAGATTGTTTTAATGCTAAATAAATTGAGATCACTTAATCAAAAAGCATCCTTTTAATTTTTTTAGGATGAATTTAGCCATCTTGCATTTTCAGCTTAAGTACAATATCAATATTTGTAGAACAATATAAATAATCTTAAAAAGATTTGTCTAGTAAAATTTTTTAAAATATATATCAATTTAAAAAGCTTAAATATATATCATAAAGGTATTCTTTAAAAAAAATTACCTTTAATTTAAAAGAATAAAAGACCTATATTATTGACTATCCAAATCAGAAAAACATTTAATATTGCACTTTTTTAATTAAAATATTGAAGAGTTAATAAGATTAAATATGTTAATATATATACGTATGTACTATACTAAACAGTAGTTATTTTAAGTAGGTGTTATTTTATTTATTAACCAAGATACCTCTTTGAGTGTCTTTTTGTTTGCAATAGTAATTGAAGAGCTCACTAAAAACGTCCAAAGGGATGTACCATGATGTACTTTATTTGTTGATGACATTGTTCAAGTAGATGAGACAAAGAGAGGGTCAATGTCAAGTTTGAACTTTGGAGATATACGATAGAGTCAAAAGGTTTTAGATTGAGTACGATTAAAACTGAATACGTGGAATATAACTTTATGGGACATAGGATAGTCCCAGATGTGGAGATAAAGATTGATTCATAAGTTATACCGCAAAATGAGTGTTTTAAATATCTAGGATCTACCATTTAGAGCTATGAAGAAATTAAGGAAGACATAGTTCACAAGATCAGATCATGGTAGTTTAAAAGGAGAATTGCTTCATGAATCTCATGTGACAAGAAGGTATCACTCAAATTTAAGGGTAAATTCTACGTTTAGCAATTAATGTGACCATACTTTATGAGGTGAAGTGTTCACCCATCAAAGAAGTTTATGTTCATAAACTTATAGGATGCTCCGTTAGATGTGAAACCTTACTAAAGGAAATAAGATCAGGAATGTAATGGTAAGGAATAAATTAAAAGTAACTAATATTATGAACAAATTAAGGGAGACAAGCCTTAGGTAATTTGATCATATTAAGAGGAGACACAGATGTTCCAGTAAAAAGATGCGAGAGAATTGTACTTAGAGAATGTAAGAGAAAAATAAGGACGCATAAGAAGAATTGAGGGCAAGTGATAATAAATGATATGACAATGTTGAAACTTAATGAGAACATGACCAATAATAGAAAACTTTGGCATGCTAGAATTCAGATAAATGATCCTTTGTAAAGAGATCCTGGTAGTTCTATTAAATCTTTTAATTCTTGTCTTTTATAGTTCGCTTAAGAGGTAAATAATCTTTTATTTATTTTACATATTTATATATTTATATTTATATTTGTAATTTTATTTTTAACTTTTTTATTTTTTATTTGTACTTTATTTTCTTTACGTGGGTTATTTAGAAACAATCTCTTTACTAATTAGGAGTAAGGTTACTTAATATTGAACCTCTCCAAACTTCACATCTTAGTGAGATTTCTACAAAATATTTTTGTTGTTGATGTAATGTAATAATCTCAGTAAAATTACATATATTTTCCATAAATTTAAATAAATATTTTTAATTGAATCCACTATGATGAAGCTCCGACATCTAAGTTAAAATTTCTCATCTCAAATTTAAGGTACCAATTAATGTTCTTGCCTATCGAAGTTGCCATCTATAGGGTTGAGATAAAATATACGAAAAATTATAGAAATTTGAAACAAGTCTTGGATTTAAAAATAAATTTGTACATAAAATCAAATGTTTTGGACGATTAATTAGGTCTTCGTCTAATTGATTTTTTTCTAACTTTGAAAGCTATAAATACTTAAATCTTTCATCTCATAAATCTATAAGAAGATATGACAAAAACAAAAGTATCTATATTATCTTTATTAATAAATTAAAAGATTTTGTTTTGCTCTATTTTGGAGAGCGCCTCTTTTATATAATATCAAGAGAAAATCAAGAGATGATGAGCGTGACATTTGGGAAAAGGGGAATCCCGTGGTCGGTGGTAACTGAATCACCTTGTAAGGGCCTTTTGATCATCTAGCTTATGTTCGGTTTAGTTTTTGGAGAATTCTGCATTATCTGGCTTATGTTCAGTTTAGTTTTTGGAGAATGAATAGAAACTTTTTTTATCATAAAAGTTATTTTTAAGAAAAATAATATTTAGCTGTAAAATCTAAAATTATTTTTTAAATAGCAATAATTTTTTAGAAGTTAAAATATAATTTTTTAAGAAGCTTAAATTTAAAGCTTTTCTTGTAAAAGTTTTGTTAACAAAAACTCTACTGATATAAGCATATTCAAATAGCTCATCCAAACATACACTTAATCAATTCCAATGCTATAACATGAATTTTTAGTCATAAAAATAAACATTGTAGCAAAAAACTCATAATTCAAGTTTAGAATTGGCTAAAGGGCCATGGGACCCGACCCCCTTGTACGGGGATATTTGCTTACAAGAAATTGTCTGTTTTTAAAATGATGTTCTAACGTTATGGTAATTAATTTTATCACATATTTGTATAAGTTTAATATAGATACGTATATAAAATTAATTATTACAAAATTTGAACTGATTAACATAAACAAAAGATATCGTACTTATTAGGCAGCTTATGGCACGATGAAATGGTAATGTACTATTGGTTCTAATAAGCGTTCACTTAAGATCTATCTTTACAAACAATAAAATATGGTTCATTTTTTATTTTTATAAAAATAAAATAAAATAAAACTCGTTTTTAACTTTATAAATAACAAAAAATTCATATTTTACTTTTTATTTTTTATAAAAGTATAAGTGAAAATAGAGACTCAGTCATGTAACGTATTGACAAGGAACCAGTGGCTGCGGGGCTTCTTATTGTTGATCACATTACCCAAAAAAATCTGCTCTCCAACCGTTCACGTTTGGAAATGAAAGATAGATCTTATACTATAGGGACAGTACGTGTGGGCTACATCAGTCAATAGTGAGGACAGAGATACCAAAGTTCTGTACTTCGTAGTATTTGTTTGTTATTCTATCCTATTTTTGTCCCGTCTTCAGAATATAAGGACATAAATTTTTTGTTCATTTCCGCAGTATTTAGTTAGTGTCTTTAAAGGTAGAGACAGTCGACAGTGACACAAAAGTCTTATCCTTCAACCTGTTTGGTTGCTGTCTCCACCCAATTTTGTCCTGACTCCAGAGATAGGGACATTAAATTTTTGTGATTTCCTTGATTGTGGCACAGAAATGAGGGGACAGAGACAGAAATCAAAGTCTTTGGTGAAATGCCAAAAATGTCATTCCTTTAAAACCTAAAATAAAACACCTCTCTCAAACTTATTAAGTAATAATAATAATTTAATTAATTATATTATAATTAATTAATTAACTATAATATTTAAATTAAAGCATAATTATATTTTAATTAAATATAATGTAATGTAATTAAATAATAATAATAGTTTAAGTAATTATATTGTAATTAATTAATTTAGTACAAATGCATTAATTAATTAATAATTAAATTGTAATTATTAGTTAATTACAATATTTTAATTAATGAATAATAATATCTTAATTAAATATAATGTAATGTAATTAAATAATAATAATTTAATTAATTATATTGTAATTACTTAATTAATTATAACATTTTAATTAATATTTATATATTAATTAATTAATTAATTACAATATTTTAATTACTGAATAATTATATTTTAATTAATTAATATTTAATTAATGAATAATTGTATTTTAATTAGTTATGGTTTAATTAATAATAATATTTTGCATAAATATAATGTAATTAATTAAGTACTAATAATAATTTAATTAATTGTGTTATTAATTAATTACTAATAATAATTTTAATTAATTTACAATATTATTTTAATTAAATATAATGTACTGTTATTAATTAATAATATTAATTTAATTAATTATAATGTAATTAATTAATTACTTACAATATTTTAATAATTATATTTTAATTAATTCTTTAATTAAAATATTTTTATTAAGGAATAATAATGTTTTAATTAATTAAAATTTTAATTAATGAATAGTTATATTTTAATTAATAATAATATTTAATTAAATAAAATGTAATTAATTAAGTAGTAATAATAATTTAATTAATTGTATTGTAATTACCTAATTAATTATAATGTTTTAACTAATATTTATATTTTAATTAATTAATTACAATATTTTAATTACTGAATAATTATATTTTAATTAATTAATATTTTAATTCATGAATAATTATATTTTAATTAGTTATAGTTTAATTAATAATAATAGTTTACGTAAATATAATGTAATTAATTAAGTACTAATGATAATTTAATTAATTATGTTGTTAATTAATTAATAATAATAATTTTAATTAATTTATAATATTATTTTAATTAAATATAATGTACTGTTATTAATTAATTATATTTTAATTAATTAATTACTTACAATATTTTAATAATTATATTTTAATTAATTCTTTAATAAAATATTTTTATTAAGGAATAATAATATTTTCATTAATTAATATTTTAATTAATGAATAGTTATATTTTATTAATAATATTTTAATTAAATATAATGTAATTAATTAAGTAAAAATAATAATTTAATTAATTATGTTATTAATTAATTATTAATAATTTTAATTAATTTATGATATTATTTTAATTAAATGTAATGTTATTAATTAATTTAATTAATTATATTGCAATTAATTAATTACTTACAATATTTTAATAATTATATTTTAATTAATTCTTTAATTAAAATATTTTTATGAAGTAATAATAATATTTCAATTAATTAATATTTTAATTAATGAATAGTTATATTTTAATTAATAATAATATTTTAATTAAATATAATGTAATTAATTAAGTAATAATAATAATTTAATTAATTATATTGTAATTATCATCGTAATCAAAAAATTACAAATACACTTAAAATAAATATTGATATAATTATAAATTAATCAATGAATTACATATTTCAAAGCATATTATACTATAGGGGCATTTTCATCATTGACAATGTTTTTATGTTCTGTCCACTGCAACCAAACATATTTCTGTCCTCGAGACGGGGTAAAGTTTTTTCTGTTTTGTCCATCACAACGAAACACCTTACTATCTCCAATTTTTGTTCTGTTTCATCCCCAAATTTTCATCTCGTTCTGTCTTCACACCCAAGAGACAGTAACCAAATGCAACGTTCAAGACTGTGGTACAATATTTCTTGTCCTGGGGACGGAAACAAAAGACATAAGGAAATTTCAGAAATGCCCTCACTCTATTAGAATATCTA
Organism: Erythroxylum suave; assembly: GCA_027563595.1. NCBI lineage: Eukaryota > Viridiplantae > Streptophyta > Magnoliopsida > Malpighiales > Erythroxylaceae > Erythroxylum > Erythroxylum suave. Next base: position 42,100,379 of record JAOSBN010000005.1, on the reverse strand, counting down.
AGTTGTAGATTTTTTTAACCTACTCATTAATTAAAATATTAATTAATTGAAATATTATTATTAATTAATTAAAATATTGTGATTAATTAATTAATTAAAATAATATTATTAATTATTTAATTACATTATATTTAATTAAAATATATATATTAATTAATTATAATATTTTAATTAAACAATGTTTCTACAGTAGAATGTAAAACTGATGGGTTTGTAATAGGTATATCTTCATATTTGATTTGAATAGGTCTTTCTATTCGTGATGATTGTGATCGAATGAAAGGTAATTTATGTAAAGGGAGTGAATTTTCTGAAAAAGAATGTCTATTACTAATGGGATATTGAATAGTTGGTAATGTTCTTAATTTGGTTCGGAAATTAGTACCTACTTTGGCTACATCCTTAAAAAGTTGATCCATATAAATTTTATCTGTGTTTTTAAATTCTATACTATGATGAGAATTAGAAAGTGCATAACTAATTTGATAGGTTATTGAAAAAGGATATTGTCCATCAGTCATTAAATTTTCATTATAAAATTTATATGCAATTGTAAATTGATCTTCTAATTCTTTGAGGATTAAAGGTACTCCTAATTTTAAACGAGTATTAAATTTTATTTTTCCATATGCTAAATTTTCATTCATTATTCCTATTATTTGATCATTAAGATTTTTCATTCGTTCATCTAGTATTGTCATTCTTATAGGTGAATCAATAACTTCTTGAAAGGTGGATTTTAATAATATTTGAATAGTTGACAGATGAATATATCCGATTTTATGTCTTTTTTCTTTTGGTAATTTTTGTAGATGATGAAAAATTTGTTCTTGATTTATTAGATTGATTCGAATATGTCCGTTACATTGATTAATTCTAATCGGAGTTTCGTGAGTGATTCTTCCAAAGTAAATAATATTTTTTCTGTCAATTAATTTACTAAAAATTGATGTTTTGTGTATATCTTGTCCGTCTTTTAGGTTTAACTGAGTTTTTGCTATTTTAGTTATTTTATCATTAGATAAGAGAGTATCTATATGAAAAGTTCCATTTGATTCTTCTAGTTCTAAATTATCTACATCTAAAATTTAATTTTACTATCTTTAGATGATTCAGTCATATTTATGCCATAGATTATGCATTTTATGTTCAGAAAGAATATATTCAGTTTGATTTAATTCATTTGTATAGAATTGATATAAATTTTGAGAATAATCAATTTCATCTTGTATTGGTTGTAAAGTTTGAATATTAAATATTATTGCTCTAAGATAATTATATTGATTAGTCTAGTATAATATATTATGAGAATGATAATCTTTCATATATTCTAATTCTTCGAATTGTTTTTCTAACTGTTGGCAAATGCAACTATTAGAAGTTTGACAAATAGAACAATGATAGTAATGATAATAGTGAGATGACATATTTATAAATATAGATCTATAGTAAACAGTTTATATAACAGATATTGAAATAAAGGTAAATTAAATTGCTTACTAAAACATAAAAATAAATAATGATAAATTTCACAAGGACAATTAAAGGTATCTAAACAGGCAATAAAGAAAAAGAGAATTGAATTTAGATAAAGCTGAGTAAGTTGAATAATTGGAAATAAACCATAAACATAAATACAAAGAATGAAGAATAATGTCATGATTTATCTTGTTGTATGAATTCATTAAGTTTTTCTATAATGTGAATGATGAGATCTAATTTTCTATTATATTCTTTAAAAGAAGCTAAATTATCCATTTCATGATCAAAATTCATATCTAAATGGATTAGGTTAATATAATGATCTAAATTTCCTTTTAGTTGTTGAATTTTATTTCGGGGTCCTTCAAGTTCTGTCATATATATACCTTCACCTATTTGTCTAATATATTCGTCTTCCATTTATGCTATTAATTGAGATATTTCGTATAAATCACGCTTTAAGTTTTGCTTAGTATTATTTATAATATGCTGGGCAACTAGTAAATTATACTCTTGTTGAATAATGAGTTGCTTATTTCTAGATTGTTTGGCTTTTATTAACCGAGATTGATATTTATGAAGTCATTGATTATTATTATTAATCATTTCTCTATATTGATTAATTTTCCTTTTGAGATACGCCTTTTGGTTAAAATAATTGAATTTTTCCATAAAAGAACTTTATTGATATGAAACTAAAAATAAATACAAAGGATCTAATCTATCAGTTTAGCAAGAAGTCGCTGGTAGCATTTTCGAGAAGTGATTAAAGCTCTTTTCAATCCATTAGTTGCTTCAATCATTGTAGCAGTGTTATACATAGTTTGGGAGCTGCGAGCATTTCTACTTGCATGTGCTTTTTTATTGCGAGCATGATATTTAATTAGTTGATGATCAAGTTCATCTTCTTGGATATAAGTCTGTTTGATAGCTTGTTTCAAATAGTTTTTGCGATGGAAATAACTGGAATTCATGTTTGAAATGAAATAAATTAAATGGAATGAATGAAAGATTAGATATGAAAAAAATAAATAGAACAAAGGAACAGATATATATTCTTGTTTAATGGTGATAACATAAACAAAACAATATCGAAAATCTCATACCGTTGCCTATTCTCAGAGCTTGAACGCCAACCTTAGGCTAAGTAGCAGGAGAGAATTCGAGAGGATGAGAGAAGATAGAGTTTATTTAGTTATATCCTTGAAGAGCGAAGAGGGTTACATTATATAGGCAAACTAGGTAGCTACTGGACAAATAGCTATTCTGATTGGCCGACAACTTTTAAAAAGAAAACAATGAAAACGACAAACTTTGCTAAAGAAAACAGTAAAAAGAAAAAGTAACTTAATAATGTACATATACGACAAACGGGAAAGTAGAGATTCCTGCTTTCTTGACCATTACGGGTCTACATTGTGTCAATCTGTTGTTGTCTGCTTTCTGCTTTATTCTTCAATTATTGCTATGAAGGAATCCGATTCTTCTTTTAGTTGCTGTGAGGTGGAAGGACAATAATTACACTGGTGAGTCTTGTATCCTTGTAATTGTTTACAAATTGCTTCCTTCCATGAGTGATCAATATCTGCTAAGATTCCTTCGAAGTTGTTGAAGGGTTGGATAAATTATCTTGCCAGTAATATGGTCTCTGGTTGAACTGGTTGTCTGAATCAAGAAATCATGAATAAATTGTTTCCTTTGTAATTGATTCGAACCATTGATTCTGAGTCAATCTTCAATGCTTGTTGATAGACTCCTTCAATACAATTAAGATTGAAATAACTAATTATTTCCCAATCAATTCGATGCTGGGGAGGTTCATCAATATATGGATAGGAACCATTGCTTATTCCTATTGTGAGGAATGCAATTCTGGGTACCATAATATCTGCATCTTGGGCTGTTTTATGTGCTTTGAAGAATGGATAGCTACTCCATACTTTGATGTATATTTCTCTGTCTTTGGCAAACCTGTCTTTGTAATTTTTTACTGCTTGGGTAAATCCATACGGGAATTCAGAAAGAATCCGGGTATTGAGTAGATAAATTGTATCAATAAGTCCACTTTGAAAGAGTAAATAAGTAGTCAAAGGGTCTGCTTCAGGAAGGATGACTGCTTTAGGACCAAAACGTCCTCTATTTTGTGGATAATAATGAAATTTTTTATGCTCTTCTGTCCATGAGTTGATATTTTGAAAACAGTCCAGAAACATTTCTGAAGTCAAAAGTCTTGCTTCTTGTTGAATTGCTTTTGAAGGAATGGCATTGATCCTGTCTAAATTGATGGGTTTTCCTAAATTTTGCATTTTGGATGGTGATGGAGGTGGTGTTTTTAACACTTGGCTATATTGTGGTCTTAGGTTTGAGTGCTATTGTTTATAATCAATCAATGACTTTTCTGCTTCAGCTTTGGTTTGAAAGCTCTTATGTATTGTTCCTGAATGTCCTGTAATATGAATTGCTGCTTTATACCAGGCATCATAAATACCTGCCATAGAACCATTGTAAATAACATAGGTTTTATCTTCTGAATGGTCTGTTTGCTTTTGGGGTTGGACTTGGGTAATTTGCTGAGGTGTAATGAGTGCTGAAGGAGGAATAGCTAAAGGGATATTGGATGGTTCTTTTGGTTGACAGCTTGTAATGTTGCTGGTGTCGGGTTTAAGGTTTTGTTTTAGTACTTGGATGGAGGTCTTGAGCTGGTTTATATCACGAGTAAGGGCTCCAATTATTTGTTGATGGTTGACTACTTCGGCTTCTTTTAGAGCTAATGCTTCTTCGAGATTGGTTATAGCAGCTTCCATTCTCGAGTTAAGATGTCTGCAAGAAAATTGTTAGCAGATTGGATATATTGTATT
>JAOSBN010000005.1:42046678-42081046 GCA_027563595.1 Erythroxylum suave | reverse complement strand
TATTTTAATTAATTATATTGTAGTTAATTAATTATTAATAATATTTTAATTAATAATATTGTAATTAATTAATTAATAATAATATTTTAATTAATTACAATATTTATATTAATGAATGAAATAATTATATTTAATTAATTAATTATTAATAAACTTTTAATTAATTAATAAAATTTTAATTAATTATAATGTAATTAATTAACTCATTCCTCTATAACAATGATACTCATTGCTCTAGATTAAGAGAGGAATGGAGTATTACCCAAAAGTGGGTAATCAAAATAATAACCTTATAATCATATCCCCTTACCAAACTTAATCTTTCATTCCATACCCATAGCCCTTTTTCTATACCCTGTAAACAAGTACCCCCTCACAATCTTTCATTCTATACCCATACCCCTTTTTCCATACCCCTCAACCAAGCACCCCCTAATACTCTAATCTTTTCTAGCTTTAGTAACCTATACTCATACCCCTTTTTCCATACCCCTCAACCAAGCACCCCCTAATACTCTAATCTTTTCTAGCTTTAGTAACCTATACTTCAAAAAAGATATGACTTTGTTATAAAGGTGAAACAGTTTCAATTGAATTTCTTGCAACCTTATCATGGTATTCACATGTCAATTCTGGGTTATATCACGAGGATATGAAGGCTTCAAATTGTTTGTTAAGTATGGGCATAATTCTATTTTGACTTTAAAGCAACTTGAAATATTATGCCAAATAAATGTTCACTAGTGACAAAGGCCCTCTTTGGTTCTTCCAACCTTCCCAATTTGGTTGCTCATACCATTGTTATTCTGGATCTTGTTGCCCCTCAAGTGTGTCGTGCAACTAGCTAGAGTTTAACTAGTTTCGGTTTGAGAAAATGGCTATTAAAGCATAAAAGGTAGCTGTATAGTGGAGGGTCTAAATGACGGGGGCAAGTCTAGACAAATTCCATTTGAATTTTTAGGAGCGTAAGGCATTGACAATGAAGGGACTTGAGGATAAGCATATGTGAACTAAAGATGTAGTACAGCAAACGGAGCTTTTCTCTTTGACTATTGGATTGTGTCTCGTGCTTTGTTAGAAGTTCCCTCTTCTCATTCTATCAAGTCGGAAGTCCTCTTATCTATACTTGGCTAATTTATCTGCTAACTCGTCCACCTAAAAATTCTTTATCTAAGATAGTTCCATTAATTTGATTTTTATAATGGTAGGATAGAAATTTGTTTGTCTATTTTCCTGGTCTTCCTTCTTGAAGCCATGATTTTTGATAATGTCAATTGCCTTTAAGACCAAAAGGATGTACATGAGTATATAGAGATGTAAGAAAATAAATAATTTAAAAATAAGAAATAATTTCAAGGATACAAGAAAATTTGGACAACTATACTTGTTTAAATCCCTATTTTGGCATATCGTCCACACTGTAGCTCACTTAGTCAGCATCATGTCTAGGCAGAGATTTCATCTTTCGCTCCCATCTCTTATTAGTTATTAGGCTTTTGACAGACTATGACTCCGTTTTGAGTTTCTATAATAATTGATTTATTATTTCTGTGACCAAAACTCTAAAAATAAGTCAGTCCATGCATGCGTATATTAGAGGAAAGAACAAAAAATGAAAAAATGCAAGTCTCCAAGCATGAGAATTTTGATTTAAAAAACTTAGAAAATTGAAATAAATAAATAAGAAATCAAAATGATGCTTCTTAAAAACAAGAATATAAGAATCTAAAGATGTTGTATGACTTAACAAAAAACGTCTTCCATTTTATTGGAATTATGCATGATAAAAGAAAATAAAAGATGTAATTTTTTAGAAAAAAAACAACTTGATTTCCTTTATATCGTAAAGTTTGACATCTTCTAAAGATTAATACTAGGGGTGAAGTCAAAGCTGGCTATTAAGGATCGTAATAGACAATGAATCCTAGCCTAAATCGATCTTTTCGGCAAAAAATTTGATCAACCCTAATTGTTTGACTCAAATCCAAACTCGATCATACTTTAAACAGGCCAAAGCTTGATTACACTTAGGTAAGCTCTAACAATCCAAAAATTGATCAAGTAATCTTTGTGCCATTGTTTCCTACTAATAAAATGGATAACATCGTCATAATGCTAATGATGCCTTCTGTTTAAAAAGAGATGTTGTTCATACAAAACGACAACCTTTGTTATGACACAAACATCATTACTACCACTTCCCAAACTATTCAATACGCCAGAGCATGTAGCCTAAGATAAAAGCTTTATTCCTTCATCCGCAAAGATAGACGAATTAACCTTACATTAGTCCAAAGTCACATAGTTACAATATATACAAATCATATTTCTATTTCACGGGCGTAACCAACTGCAAGTCTAATTTTTTCAAAATTAAATGCTTCCATGATGTTCTACTTAAGTTCTTAAAATATTCAGCTATAGAAGTACTTTAATGTAAGTACAATTGATATCCTGACAGTAAGAGAACCAGAAGTCGTTGTTGTAAAAGGCAAAGTGTCAGTCGATCGATGGAGATGTATTTGTAGGAGAGCCATTGCATTAATATGACATGAAAATTAAGACTAGAAGAACTTGATGTATTCACAAATCCTTTTAAGAATAACAAAGCTTTACATTATGCAGAGCTCGGTGCAATCAACTCCGCTAAGTACCAAAAGCTGCTGAAACACACCCTTTGACAGTTAAACAAAAACTAGGCAATCAGAAAAGGTTCGAGAGATGATTTCCAAATCACACACTTGATAAATAAAAAGCCAATTTGGTTTTTTTTAGTTTGAACTCATCCTGAAATTAAGTTAAAATTTACTCGTTAATTTCAGATGAGGCCAGATAGGTTGGATTTGATTCCATCCAAGTGAGCATCCCCTGTTGACTAGTGCACTTATCCTGGGATAATGTTCTATCACTGAAGATTAAGTGAAACCCTCATAAGGGATGAGTTTAAAATAACCAACATGAATTGAGTTATTCCTCCCATTTTCTCGAGATTTTAATTCTAAATAGAGAAAGGAATGAAGGTTGATATTTGAACCACGTCCAGTGGACACCACCTTAAGCTCAAATGGTAAACATATGCAATTTTAGTGCAAAAGGGTATAGAAAGTTAAAACAAGAATATATATAAAATCGTGCGCACTCACATTTCTTAAAGGAATCTAGCAAAATTTTCTAAAACTTTATCCTTTCCTTGGCTACCTTACCTATACTACAAAACATAATAGGCATCTGAAGATAATGAATATAAGCAAGTAAAGAAAAAGAGAAGCAATTATGGACCTTACACCCAATTTATTATGAAATTCCAAAATTCAGTAAAAATAATCACCCACTACAAGAAAAATGTCATTTAGCGACGAAAATTACTGACAGAAAACATAAACATTCTGTCGGTAAGTTAGGCTAGCGACGGACTTTACCGACAGATAAAGGCACCGTAGAAATGACCAGAGGCAATAATTTATGAAGAACAACAGAATGTTCACCGAAAGACAATTAATGTACCAATTTTCCGTCGACAAATTTACTGACGGTTAACCATACCAACGGTACATTAATTCAATATCATTCCGTCGGCAGATTTACCGACGACTGTTCTATTTCGTTGATAAATTTGTTACAACATTATCGACAGTTACATCATTCTGCGACAAATCTTGTTGGTAAATTTGGCAATGAAATTGGTTAATCCATCTATGATTATTGATGGTGCGTCATATTTCGTCGGTAAATAGAAATGATTTTACCGATAGAACCACAAATGCCCGTCGGTAAATCAACCAGAATTTTTTTAAAAAAATATACTGTCAATAAATTTTATTTGATGACGTTATGGTTGATGTATAATTTAAATAGTTATGAATTTAATATCATGTATTTAATTTGTTTAAACAGAAAGTTTATTTATGATACAAAGTTAAAAATATCTTAATTAATGATAAAAACATTAAATTATATATAATAAGCATTTGTAATTCAAATGAAATAACTACAAATATACTGTTGATTTGGTGATGGCGGATGCTCTAATTGGTGCGATGAGGTGCTACCCTACCCTTCAACTCATCCACCTCATTACGGAGCTAAGTTATGTACTCCATCAATGTATGCACTGTATTCCAAAGCTCTTGGACTTCATTGGTTGTGGACTGTCTACTAGATGATGTTGTACTGGACGTGGAGGATTGCGAATAACATGTATTCGTAAATGAACCTAAGTCGAATATCTTTCTACGACAGTCCCTATCACCCATTGCATGAAGATAAATTTGAGTCTCATCAATATCTTCAGCCTGCTGAGATTGTCGTTGAATGCTTTCTTGTATTTGGTCAAATCAGAAGGCAATGTCTATATTAGTAAATGATAATTATTAAGCATTAATATTAAACTATAAATTTCACATACATTTAGTTCTCTACATCGAGTGTTGACGAATGTTATACCGTCACACTTCTTAGTGTGAGTGTGCAAAAAGAGCTGATGGAGTGTAGGCCTCATGCCTATAGACTTTTCCTGCATAAGAATAAAATGTTATAAGTGAACTAGAATTTATAAAAATTTCAGTAAAGTTTCCTCTATTTTTATGGTATTTACCCCATATTGGAATGTTTTCTTATTTGATCTCTTCCATTTTCAAACCAGGGCGCCATATTTAAAGCACAAAGGGTTGTGGTTCACACACCACGGCCCAGCTTGCACATCATTCTTAGCATCTTCTAAGCTTGAGAACTTGAAGAGGAAAGCATGCTCATGTAGTGACTAAAACATGTTGCAATCTAGGTTGTTCCCAATTATTCGTCGCCCGTAGCTTCATAACAGTGAAAGTTATCCTTTTGTCTATGAAAAATCTAAAAAGAGTGGACTTCCATCTATTTAGCTCCAACTTGAATAAGTTCTAGAGGAGGAGAGACAATTCTTTGCTCAGAAGTTCCTCTCAGGAAGGCAATAGTCAGTTTCATATCAGTTTTGAAATTGCAGTTTTCCTAATAGATTGAGCATGTATGTTAGCTAGCTAAGTAGAGCACGAGGTAGGAAAGTGAGGCACCTTAGATGATAGCGGCTCTGATTGCAGTGCTGAGGAATTTTTTCAAAAGCAAGAAAGCTTCTATATCCATAGGGACAAGACAAGGACTGAAGGAAAAAGCTAGTGTCTATTAGATAAAAATTGAACATTAGCTTAGAGTTTTAGCAGGCAAGGAGAATGAGGGACACAGGATGAAAGATCAATAAGTATAGAGAAATAAGAAGGTTAAGGAAGAAAGGAAGGGAGCTTGGTGTAGAAGTAAGCGCAGGACAAAAATAAAAGAAGAGGAGGGATACAAAGCTAAGAACTACTAAAGAGTAGAGGACTGAGGCAAAAGTAAAGAGTTGAACTTTAAAACTTTTTGAAATGGAGGAAAGAGGTAAGAGGTGAGAAGTCTCATTGAGCTTGCTAGAAACGTATAAAAATAAAATTTATTTTTTAATAATTAATAAAATAACATATGTCACAAAATCAATTTAATAATATGGATTATAATAAAGTAATCTTTATTCTCAATGAATCATATGGTTAAATCCTTTAATCTTAGATGTATGGGGACATTGTTTGACTTGATTTCACTTATGTATATTACTTATAAGAGTCTCATAACTTTTCTCACACTAACATTGATTGGTTTCTGGTAGTTTTAGTCTTTCTATTTGTAGACTAGATAAAGTTTTAAGGTACCTTAAACTTTAGAAGCACATGTAAAGTTTTAGCAGATTTTTATGACAATTTAAGCTTAGATCTTCTCTCTCTTAAAATGTGTTGTACCTTTTTTTTTTTTTGAAGAGAGGGTAACTCATCATAACATTAAGAATAAAAATGCCGAACTAAGTTAGAAGCATCGATCCACAGATGGAAACGATTATAGCGAATAGAGGCTCGAGCTAGGAGATGAGCACACCTATTCTCCTGACGTCTAATCCAAAAAAGTTTAATATTCGGTCTATCCATTAAAATAGACTTACAATCGGCAACAAATAAACCAAAATCAGAAAGGTCTAAATTATTGGAGTGAATAGCAGAAAATAATCTTTGGCAATCAACAAACAAGTTGCCCGTCTCTATGAGTGAATGCTGAATATAAGATAGACATTCTTGCAATGCGATAGCCTCCATCAAAGCAGGGTCTGGACCACCCTCTCCATAACCCGACACAGCCAAGGAAAAAGCACCTTCACCATCTTCTAGCAGAAACCCATAGCCCACCAATTCAGAAGCAGTGAACACGGCAGCATCAACAAATGCAGACCATCTCGCCTCATGGTGAACTGAAGCCAAATGAGTTGCAATGACCGGACCACCATTAGAGAAATGGCGTTTTGCAACCTCAACAGCCTGGTGATCAAGTAAAGAAGTAACTGCAGCTTGATAGATGCGCTGTGGGATTGAGTATTGATCTTCCAAAAGAAAGCATTTTGGGCATCCCAAATTTTCCAAGCAAGAACAACCAATTTTGCAGCCTTGTCTTTCCCCATAGTCAAATAGACTTGAGACAACAATGCCTGAAACGAAGAGGAAGGATTGGTAAAAACAAAACCCCCAAGGCTCCACACCTCCTTGGCTATAGAACAATGGATAAGCACATGATGAATATGTTCGTCATCATGACAACATAAACATTGCAAAGAGGTTTGGACTCCTCGTCTCAAAAGATTAACACAAGTTGGTAAAATGTTTCTAGAAGTCCGCCACATAAAATCTCAAACCTTTGGGGAACATCAAGTTTCCACAAATGCTTCCAATAATACTCATCAAGACCACTAATCACAGCAATTTGACGACCCAATGGCTCATGACATTAATTTGAATGTTGCATGTATTTTATAAATGACTATCATATTCTCTCCTTTGAAATTCACTTTGATTTGTGAAGTTGATTACAAATCGTACTATATGATGACTTTTAATCGGATGTAGTCAAAATAGAAATAAATATTTTTTATTTCTACAATTGCTTATATTAATTGTTATATTTTAATACTACCTATATCATATTCTAGTCCAAGGTAGTTAGATTGGTAGTCATTGAACCTGACATAACTTATATCAAGGTAATTGAGTAATTACGTTTCATAACTATTTTCAATTATTTGGATTAATTTAACAAATCATTGGTCAAAGTGAAATAGCACTTGAGAATAGTTATTGAATGTAATTAAAAGAATTAATTACTATTTCTAAAGAACTAATATGATTGTAATCAAATAAAGTAGATGTATGTTTCATAGTTTGATGTCTACTTAGAGTATTATATGATGAAATAATTGAATAATACAAAAAATATGTACGAAAAATTAATCAAAAATATTTTTTATATTCTTAATATTTAAGTGGCCATGATGTATTATTAAGTATTAATATTGACTTCTAGATATAAGTTATTTAATTAGATAATGAAAAAATTAAATGAGTTTAATTTATCTAATCTTTAAAATAACTTGATTTTGTGCGCGTGCGTGTGTATATATATATATTGTCAATAAAGTTGGATTTTATTATAAAGTTTAAGAAATTTTGATGTCAAATATAAAATATTTCATAAATAAAGGCCAAAATTAAATATTGAATCCCATAAAGACCTAATTGATATTTAATTATAATTAAAGTTTAAATGAAGAATTATATTTTAATTGGATTGCTAAAATATTCAAACCATATTTTGAAGATATAGACTTTATAAGAGATAGTCCTCTTGACATTTTTTTTTCTATATCATTTATAAGGTTCTCTCAATTTTTTATTTGAATATTACTAAAGACTGAACACTTGTATTACTGTGGTGATTTTTACATAATTTATAAATTTGGGTAAAAAGAAAATCAAATATCGTAATAAAGTAAAGTATAATTTAGAATTTAGAATTATTATATTTACAGATTAATTATATTATAGAATTTAAATAATCTTAATTTTTAATAAAAATCATATCTTAATCAGATATTAAATTATTTACGAGGCTTCTGTCGGGTACTTGATACATTTTTGTTTTATAAGATGCTTAAAAAATCGAGGTGAAAGATACCATAATACTTATGGAAAATGGCATTTGAGAAGAAAGAAATTGTTCAGTGTATAGTTTTCTTCTTAACTTTGAATTTGAGGTCCACATTCAAGAAATCCTAGTCCAAGTATTGTTTTAGAGTTCATCCTTAGAAGGAAATGCTAGTCTGTTGTTGTTCTCGGTTTCCCAACATCGTGTTGACTTGGGTAAACTGCTTAACCAAACCTCATCAGCCACGAAGGACTTAGAGTCATTGTTGCGGTGCCACGACCAGTGGGCTCTTGTTTCGTCTACAATCCTTAGCCTACCATGTCCGAAGCTTGGCTCCCTGTAGACCGATAGAGAAGTAGGATTCTTGAACCTGTTTTGCATTAAACATCATAACATTAATATAACTAAAAGCACAAATCTTCCCAATCTTCTGGATCTATAAATTTATGAAATAATTTATTTAAAATAATTATTTGACCAACTGTGACACCGTTGCGTCTTCTCCAAAATTTATTAAATACACATTTTACAGATAATCGCCAAAAATTCTATCTATACACTTGACCAGTGCTAAGTTTCCTTTTATGACATCTACTTATGAATAATCCTTTTTCCGAGTCTATGCTCAGATTCTAATCCTTTTCATATCTTAGAATTCATTCATATATTCAAACTGGACGGTGGCATTGTTTGGTTATACAATACTTACATTAGTGCCAGCCCTTCTCGATTTCCTCCATCGCCGATGGTTATGTAGACTGGGCCGCATGGATCATCCTTGTTATTGTATATCCTCGTCTGCAGGACAAGGTCAATGCTCAATGTCAATTGCTAATCTTTTAATGAGGATTTAATTATAAAATTTCATTTAATACTACTAAATGATTCAAGTTTCTTCAAAGTGGCATAACAATGATAGTAAGTAAAAGGACCAATACATATAATGGAAGATGTGATTTATTTAAAACCGATAAGGTAAGTGGACTTACAAATCGTTCGTAAGCATGAACATGACCAGCAAAAACAATGTCAACTCTTGCCTTGTACAACAGTTCCTCCATTGATTTTCTCATGCTTTCTCCTTCTCCTTGATGTGCAGTATTGGTGTTATACCAAGGTGCATGCACCAACACAACAACCCACGGCGTCTTTTTCCTGTCAATCCTACTCAGATCAGCTTCAAGCCACTTGTACTGATGTGAATCACCATCGAAGTCCGTGTAAGATCCAAGCATGATCACATGGGCACCGGCAACTTCAAACGAGTAATACAAGTTTGAAGACGACCCACTCTCTTCATACGGCATCGGCCAGCGAGCATTATAGGCTTTGAAGCCTTGAGGGATTAGAATTGGGAAGGTCTCTATCTCGTGATTGCCTTCTGTCACCATCCATGGCCTTTGGCTCGCATATGGCTCCACCAAACGTCCAAATGAATCCCAAAGTGGCTGTTGGCTGTCAGCATACGATAAATCACCCGGAAGTAACAGTACGTCGTAGTCGTAATCGTTGACATGCTCCAAAGTTGATTTCGTCCACTCTGTTTGTCCAAGGTCACCTGAAACAATGAAATCATAAAAAAATAAAGTGACCAAGTTATTCAATCTTCTGTTACTTAAACTTGATATAAGGTAGACCTCCAAAAGATTTGGTCGATGTTTGGGTTTGGATTTAGTGATGGGGGTTGGTGAAATGTTACTTCAGCAAGCACTATACGCTTAATGCTTTGTCTTTCGAAGCGGCAAATTCAGACATAAGCCAAGGTTGCCAACTATTCTGTTGAGTTGTGTACACTCTTTCTCTCTTTACCTTTGTTGAGAGGCTGTTGCTTATACTCCAAGAATTAAAAAAGCACAAACTCGCGAGAGTAAACTACTGTTTATAAAAAGGATAGCATCCTGAGCAACGAATTCCACTTGGATATGGGGTCACAACTCTACGACCAATGTTCTAAACAAAATCAGACTTCGGTTTTATTATCATATACATAATATTAATTGCAGAACTGTTGATTTCATTTCACTTTAAAGACAAACTTTTTAACCATTTGCTTACAAGAGAATGATTAAAACTTACCAACGACAGCGAATTCAACAGGAAAAGTTGCAGGGGGTGTTCTGAAGGAGAACTCAGGGCCATGACCTCCACAGCGATAGTAATACGTAGTGCTTGGCTTCAATGGTCCAATAGTCACATGGTGTATGGTGCCTGATTTATAGAAGAAATAATGATACGAAGTTTTGCGTCCGCTAGCCATGGAATTGTACATTCCTGACTGCATTCCATATTCAACTATTGACTCCACATGCTTATCATCTGTAACCCATGAAATTCTCATCTCATCAATTCCAGCCACCGAAATGTGTACCTAAAGATAGCATCATCCAAGAAAGAAAAGTTATGATCTTGGTATATCCTGCGATGTACACTCCATCAATATCCCGTACCCATGTACCTTTTGACAGAAAAGGAAGAGATAGAAACCTGTTGAGGTTCGGCTTCTGATCTCTTGTGCGGAGTGAAGATGACATTGCGTGCAGAAGGTCGAGAATAGTCATTGGACTCTGAAGCATGAGGTTGCGGGAAAAGTACCAGAGAGAAGGAGAAACAGATGGGTAGGAGTAAAGGAAACAAACTTTGAGACAAGTTCTTCATTTTCTGTTGTTGTCAGCTGAAGGCAATAGGCATCTTATGTAAATGAAATTCAAAGGGGGTATTGAGAATTTGATACATATATATATATATATATACACACACATATACATATTTATATAAAAATGAAAATGGGAATTGCGTGTAGGTTGATGTAGTTCCGTGACGGGCTAATTTTTATTGTTAGGATCAGGTCTATGCTCGCTCAAATGAAAGGTCGGAAATTCTTATCTGCCTATGCTCCTGCAGATTTCGCTCAGTCGACACTCAAACATCTATGGTCTCTCCCGAAAGTCATTTCTGCCTATATAAGCACAGCTATTTGCACCAATTACATGAAATAAGCATATTAATTATTGACCACATAAAATAGAATTAGATTTGAGGTTTTGGATCGCATCTACTTGTCCGAAATCAATAAGTGAAATGGCACTGAGTTAAAGATTTACGTCTCCAAAGCTTGGAAGCATCTCATTCACCTACTATACCACTTTTTGCCTCACCTTGAAGGAGATGAATCTTGTAGTTTTCACGTGCAAGTAAATGAAATTACATAAAGAGAAATTGTGATGAATGGGAATGTAGGACTGAGCAAAACATTAGCTAATTATGACAAACAAGAAGATTGTACGTACACTAATGAAAGGAAAATTTATGACCACGAAATGGAACATAAAAAGATCGAATCTCACATTTATCTGTCACGCCAAGACTAGACATGAAAAGCAAAATATAAAAAGGGCACATCTCAAAGTTAGTAAACTACATGAAAATACGTTTTGATGCTTCTATGGAATAGAAGGTGGAGGCCCAGCTAGGCTTTCTTGACTACCCGTAGGCTGTTTCTAATAAATGTCCCTTTCTATTAACAAATTAGATCATTTTAATGTGGATTCCCAACTCCGGTATTTTTAAAAACATTTAATTACATAAAATCACTTTATTATAATATTTTTTAAAATAATATGCAATTAGTATACATTAAAATGATTTAAAATTTTATGGAAGAAAATGAAAATTATTATAAATGATAATAATTATGTTAGATAATTATACATATATATAATTTTTAAAATAATTTAAGGTCATATAAATTGCGAATTTTTTAGTATTTTAAAAATGTAGTCTTTTCTATAAAATTATTTATCACAGCTAATTAATTTACTAAATTAAATATTGATGTTGGCTGATAGCAACGTGTAAAATATTACAAGTTCAAACTTACTTATCACTTCATACCCTCTCTCTCTCTCCTGAATCAGCCAGCGAAATGAGGAAGAGGTTTTGTTAGTTCATGTTCTACTTCCAAGTAGACCACTTATACATACATTAATTGATATAGTTTTGGCATTTTATGGAGATTAATTAGTCAATTGGCAAGAAACTAATTAAACCATATTTTCGTTCTACTATAAAAGGATTATTTGCACTAACGAAATTTGTTTTCTATAATAATATTTAAAAATCTTTTACATTCGATAAATTTTATGTTTTTATAAGAAAAATTCTATAATTTTCTTTATAATTAATTACTCACAAACATTTATCTTGAATCAAAATTAACTAAACTCCCCAATAATTAGACTATTCAAACATAGATTTTTTTTTTTGTATGCAAAGGAAGTAAACAACCGAAATTGACTACATTAATGTAGGCCTATGTGATATAAATGGCCTTGCCTATCTAGCTAGAGTAATAATCTCATTTCTGGGGGAGGCTTCTGCAGAATATGCAATCCTGGAGGGACTCAGAAAGCGTAGGAAGCCAGGCTATCGGCACTTTGATTCCCTTCCCGGTATACGTGCTGGATCCGCGTCTCCCAATCTCGGCTCAGCATCTCTTTAATTTCCTGCACCAAAAAAGAGTCCTCGGTAAGTAAATGCTCGGAAGAAGAAAGAATATTGATTACTTCCAACGAATCTACTTCCAGAATGATAATCCGATAGCTTCAGTCCCAAGCCAGTGAAAGCCCCGCACTAACTCCACGTAACTCGGTTCGCAGAGGCAAACTGTCTTCAAACTTGTGAAGGAAGCCGCCTTGCCACTGGCCAGTACTGTCCCAAAGGAGACCCCCAGCCGTGGTACCTGGCCCCCCCGTTGGGCCGCACCATCAGTATTCACCTTAATCCAACCCACAGGTGGTGGTTGCCAGCTGATAGATTGCCTTATAGGTAATCTCGGGCGAGGCACTAAACAATTAGTCACCATTTGCACTTGACGGATCCAGTTTGCATATTCAATCGCAATGCGGGGACCTGCCACTAGCCATTGGAACCTAGTTTCAAAAATGCTCCTGTTCTGCCACTGCCATGTATACCAGCAAGATATGCCAAAGTTAGTCGCCCACCCATTGGCCTGCTGGATGAGGTTGGACTGTAACCAATCCGCCTCGTTTGGTTGAAAGAAGGTAGTCTCTTGGCCCGGTAGAACTAACTGCCGCCAGAACTCTTGGACTTTGTAGCAGTCCCTTATATCATGAAGTGTTGTCTCCTCCTGTCCATAGGCTTGGTAACCACTGTCCATGGCTAGGTGTCGCCGAACCCGCTCAGCATTAGTCAGTAGTTTTTTGTTAGCTAATAGCCATAGGAACGAGCGGATACGTTGGGGTCTTGGCCATGCCCATATCACTTTTCAGATTGTATTCGGAGTCCTCGTTGTGAGATCTATGATTAAATCATAAGCTGACGCGACTGTGAACGCCCCGTTAGGTCCGAGCCCCCACATAATGTAGTCTTCTCCCATGTCTCTCGAAGGAGCTCGAAGCGTTGCCAGAACAGAACATACTCATGAGGAGAGGCATGGTGTGATCAACTCCCATTTTCAGGTTTCGTCGACTTGCACAAAGTCGGATACATTGGCGTATAGAATCTCCTCCGGAATTGGAGCTATTGTCTTGTGTACGAGGGGTCCCCAATTGTCCACTCACTGGTCTAGCCAAAAATGGATTCAGCACTCTGTCCCCAGTTTCCATCTAGTACCTTGTCGGATGTACTCCTAAGTAGTGGAGATCCCCCGCCAAATGATCGAAGCGCTGTGCTTCTGCATCTTATAAGGGATAAGGTTCAAGTTTACCCGGTATTTGGCACACAGGCATTGGACCCATAATGTTAAATGATTAGTAAGCATTTCCCACCCCAATCTGGTAAGCATTGCATCGTTGGTGGCTCGAATTCGTTTTAGCCTTAGACTTCCCACCTTGTTCGGCCGACAGACTGTCTCCCAGTTAACTAGGTGTGGTTTCCGGTGCTCATCTTGGGATCCCTATATGAAGGTTTGCATGAGTTTTTCAATCTGATCGCAAACATGTCTGGGGAGCCGCACAGTTTGCATGGTATAAATAGGTAGGGAGGCAATCACCGCTTATGTTAAAGTGACACGACCTGCCAGTGATAATTCCCTAGCTCGCCATCCCGCTAGCTTGTGCAAGACTTTCTCAAGTATGTAATGGTAAGTGTTCCGTGTGATATGCTCATGTATTAGCGGGACTCCTAAGTATTTGCCCAGATTAGCTATACATTGAATCTAAAGTTCTTAGCAAATCCGACGCGCTTCATACGACACCAAATTCTTCGAAAAGAAAATGTGTGTCTCACTCAAATTCACTTTTTGTCCGGATACCTCACAAAAGGTTGCCAATATTGTCGAAATTTTGTGTGCCTGAATAACTGAAACTTCCCCAAACAAGACAAGGTCATCGCCAAAAAAAGATGTGAGATGAAGGGCCTTGTGCCGCTCCATCGAAACGGTTTCCACCTTCCTTGTCCCACTGCGTGTTCAATAAGATGGCCTAACCGTTCGATGTAGAGAACAAAGATGTAGGGCGACAGTGAGTCTCCCTATCAAATGCCTCGGGTAGGCACAAAAGAATCGGATAGTTGCCCATTCCACGCAACTTGCATCGACACCGTAGTGATACACTTCATTATATTTGTAAGTAAAAACGGTGGAATTCCAACTTCCTGGAGCGTATCTTGAATGAACTCCCAGTTCAGTCTATCATAAGCTTTTTCTAGATCGACCTTCGGAGCATAATAACCAGTTTTTCCTTTTTTCTTTCTCATGGTATGAATGATCTCCTGGGCGATAATAATATTATCGATGATTTGCTGACCTGGAATAAAGCTGCATTGGGTAGGTGCCACGACATGTGCCAGTTATGGCTTCAGTCTGTTGGCGATTACTTTGGAAATAGTCTTATCTAGCACTGTACAGAGCCTAATGGGTCTAAAGTAGGAAATATAAGTCGGAGAAGGAACTTTCGGGATTAAGACCAGAATGGTTTGGTTCAATGCCCTATCCCAACCTTTCGTCTTGAACAATTGCTTTATAAAGTAAACCACATCTAGGGGCCTACATTTTATCCGCTGTATAGAGATGAGCAAAATAATTACGCGCCATGCTTCACAATTGTTCTGGATCTGTGATTTCCGTATCATTATGGTCTAATAAACGTGCAATCGACAAAGTCTTTTGTTTGGTTTTCGTCACGGTGTGATAATAACCAGTATTACGATCCCTGTGCGAGAGCCATTCACATCTTGCCTACTGATGCCAATAAAGTTCCTTCTCACAGAGTACCTGAACTAACTCTTTGCTTAGAGTGTCCTCCAAATCATGCAGAGAAGATGATTGATCATTGTCCAAATGTCGCTGGATACCCTCCAGCCGAGCTATCAATTGTCTTTTCCGCTGAAAAATATTTCCAAAAACCGTCTTATTCCACTTTTGTAACTAGCTCGAGAATTGGGGAAGAAAGTGCACTAACGATTCGTTTTGAGGAGTCCAGTGATCCGCAACTAGGTTTGAGAATTCTACATGCGCTAGCCACGCTGACTGAAACCAAAAAGGGGTGGGCCCCATAGTTCTCCTAAGAGGCCTAAGAAAATTAATCAACAGAGGCCGATGGTCGGAGCCGTGAAAAGGGAGATGTCGATTAACCGTGTACGAGAAGACTTCCGTCCAAGCTATTGATCCCATAACTCGATCAAGTTGAGCTTGAACAGTGCCTCTTTTCCAGGTAAATCTGGATTCAACGTAACCCAGGTCGTGCAGACCACTCTCATGAACCCAGTTACAAAAGTCCTTGTTCACCACAGAGATGTGCAGGGACCCGCCCCGTTTGTCGCCAATGTTCAATTTAGCATTAAAGTCCCCCCCAATAAGCTAAGGCCGATTGGTTGTTTGCCCAAGCCCTCGCAAGATATGCCATACATACTTTTGGGTTTGCGGCTGGGGGCTGGCGTAAATAGCCGAAAACTCGAACGAGAAAGTCTCATACTAAATGATAGCATGGATAAGTTGTTTATGCGCTAGCGATATTGTAATATGAAACGCCTTCTTCCAAAGCATCCAAATACCACCTTTAAAGCCATCAGCTTCAACCCGGAAAGAAAAATCGAAACCGAGTCGTTTGATCACGGCTATCGCTCGTAGACCACTAATCCTTGTCTCAACCAACACTAATACCCCAATACTATACTATCGGATGTAATTGCGTAAAAACATCTGGAGTCGTTTACCCCCTACCCCTTGGCAATTCCAAATGAGGAACGACATAATTACAAGAAGTAGTCAAGTCCACTCACTTCGGGGACTACTTCGGGGGGTGTCTGGAACACAGTCGGGCTCGATACGCATGTCACCTTCCTGTGACTGCAGCACGTTCCCATCAGCCCCTTCTAGTTCATTCGGACATTCAATCATGTTAGAGTCCCCGATCCCTTCGTCCGGGGGCTCAGGGGGGTTATTGGGTCGTCAACCCTAGGAATAGGCCCTGTTGGCCCGGTACCCTCCACATTGATCATAGGTTGCTCGGTTGTTTGCCGGCCCCCTTCGTTGCCTAGCTCGGGCCTATCGTACAAAATTTCATGATGTGTGGCGATGGTCATGGCTTTATGTTGTGCAACTAAATTGGGTTGTAACTGACTAATTCCTCCTTGGCCCGTCATCTACACTGGTGGAAGGGCTCGGCTTATGCTTCATTTGTCCTTCTGGGCCACAGCTTTCCCTTTCTTTGGTTTCAGCCCATTAGTGGTCATTTTGGGACGTGGGCCAGCGGGAACTTGGTTCAACCCATTTGTGAAGCTTGGGCCAGCGTTAAACGCTAGCCCATCTAGTTGAAATGACGTTGCGTTAACCCTAGTGGTAGAAACATGACGTTCTGGAGATGCCACATTTGTTGAAAGTTCAATAGGTTCATGAACAACAGATCGGGCCTCAAACCGTGAGCCTGTACGTCGGTTACGGTTGCTGCGCTGGGTGTTAGGAGTGGCAGGGTGTCGTTGGGGTCTAGTACGTTGCGAGTACTATTGGACCTGTATCCACGGTCCTACGTCGGTGGCCGTGTTGTCATGCGATTGCGCGACGGAATGGTCTTTCGGACGGTTAGTCGTCAGTTGTGGAGTGGCTCTGCTCACTTGGTTCTCCGTCTCCTGTCCCAAATTCGTCTCCGGCTGTGCCGGTGTGTTGAGAGGAGGGTTGAACTTCGTATGACAGTTGCCAGTATTATGCCCTATCTTACCGCATCCATAACATATTTGGGTCAGTCCCTCATAAGCAAGGTGGATGGTTTCTCTATCAAGTTCTACTGACGGACGCAGGGGTAAGCGTAGATCCATGTCGATAGCTAGCCTCGCGAATTTCCCTCTTTGTGTATACTGGGTAGCAGCATCTAGCTTAATTGTCTGACCTAACAGGTTTCCCAAAGCGAGAAGGATGTCGGGGTGGTATTTGGCAATAGGGATATCGTGAAACCTTACCCATAGCACTACCCTGGTAATTCCGGCATGGGGTGGTCGGAATGTGGGCATCTATCGCTAGACAGATAGAGCGTGCCCGAAGATTAACCATGGTCCGTTCGTTAAGGTGTTGAGATATTCTGATTCTTCGATAAATTTAACGAGGTAATAGTCATAGTCAAGATCTATGATTTTAACTGGTCCTTGTAGTTTCCATAAATTCTTGAGATGTTGGCTTAGAAGATGATAACCAATTGTGCTTCCCACCAGTTTTACCACGACTGCTTGGGACCAGTTGCTATCTAGCTTCTCCTTTAACCTAAGCGAGAGCATAATGCCTGCTTCTGGTCCGTCTAATTGTACTCTGATATCCCCGTCCTCTATTTCTACGGGGCTTTCCTGAGGCTAGGGAAGTTCCTTGACCGCATCCCCTCCCTAGTTCCCCTCGACCACTACAGCTCAGTACGACATTTTGGGAGGTGGTGGTGGATCCTGTTCTCGGCGACGAATGCGGACCTTCTTTGTGAGCTGCCCATCTGGTTCAATGACTTCTTGGTCCGGTTGCTAGGACATTCCGAGTATGAGTGTGGTGGTTGGGATTTTGAAATAACAATTGTTAACAGAGTTTGGATTACTGGGATTGCTGGGAATCGGAACGAAATCCGCAATGGTTGTGAAATGGAATTTGGCTCCACCTCTCGTCTCTTCATTCAAACATAGATTATTAAATGTATATCAAGAAGTCAAACTTAACTACAAGAGTTTTTTTTCTGTTTTCAATTGGATATGAGTAGGTTTGGTAATTAGGCCCTGCCTGATCTGACACGACTTAAAATTAACGGGTCAGGTCTAGGTTGATGGGATTTCGTTGGACTCAGCCCGTTATTATTCTTAGACACAAGCTTCAAGGCCCCAAACTCATTAGAATGGCCCAAATGTTTAGCCCGTTTATGCTCAGAATAAATAACGGGTTGTATTTGTGCATGGCAAAGGAATCATAAACAGCAATCCAATTGAACTTATGGGTTTGAGTCAATTCAGTCCCCCTTGCTCGCCCCTGAATCCAAAGCCTTCACATTTATTAGAGTCAAGTCTGTGGTTGTTTCATAACTAATGGGTTAATGTTGAATGACCTTTATCATGGTAGAGTCCTGAGTCCCTGTTACGTGCTACCGTAAAAAGCCTATAAAAATTAGAAACATAAATAATTAGATACTATTTCAAGATGAGCATGCTTTCTTTTTTAGTATCTAATTAATTTTAAACTGTACCATCTGCACTTGTTTGATTATATATCAGCTTAATTAATTATAGCTAATGACTTTTCTGTGCACTCTGCTTAGAGAAAAGAATTCGTTTGCCTTATCCACAATGGTAGCACACATCCAACTATTTACCCATAATTTCATAAAAATGTTTATTAATCCTTCGAAGTTCCACATTCATATATAGTTCTTGAGCTCCCAGTCAATAACCAAATCAAAATCTCAAGGACTGAATATTAATTTTTTAAGAAATAAGAATTAACTGAATAAATATATTTAGAAACTTGAAATACAACTTATTGATATCTTCCACCTTTCTAAATAACTAAATTTACAAATTCAAGTAACAGTAAATATTTTCAAATAAATTTACTTATGAAAAAATGAAGCATAATTACATAATATATATCAAATTATATTTATTTGAATATTAAATATTAACTTTATTAGGTCATTAAAAATATATAAAATAATATTATACACCCATAATAATCAAATTATTTGAAATTAACTAAAATTTATAATTTAAAATTTAATTAGTTACAATTTTAAGAGATCATTTCTATATAGTAAGATCGGGGTGATTCTTTCTTTTTCTTTTTTTTTCAATTTAATGATCAACGTAATCCTTTATTTGCAAATGATATTCGTCATTCTCTAAACAAAATCTTATATTTAGTTGTCATGATGATTAGAAATGCTTCTAACTTTATCCCAGAAATTTGAAGTAATTTACTACCTTTAGTACGAATCCACGTTGGTTCATGGCCTAACTGGATTATTAAAAGAATGTAACTATCCTCAGAAAAATGTTTAACTCTTATCAGATACTTGGATTAGTGTTTGTGCTTCTGTGGGTACTTTTGGTCAATAATACTCTTACTTGTAATTTATGTTCAATAATGCATAAATATCTTACTCTGTTTTGGCCATTGAATATAGTTAAACAAGGTAAAATTAGTCTGAAAATCTAAACTTGATAGATGAATTAATAGTATAAAAGATGCAGTTCATGACGTGGGTAATATTTTATGGCAATTAAACATAGGATTCCTTGACCATAATTTTATAAAGATAATCATTAAAAAGAAGAATATACATTAATCTAAGATTATGCTAAACATAATTATTCTTCAAGAAATGTAAAATTTAAAAATATAATATTTTAATATAAGAAATGTAAAATAATGAAATAATAATTTTTTGAAAATAAAAAATTATTATAATCTTCAAAATTAAATTGACTATTAAAATAAAAATTTAAATACCAATTATATTAAAATAAATTAATTAATCTCTATTTATCTTTTTAATTAAAATTAATAATAGAGTTTAATATTTTCAAATATAGAATGTTTTCTTTTTCTTTTTTAAAAAACTTAGCAAGAATTAAAATTAGTAAAAGTGAATCTTACAAAGATAAACTTAATAAGAATAAAGGTAAAAAAGTCTATTTTTTTCTATAAGATTTTTATCAAGATATCAATTGAAAACCAACTTTTTGAAATGTTTGAAATGAATCTTGATGTTTATCTTTTGAGAAAAATGAAAGAATTATATTAATAGAAAGGTTTAAGAAATATGGATTGACAAACAAAAAGTATGAACTTTAGTTATCCCTTAACTTATGTCTCATTCTTCTGGCAAAATTTCCTAAGGAATAGAGGGAGATAAGAGTTCAAAAGGTTCCAATTACTAGCAATGCTTCTACTGTATTTAAACTGTAAATGATGAATTAAGATGAGCTGTCTAGTTTTGTCATTTATATCTTAAAGTGTTTATGTTGAATGAAAGCTAATACCTTTGAAAATTTTGGGGTTTCTTTCATTCCATCTAGCATAAACTGAGCATCCAAAGGCTATTTTAAATATCAGGTTATCCTCTTTTCTTCCTTGACTATTGCTCATCCAGTATATTATGTTGTACCATTTCTTACACAAGTAAGACAGATTACATGGCCTTTGTCTTTCATCCCAAAGATGAGATAAGAAGTTATATTAAAATAACATGTGAGTAATTAATTTAGGCTATTGTTTGCAAAGGTTAACATAGTTAAGAATGTTTAGAATGTCATGTAAAATGGATAGCCTCTCTTTAATGATAAGCCATAAGATGAAAGAAACCTTAGGAGAAGCTTATTTAAATCACAAAATACCAAAATAGGGCACCTTTAGGCAAGTTAGGTTTGGGATGCTATAAGACTTGTTGCAAACACACCCGAAGAATATTTTAACCAGTAGATGTTATTAGATTTGTAGGAGTTTGGGAAGAAATCTAAAACTCGGTTCAATAGAGTAGAAAAAAATGAGGAGTTAAGTTACTGAATGTTGAGATTAAAGACTTCGTTAGCAGTAACTTATTCTTGTATTATGTTCTTGAGATTTGAGAATCCATTGTTGATATTTAAGGACCAACATTGCTTTAATTGTCAAGCCAGAAGATGGTATTAGCTTTGTCACCAAGATTACATTTAAATTGCAATCTCATCTAGTCCCTCAATCTTATAATGTTCAACATTAGCTATAAGGTATTAGTTCTAGGCCTCACGCTCTAGAAACTTTTGTGTACCCTTTGATCCCACAAAGCTTCTTTATATTTTAATAATCTCCATATCCTCTTAATGAGGGCTTTATTTGAGAATTTTGTTAGACAAATTCCCAAGGCACCTTCTTCTTTTAGAACATAGAGCACACTCCATTTAACCTTGGATAAAAAATGTTGAGAAGTAGAACAAAATTGATGCTAGAGCACAACACTTATTATGCTTCTATGTAGAAAGATAGAAAACATAATCAACACTGATTATAACTTAGTGACAAGCATTGGGCACATACTACCTTACGATTTATAAAAGTTTTAAAAAAATTAGCACCAGTGTTGATGTTGGTCTGACATTGATTCTTATGCACAAGTTTTATTCTCAAGTTCAAGCATTCTAAGAATCTATTTATTTAACCCTATTCACAAAAACTCTTATTGGGTTTAACCTATGGGACTCTTAGAAGGTTTTTAGGAGCCACCTTATTTCTAATTTTTATTGTTTTATTCTTTCTCAATATCGAAGGTGGATTTAAAGCAAGATTGTGGGAGACCTGACAACTTCTCTAACTCTTTTCTTATATGCTTTCCCTTATATCGAGATTGATTTGTCATTATGTTTAAAAATCCTAGTTAGGATTAAGGATGTAACTGTAAAAAATATTTCAATTATAAATGTATGATTTGATTATTCATTGATTGAATTTATTATTTTTATTCTTGATTGCTAAGTTTGTGATTGGCCATTATAGATTCAATATTTAAGGATTTATGAAGGACCCAAAGGGGAAATATAATATACACACTAGGAGAATGAACATTTAACACTATAAAACAAAAGTTTCCTAAACTATTATGATAATTAAATATATTAAATACGCTTAATAAATTTGATTAGGTTAAATTGCATATTAAAATACGATAGTTTCCTAATTGGATATATGTGTGCCTCAAGAGA
Organism: Erythroxylum suave; assembly: GCA_027563595.1. Taxonomy (NCBI): domain Eukaryota; kingdom Viridiplantae; phylum Streptophyta; class Magnoliopsida; order Malpighiales; family Erythroxylaceae; genus Erythroxylum; species Erythroxylum suave. The sequence continues at coordinate 42,058,873 of JAOSBN010000005.1, read as the reverse complement.
TGGCATAAATATTTTAGATTAATTGTTATTTAAACCTAAATAATCAAACTTGTATAATAATTAAAGTTTTATATAAGTGAACTCAAAAGTCCTAATGTTTGCTTTATTAATTTTCCTTCACTAGTTTATCTATAACGCTTTCACTAGTTTAGTGATTAAATTATCTTTCTTTTTATTTAGTTTATTTGATAACTAGGATTAGTAAATGTTGTGACATAGTTCTAATGGGATCAATACTCTATAATTGCTCTAGTTTTAATAATTTGTTACAATTGACTTTATATGCTTGTAAATAGATTTAGCAAGTCAACCATATAAGGTCATTATGTGCAACTCATTAGAAAATTTGATGAAGTTAGAAAGAGGTTGGAGAAACATAAAGTTGTCATAGCTAGTTTATAATAAAACTTACCCATACTTACCAAGATGGGTGACTTTTAAGTCTTATAAGGAGTTTGAAATTGCTACCAACTACTTAGAGGAGCCAACCTATAGGATGGTAGAGGAGAAAGATGTGGAAGAGGAGGTAGAATAGGGAGACAAAGAGGAAAAAGATTTTGTTTAGATAACAATGATAAGTTCTCTTCACATCCATAAGATTAAGATGATATAGAGTATGAAGAAATGGTGGATAACAATATGGATAGTATTAAGATGATGATACCACTTTTTGTAGGAACAATAGATCTAGATCCCTATTTGGAGAAAGAAAAATATATAAAGCTAATTTTTAAATGTTACAACTTTTTAGAGAAGAAAAAGGTTTAATTAGCAATCGTAGAGTTTAGGCATTATGTTATAAATTAGTGGGATTAGCAAATCCTCACTAGGAAAAAACTTGAGAGTTAACTAATTGGACTTCATAAGAGATGAAAAGGGTAATGAGGAAGCATTTTGTAGTAAGCACCTACTTTGGGGATTTCTATCAATGGTTGTAAATGTTAACTCAGTGTTCTAAAAGTGAGGAGGAGTATCATAAGGGAATGGAGATTGTTATTGCTAGGGTGAATATGAAGGAAGATAGGGAAGCAATACTTGCTTATTTCATTTATGGGTTAAATTTAGAAATTGTCAATGTTATCAAACTACATCATTATATAGAGTTGAAGGACATGGTTCAAATGACCATGAAATTAGAAACATAAATAAAAGAGTCTTATTTGCTATTTTTGTATTTTTAGTGTAAGTTTTTCATCATAAAGTAAATTATGGAGTGAAAAGAAAGATTAAGTTCTAAAGTCAAAATATAAAATAATTGAATTAAAACTGAACACGCCAACTAAAAAGAAAGCTAAAACTGATTCTTATTCAATAACTAGGAATCAAGATATTAAGTACTTCAAGTGCTTAAAGAGAGGGCATGTAGCTTCACAATATCTCGACAAGAGTGTGATGAAGATGACCAAGGATGAAGAGTATATGTTTAAGATTGAAGAGGAGGTTGATAAGGATATGCCTAGTTTGGAGGATGCTAATGCTAATGAGTGCATTAAATGTAACATCCCACCTTCATGGAGCACGTGCCGGAACATCCATCAATCATTCGGGAACATACCCTATACAAGCGGCATGTTAAAATGGAATCATACATAAAACATGAATACTCCAAAATATCAACTCCTTATTCCATTCATAAAACATAGTTACACAATAGCCTTACACTCTATAATTCATATATACAATATCAAAAATATCTAAGAACATACTGCTCTTTATAATATGCTACATGAAATGAGAACTAAAAAAAAATTCTATCTAACTCCTCAATATCAGCTGACCGACCTTTAAGTCATTCCTTGAGGTCAAAAGAGCAATACTAGACTTCTTCTCGAATGTCTTAGAAGTTAAGTCTCCTTTCTGATACCTAAAAATCAACATTGCAAGTTTGATGAGTTTTGCCAACTCCTTGAGTAAACCATCATCGATGTACTCACTCATATTAAACAGAGAACAATTCACAATTCAATTTTTGCAATTAAATCACATCATAAATACAGAATATCACATCACATTTCATTTTAGAACAATTTATTTCAAACATTCAGATCATACATATTAATTTGTGTATGCAATGCTCATGTGACTCACTTTCATTGTTACTTTATTGTGACCGAGTGCGTTTTTAACTATCCCGTATCTATTGTAGATATTGGGCTCATTGATAACTGTCTCGTATCTGTTGTGGATACCGAGCTCATTTTACTAGTGAGCCTATGACTTTTTATACACATTTTCTAAGCTTTAAGCTCTTTTTCACTTACCACTTCGATCATAACTTCCTTTATCTGATAATGCATTTCAATGTAATGAGATGCATCAATTATCATTTTATGCAGTCAATCACTTTCATTTAATATACACATTCACTTTCCATATTGTCATCAGACCTAAGTACGACATTCAACATATTTGTTGAGAACACTTATTTCTTTCAGATTTACATTCAATTATTAACACCTCCAATGCAATCTCAATTATCAAACTCCTCGGACCATCAATGTCCGAAACTTTCATATTCACATAAAATATCAGTTCAATAATTGGAATTTAAACAAATACAATCAATTCTAGTGAGAAACATCGAGGTTACTCATAGTAAGTTCTAAATAGCTATTGCCTCGATGTCTTGGCAATGTCTAAATACTGGCGTTCTATTTGCACGTCTAAATTAAACAATATAAATATTGTACACATTACTAAGTTGCACAATCATATAAATATTTAATTATACACATATGCATATATGTTATGTACAATACATGCTCAATGACTTTCCCGGGTATGTGTTCCTAAATCATATGTCTTGATCATTTAAACATTATTACTTGTATATGTCTAATTTATACTTAGGTTACACCTCAAGAACACTTAATTATTCTAACTCTTCAATCATATATTCTCCAATCCTTTTTCTAGCACTATATGATCACATAATATCCAAATTCTCATTTAATCTTACTTAATCCATATATTCATCATCTTTGAGTCACATTAGTATTCCTAAGATCACCTTCATTCCATTAATGACTTTATATTTCCAGATTTAATTATATTAATCTCATCAATCCATTCTTAAGCTAAAACATCAATTAATAACCTAAACATATCAAACACTTTATTAACTAGGCAAGCATCAAACTAAGTTTATTTCAAGCCTCATTCAATTCTAAATACACCATAGGAAGTACCTTAGCATTAGTTGTGTCAATCATCACCGAAAAGACAACATTTCACTTTTTATGCCTTCCCATGATCATGGTGGACCTTCCCACGATCATGACAGAAGCTTGTGCAACAAGATACAACTGTGAGGACTATGCCATGATCGTGATAGAACCCAAATAACTAGGCCACGATAGTGCATTGAAGGCTACGATCGTGCCCTGCCTTTCCTCTTTCATTTCTCCTCGAATTCACATACTTATAAACATCATTTACCTTTTAGGTTTTCCAGAATTCATGCTCTTTTATGCAACTTTATTTCATACTAATCTAACTACCATATTGCTTACATTAAACCTCACAAAAATCTACTCATTTGATTCATTAACCATTTACTTTATACCATTTCATCCTATATCCAACACATCATATACATTGTTCATCATTTCTACATCATTTTCTCTTCATTCTAACCTCAATATCATTTATAAAACAACTCATTTCCTATGGTTCATCAATCATACAAAAATAGAACATAAACCTACACATTTCTTCATCAACATTCAACACTCATTCGTCACCATTTTCATTATCATTCTATCTCTAAAACATCCCTATAACAATCCATAAATTATCACTCATCATATACACAAAAACAAGGCATCAATATAACCATTTCTTCATCCAGGTTTCAGCATATATTCAACTCCATTAACACCTTCAATCTATCTCTAACCATTATAAAAATGTTTCTCTTAAAACAATCCATAAAGATCATTTATATACTTACTTGTTTTAGCTTCAAGCTCTTCAAATCACGTAAACCTAACTTCTCCAAAACTTAGATGATCATCAACTGTCGAGAAGGAAAGTTTAGGCTTTCAAGTAATAAGAGAAAGAAGACAACATCTTAGAGTGGCTAGTGAAAGATAATGGCAAGGCTCAACGTTGAAGGTTGGGTTGTGAGAGTGAGTGTCGTGAGGATGGAGAGAAGAAATGAAGAAGAAAATGAGAGCATGTAACAAATGAAAGACAAAAAGAAGAAGACGGTCTTTCAATTTGGTAAATACCATGGGTTAATAACGTGGTGGGTGTCATGACACTTGTCATGGCACCTTCCACTTAAATAATTTATGCTAATGTTTTCTTCATGTAATGCTAAATAACACTTAATTGCTTGGTCCATTTGTCTCCTAATTTCTATACTAATTGTCTCTCAATAAATCCTACTGCCACTTGTCAATTATTTCTATTACCAATTGTCACTTATTTCTATACCATAAGTCAATTGGTCTTACTACTTGACATTTTTCCTAGTCCAAAAATGCTCATAATTTCATAAATCAATCAATTTTTACTAAAATTTTTTTAATTAATAATTATCATTCACCAAATCGAAATCCACAACATAATAATTCACAATTCACATTTCAATCATTTTAAATCATTCATACCCTGGAAAATGTCAATTGAATGCATAAACAATCTTTGGAATATGCACAAAAATCATAATTCATGTGTGTGTATGATAAAGTTATGCATGAGTATAAAATGCATTTCCTAATTTCTCAATAATATTCTCATATACGATTGTCAAGGGTCCTAACCTTTTAGTATGGGAAAACATGATACTACATTAAAAGACTCAAAGAGGGAAGGATGATGGTTACTAACAAGGTGTTGAGTATGTATGTGCGAGGATGTTGGTAATGAACAATGAGATAATCTCTTATGTATGAGATGTTCCATTAAGGATCAAGTTCGTAGTGTGATCATAGACAACCATAGTTGTATGAATATATTTAGTACGAAGTTGGGGTTATAACCAATGAAATAAAAAACGGACCAAACCGATCGGTTCGACCAGGTTAAGTACAAACCGGACTGGTTTTTGGTTCGGTTTTCACTTTTAACCTCTATAATTGTAAACCGGCCAATTAAATAATAAATCGGCCGGTTTACTTTGAACCGTAAAGAGCCGATTTCTCCTCCTGCGAGCGGCAGCAGCATCTTCTTGACTTCTCTCTCTAACTCTGGACCTTCCCTTCAAATGTTGTTTGAAAGCCAATGGTCTTTCACATCCATGGATTTTTTAACACTCAAGAACTCTTCTTTCAACTCTTTCTCCTTCAACCCTCTACTTCCCAGTCTCAAAACTAAACTTCTCTACAATACACAACTTTAATCATCTGTCCCTGTTACAGAAATCCCAAAACTTGAAACCTAGCTACAGTGTTTACAGATTTTTTATGAACTGATTCTAGGATTCAATGAAGGGATTAGCTTCATCGCAAGGGAAAAAAGTAGGATTTGAGATTGAAAACGGTCTCTTAGAAGCAAACTGAACCAAGAGCAAGTAAAATCTCTCCGTCTCTCTCCATCTCTCTGTTCTACTTCTCCGAGACAGAAACATGGTGATGCTTGAAAATAGTCTCTCAAAACCTTTGAACGCAAGAATAATTGGTTTTGGCAGATTTTTCTTACTCATGGCTATGGAGTAGACCAGTCAGTATAGGAAAAGATTAGTCCTTGCTTGTCAAAACGTTACAGGCTTGTCATTGAACTACTATTTGCCTTCTTAATTTTATTGTTTCTCTCACGACGTAGTTCTTTGATATAATAATGGAAATTATATCAGCTTCTTAATGTACTACTATTAACCCTTTTTACTTTTGTTATTATTATTCTTATTGTAGACTTAGTGCTTTCATATAATAGTAGAGAATGTGTTTAAAATAAATTGTAAAATTTTAAAATAACAAATGAAGATATAAATTTTAATTTTTGTGATATTAAAAATATTAGTATTTGTTGATCAAATTTTAAAATATTTTATTTTTTACTTACTCTTTATTTTGATTTCTTATTTATTATTTACTGATTTTATAGCGGTTTATTATCGATTGAACCTTTAAACCTTAAACCTTTCCTTTGACCGGTTTGATATCCGGTCCAGTTTTTAAAACATTGGTTATAACTACATAAAACACCTAAACCATATAATGTACAAATAATTGAATGAGAGTAGGAATATTAGGATAACTAGGGATGGCATGGGCCAGCCTTGCCAAGTTTTTTAAAATAATTTTTTTAAAATTAAAAATATATAATAATTTATTTTTTAAATTAGATTAGGATCTAGGCTCCCCAGACCCAAACTTATCTTAGGCTCAACTCTTTTAAGTAAAATGATGTTGTTTTGGTTAAAATAATTGGACCTTGAGTTTGTTTAGGTATGGGCCTGGTCTATAAGTTAGCCCATTAAAAACAACTAAATTTAGGGTTATGGGCTAAAAATTGCCATCCCTAAGGATGACAAAAGCAAGTATTAGTTTCTTTCTTAATTGGGAGGTACAAAGAAGTGGTGTAATGTGATATGGTACCAATGTAAGTAGGTCACGTTCTTTTAGGGAGTCCTTAGATAATTTGATATAAGAGCCATATATAATGGGTATAATAATCATTATTCATTTGCCAAAATTTTCAAACTAATCACCCTTGATCCGTTATTACTAACAAATTTATAAAGTTATTGATTTTAGGGAAAATCCTTTTGAAAAAAGCGAAAATGATGGAAATCAAGCATCTACTCAAGCTACTTAGGCTTTTAAGGCAAGGAGGCATAGAAAGGGGCTTAAACAATACGCAAATAGTTCAAATCAAACATCAATACTTTTCTGAGATTAGCGAACATAGGAGAAAATTAAAGAACTTTGTAGAATTAAATAATACGACACCTACACAATTTTGTGTTGGACTCATGCTCCAAAGTACAACATCATATAGTTATATATTGGTCATGTTTATGTTTAGAAGAAGTTCAATAAGCAAAATGATACGAACATGAAGTGAGATCAACGCTAGACACTTTTTATTTTGCACTTGTAAAATTATAAAAAGAAAATTGGTCAAATTAGAAGCTAGACAAGCGCGATACTCATGATTTTATTAGTTTTGGAATTTTAAACTTCTATTTAAATAGGAATTGACTTATTTTTCAAAGTTTTTATTTCCTAATTAGATTATATTAGGGTTATTACTTTCCTTTAAAACTCTAGTTCTTAGGTTTTATGTTCCTAGAATTATAAGCTTGTAAAAGGCTATGTTATGAATGTCAGAGGGAGTTTTATCATTGTTATTGATCAATGAAAAACCAGAGAGAGATTTTCTTTGGTACTTTTAGAGTAACCTTTGTTTAAGGTTCTTTGAAAAATTGTGATTTTTATCTAGTTTGATAGTGGTGATTAAATCATATAATCTTATCGCTCGATTATTTCTTTTTTAAAAGTATAGTGATTTGTATCATTTTTTTTGTTTCATGTTTGTATTCTTAAATCAAACTTGTTTCAATAGAATGATCCTTAGTCCTGTTTGGTATTGATATCGAATTTTACTAGTTCTATTAGTGAGGGTTGTATTACATGACATGTTGTTAGATGTCACTCTTGATTTCTAATTTTAATTATTTAATTAAAAAATTAAAGATAAGTGAAAATGAGTGTTAATTTATCTAATTTTAATTATTATTTATAATCATTGTAAACATAATAGGAATGTAATGGGTCACATATAAAGAGTAGTTAAAGAAAGAAAAATTAATTTAAAATAAAAATTAAGTTTAATTTTTAAGTTTAAGCAATTTCAAAGATCAAATGTGAGATATTTGATTTTATTAAGAATAAATTATAATTATAATTGAATGAGACCTTAATTATACTTAGAAGTTTAATTTGATTAAAAATTGGATTCTTTTTCTACGAAAAAGAAAAATATATCAAGGAGTTAAGAATTTTTTCCTCTCTAATGTGGATTTTTTTTTTCTAATGTAGAGATATCATTAGAAGATATACACCTAAAGAGCCCGTAATTAATAGTTTGAGAAGAAATTAAATATGCTTAAAACTTTTAATATATGATTATTGTTTTTTTTTGGTGTATTATTCTATCAAAAAGATCGTTTGAAAAAATTGGAAAGAAAGTTTCTATGGCGGAAACGATTCTCATACTTGATTTTCTAAAAAAGCATAAAATAGGACTTAAACTGAAACGTGAATGAAAATTAAGATAATAATTTAACGAGTTAACTTGTTTGAAAAAATAATTTTCTAATTTTTAGAGAGTTAAAATATTATAAAATCAACTAATAATATTATAGCTCTGATTCTATGTAACATACAAGTAATAAGCGAAAACTAATAATTGTACTAATAGACCTTGTAACTGAAGAGAGAAAATCAAATCTGGTTGAGCACTTTGCATTTACGAATAAAAGGTTGATCAGTTAATTTTATATTGTAATACTCTTCCAAAAATGCCCTGCTACTGGAGAAAAGATAAGTGGGAAGTGGGAAGGGGGAACCCTTGGATTGGGCTTCCTTCCAATAATTGGATCCTATGTGCGATTTTAATTTAGTTTAGGCTTTTGATGCTGGTTTTAGTTTGGTTCTGTGTTGCATGAGAATGAGTGAAAAATATAACTAATGAAACGAGTAAGAACATGCAGTGATCCTTGTGTAGTAAGTGTTATGCGAGAAAAAGGTAGGAAAAGACAGCGTGAGCAGCATTGTCGCTTATGTGGCGGTGGATGACTTCCTTGATGTCGAGAAGCTGATCGCCAGGTAAATATTATACCTTCAATGCCATTAATTCTTTGAAGCTCTCTCTAGTTATTTCTAGTTTAAATGAGCCAATAGGGATGATTACGAGTCTAACCGCTTCTAGTTGTTTACCATAAGGAATCTAAGCGTAAATCATTTTATTGAGAGGGAAGTTCCAAGATTAGATTAAGTGCACATCCAGTTGACGTAGAGTTTGAATGATAGGCCTCCAGAGGATGGAATGGATGGCTTTCGGTTTCTACAGACTGTGGTCCCTAAAGCATAAATTATGAAAAGCCCTAAGCTTACGTGTAGGGGGGTTCAATGCACTTAATATCCCAAACAATAATAATGTAAGTTTCTCATCATTAGCCATGCAGGAGATTGGTATTATGTGACATGATTAAATATGACCTCAGAAAGTAGAAACTTAAAGGCTAGCGATATTCATGTCATGGGGTCGTGCCCATTGGGGAGGGGCTGAGCTGTTGGCTTTGGCTGTGGGTGGGTCATGTAAACCATAATCTCAGTCGATGAATGAAAACTTCCTTCCTTTCACGTGTGTAGCATCAATGCTGTCCAATCATATCCCACGGGTCAACTTCTTGGCTCCTCCATAGGTGATGCAATCATCCCTCCCTCTTTCTTTTGTTAACTTATGGGTAAAAAGGAATTTCCAAGTCATTTACCCAGTTCTGCATAATTGTATTTGTAGATGATGATGAAGATAGAGATGCAATATCTCTTCACCACTGCCATACACATTTATGAGCAAAAACAGCGCCTAACCTCCCTCTGAATCATTAACCCAATTTTTTTTTGTCTTTTTTGTTAATCAATTTTCATTTATTGGGGGGTTTGCCGTTTGCCATCATTGGCTGTTTCAGAACAAGAGTTATAACCTTGCCTCCTCTCACACTTCACCAATTTACTTCCCCTTGTACTTTTGTACAGAAACCTTTTGCTTTGCACCACGCCCTAAATGCTTGTTTTGACCGTATCCCAGTTTGAATAGCAGATAGATTGAAACATTACATGTACTTAAACTTATCCGACAACTCTTGTCAATTGTTAAGGATCTAATTTACTTCACACATGCCATATATACTAGTTATAGTTAAACTCTTCCCCCACTTAGAACCAGAATCCCTTTTTCCATGTAGTTTCAACTACAATTTTGACTAGAACAAGTGATCAGCAACTATTATAAATCTTACCAGTATATCAAAGTCTGGTTTGAAAATGATGAGAGTACATTCACAAACTTTTCAACCTCAAAATGAAAGACATTCAATTATGTATGGCGGATTCTGGGAAGATTCTACCGTCCCATTACGGCTATAGGTCTGACACTTCAGAAGAGTTCACTCATTCCACTCTCAGAAACAACTTTAGAGTTCAGCAGAGAACTTATTGAAATCTCTTCACTTTCAAAGCCCCACTCAAAGAGACGTAACAAAGTCGTGGAAATATTTAACTTGTGGAACATTCCTTTGAAAGTTAAACATAGCAATGAGGCTACCCAGATTATACCCACATCAACCCATACACATTATCCTGTATATTAAATTCTTGTTTTAACCAAAAGACTATAGCCGTGTGGACAAGGCAATCCTACAAGCATGTCCTCTTGTGTCCCATTTTTCGCAAACATGATATCCACTTTATGTAAAGTAAGCCTAATCTATCACTCAGAATGTTGACAAACTTTGTGTGTTGCAAAATTAATATATTAATCCGCATTTCGTATCTGAGGAAAGTAAGTGACACCCAAAAGTTAATATAACTCCTAAGGTTCTAGCTGTCTAGAATTGAAAAATTAGCATAATTTGAGGAAAGCTCAACCACAATATGTTAGTTGTATTGAAGGCATAATAAACAAGAAGTTACGGTCATAATGGAGCATAATCATGCTCCTACACGATTTTAAGCAAGAGCTTCCCCGGAGAGGGGGGGGGGGGGGGAACACGAGGGGCAACATCGTCAATTCAAACCATTCAAATTACAATTACCCTTAAATCGGGAGTAAATGAACGAGGTCCACGAGGGGGCACCGGAAAGCCAAATGACAAGTTTACCCATAGACTCGTCCAAAAGCACCACTCTGTCAACCATGATGTCTCACGTTATGACACTCATAACCCATGAGGGGCTGAGGCTGGCCCAATTATCACCAAACACCCCCCCTTTTTTCTCATCGTCTCCATACAAATTAAACATGGAAACAATGCTTTAACCTATGATTATCATGCTTACTATTATGATTATAATAACATAAAAGGAAAAGGCGTCAATTGTTCAAACAGTGAAGTTGTAAGGGTAGATTAGTCATTCCCATGACTAGTAGTCTAGCGCAATTTCAGTATAACCCTAACGGGGATACTTATAATCTACTAATCTAACTTGTACAGCCACCTAATATGTCCTGGACATAGAGAATCAAATTTGCCATCTGCACCTACTAAGTAGATGTATGATTTATAAATATGATGCTAGATTGTAGATAATAATTGTTGTCATGTATGACAAATACAAAGAAGAGTGGCAAAGTTAGGCTCTCCATGCACAGTACCGCCACTTTGGATGGGGCGTTCAACAGTGAAAAATTACGGCAAAGAACAATAATTACCGACAGTTGCTAAACCAAGAAATGATATTGGAAAGTGAAGAACAGAAGAGTCTCAAGTTAGAATAGAAGAAGAGGAGAAAAAGAGGGAGGGTTGTGGGGATAGTTGAAGCCAATCCAAAACATCATTGCGAATCTTGGAATGGCCTAGCCCACCATCATTTTTACAAGGGCCTAGGGAAGAAAATCCCATTACTCTTTTCCCTGGAAAAACTAGTAATGCCAAATTTACTACACACCCTAAATGTCCATGAAACCAAGCACACACACACACTCATCATCATTCACATGACCTCATATCCTTCCCCTCGTCATCATACATTAAATTGCTTGCCCTCAACCGGCCGCCTTCATGCTTACACATGCATGATTGTTGCGTCAGGAGAGAGGGGCACGTTCCTTCTCACAACCCATAACCCTTCCCTGTCTCTATCCTCCATGTCTCCTACTCTCTACCATTCCCTCTATATATTAACAGTCTCTTTGTTCACTTTGTCCCTCACTTCATTAATCCAAGTTCCTTTCAGTTACCAGTGCTACTGCATCTTCTACTTCTTGTTGTAATCGGTAATCCTCATACATACTTATAAACCTCCCTCCGCCAGTTAAAGCTCTCTGTTCAACCACCACCTTGAAAAGGTGATCCTTTTTGAAAAGATAAAGAGAGGAAGAGAGGTCCCACTCTCTCTCTCTCTCTCTCTCTCTCTCTCTCATCTCTCTTTCTGTTGTTCTGTTTCTTCTTACCTCATGTTACTAAGAAAGGTAGACATGGTCATGTAGAAGGCTACCCTTTTGAGTTAGTTAGAGAGC
>JAOSBN010000005.1:41985256-42032438 GCA_027563595.1 Erythroxylum suave | reverse complement strand
ACCAAAAGGTATTTATAACCTTTCTAATTCATAACCAGGCAAAAATTAGGAGAGATTTCCTAATTAGTCTTCAAGTAGAACTCTTCATTCTGGCTTCCCAGCTTGTATTCTGCATCTCCAACAAAGATCCAGCGCAAAATAGATGACAATTGGCCTTTAAAACTCGTCCATCAATTCTGCCCAGTTCTTTCCCGATACGACATGGTCATGTCATATCTGCCTTTAACATTTTTTGTGCTATACATTAACTGTCCAATACAACATGGTCATGTCGCATCTGTTTCTAGCACGTAGCTTCTCCAAAATTGCCAAAATCTCCTACATCACAACTCCAATCCCCACTTTGGTCTCCTACACATATAACAAACACAAAAGCACACAAAAACATATAAATAATAAACAAACACATGCAAAATGAATGCAAACTATCCTAGAAACTCTGCATGAAATGCAACCTATCAGATACCGTGGATTGTTACTTGATGAAGGAAGATAATTCGAAGCAAGTCAACTATATGGGAGCGCAATATGAATGAGGAGGGGGAAACAATCTCTACTTCAACACTTATAACCTTATGTAAAAGAATCACCCCAACTTCTCTTGGACGAACAAAGCTAGAGGATAGTTTAGGCCTCAAGGGCAATCAAGCTTCCAACATGATAAATCAAGCTTGATGGAAACCAAGTTGGATAGAATTTTAGATAAGCTTAGAACTCTAGACAATGCTCAAAAGAAGCTAGAAGTCAAATTGAGCAAGTCACTGAGAACCATGCTTCTTCAATCCATAATCTAGAGGTCCAAGTAAACCAATATTTAAGCATTATCTACGAGAAATGTGAGGAATTTGCTTAGTACTTCGGGAATAAAACCAAGGGAGCAATTAAAGGTGATTACACTTCGAAGTGGCAAGAAAATTGAAACACCCGTGAGGACAATAAAGGAGCCTATCCATCCTGTTGAAAAAAAATCAAGAAAATGAGAAGAAAGGGGATATGAGTGAATACCTTCCTTATGTCACTCCTCCACCATAATAACCCCATGTCCCTTTTCCACAGTGATTACATAAGAAGAAGTTAGATGCACAATTTGCGAAGTTCATTGAGAAATTAAAGAAACTACAGATAAATCTCTCCTGTGTAGAGTCATTGGAACACATGCCCAAATATGCAAAAATTTTTAAGGACATATTGTTAAAGAAGCATACTTGGGAGGATAATCAGTTGGTAGCTCTTACTGGCCCTTGCAGTTCCATAGCACCAGTGAAATATCATCTAAATTTAAAGATCTAGGGAGTTTCGCAATACCCTGTGTGGTTGGTGAGTTTGAATTTACTAAATGTCTATATGATTTGGGAGCAAGCATTATCTTATGCCTCTATCAATATTCAAGAAGATGAGATTGGGTGAGGTCAAGCCAACATCATTGTTAATTTAGTTGGCTGATCAATCCATTAAGAGATCATTTGGAATAGTGGAAGACGTGTTGATATAAGTGGGTAAGTTCATTATTCCTGTAGATTTTGCGGTTCTGGATTTTGAAGAAGACAAGAACTGTCCACTGATCCTAGGACGACCATTTATGAATACAGGGAAAGCCATAATTGACATTCAAGAAGGAAAATTAACACTTTGAATAGGTGAGGATCAAATTGAATTCAATATGAATAAGGTCTTAAAGAATAGAATAACAAGCAGCGCATGCATGATGGTTGAAATTATGGATCAATATGCGCAATAACAAGTTAAGGCTTGCATCACAGAAGTAGAGTTAGTGGAAGCAGAGATAGACAACAGATATTGGAATCCTGAATATAAAGGAGACAATGGGATGGAGGAGTTAGATGTTCAAATGCATCATGATAAATTGGTTTGAATCGAAGAACCTATACCACCAGTCACAAAAAAACCATCAACATTAAAGCTTAAACCTTTACTTGCACATCTCAAATATACTTTTCTAGGTAAAGATAAAATGTTACCAATAATAATCTCCAATCAATTGAATGGAAAACAAGAAGGTAAAGTGGTAGAGATTGTGAGGAAGCGAATGAAAGCCATTATATGGCAGATTGTTGACATTTAAGGCATATGCCCAAATATTTGCATGCACTGAAAAAACCTGGACGACAGATGTAGAACAGTGAGGTAGCACTAAGGAAGGTTGAATTCTAGCATGAAGGAGGTGGTCAAGAAAGAGAACATAAAACTCCTAGATGCAGGGATAATTTATCCCATCTTTGATAGTGGATAGGTCAGCCCAGTGCAATGTGTACCCAAAAAGGGTGGAATGATGGTAATGGAAAGTGATATTGGAGAAGTAATTTCAATAAGAGCAGTTATAGGATGGAGAGTAAGCCTAGATTATCGCAAACTTAACTCAATCACTAAGAAAGATCACTTTCCTCTCCCATTCATAAAGCAGATGATAGAAAGGGTAGCTAGCCATTCATTTTATTGCTTCTTAGATGGATATTTGGGTTATAATCATATTTTCACCTACCTTGATGATCAGGAAAAGATGACATTCACTTACTCTTATGGTTCCTTCACGCACAGACGGATGCTGTTCGGACTTTGCAATGCCATAACTACATTGTAAAGATATATAATGTCTATCTTCGCTGACATGATAGAAGATATAATGGAGGTGTTCATGGATGATTTTTCAGTCTTTGGAGATTCTTTCGACATATGTTTAACTAATTTAGATAGAGTTCTTAAAAAATGTAAAGAGTCACACTTGGTGTTGAATTGGGAGAAATGCCATTTTATGGTGCAAGAGGGGACAGTATTAGAGCATAAGATATCACATCAAGGATTCGAAGTTTATAAAGCAAAAATAGAGGTGATAGAGAAACTTCCACCACCAAGCAATGTAAAAGGATTTTATTGTCAATTCATAAAAGAATTTTTACAAATTGTAGGACCATTGACAAATCTTTTAATTAAGGATGTACCTTTCTTGTTTGATGATAAGTGTATGGCTGCATTCAACACATTAAAGGATGCATTAATATCAGCACCAATTTTATCACCACTGGACTAGACACTTCCGTTTGAAGTTATGTGTGATACAAGTGACCAAGCCATAGGCTATGTCTTGGGCCAAAGGAAAGATAAGAAGTTACATTCAATTTATTATGCCAGTAAAACCCTTACAGAACCTCATCTAAATTACACCACTTTGGAAAAGGAACTACTTGAAGTAATGTACGTGTGTGATAAGCTTCGACAATACCTTTTGGGTTCAATGGTAATCTTATTCACCAATCACACAGAATTAAAATACCTTTTCAACAAAAAAAATGAAAAACTAAGACTCATTTGATGGGTGTTACTTCGACAAGAATTTGATATAAAAGTGAGGGATAAAAAGGGAGTGGAAAATATGGTGGTAGACCACTTATCTAAACTTAAAGGAGGAGAATGCAAGCCAAGTGATGATATTAACGAAAATTTCCCTCGATGAAACCTTGATGCTACTCGAGAGCTTGACTACACTATAGTTTGCTGATATTTTAAATTATGCTGCCAGTGGTAAACTTCCGTCAGATCTCTCTTACCAACAAAGGAAGAAGTTCTTGCATGATTGTAACCGATATATATGGGATGAGCCAATTATGTATAAAGCATGTGTAGATAGGTTAATGCAACGATGTGTTCTAGATGAAGAAACATTAGACATCTTAAAGCAATGTGATGAAAGCTAGTATGCTGGGCATTATGGAGCCAACAAAATAGCAGCTTAGATACTTGAAAGTAGATTTTATTGGCCACAGTTGTTTAAGGATGCTCAAACCATCGTAGCATAATGTGATCAATGTCAGAGAATAGGTAACATCTCCAAAAGGGATGAAATGCCTTTATCTAAGATTCAAAAAGTGGAAGTCTTCGATGTTTGGGACATCTATTTTATGGGTCCTTTTCCATCTTCAGTGGGAAATATGTATATTCTAGTGGGGGTTGATTATGTTTCACGTTGGGCTGAAGCAGTAGCATCCCTAACCAATGATGGGAAGGTAGTGCAGAAGTTCATTAAACGGTTATTTAATCGGTTTGGAGTGCCATGTACGATAATAAGTGATGGAGGCACACATTTTTGCAGCAGATCTTTTGATACCCTTTTAAAAAGATATAGAGTGCACCACCGAGTTGCCACACTTTACCATCCGCAAACTAGTGGCCAAGTGGAAGTTGTTAACTGGGAGTTGGAACGAATTTTGGAAAAGATGGTGAACAACTCTAAGAAGAATTGGGCAACAAAGCTAGATGATGCCTTATGGGCCTATAGGATAGCTTTCAAAACACCCATCAGAACAATTCCCTACAGGCTCGTGTATGAGAAAGCTTGTCATTTGCCGATTAAATTAGAACATCAAGCATATTGGCTGATTAAAACATTAAATTTTAATTAGAAACATGCCGGTGGAAAGAGAGTTCTCCAACTGGACGAACTTGAAGAGTTTCGTTTTAATGCGTACGAAAATGTCGAACTCTACAAGGAAAAGGTTAAGAAATCACATGATGCTCATCTTAAAAAAAATAAATTCAAGATAGGAGACAAGTTCTCCTATATAATTCATGGATAAGGCTATTTGCAGGAAAGTTAAAATCTAGATGGAGTGGACCATTTATGGTCATTCAAGTTTTTGATCATGGAGCCCTCAAACTGGAAAACACTAACAAGGAGACTTTTTAAGGTTAACGGGCATCGTTGCAAGCTTTATCCTGGAGGAGAGATTCCTATGGATAAGGAAGTGATTTCTTTATCTTCGAATAATTATGATGCCTCCATAGATGCAAGTTTGAGCTAAGAACTGTAAATTATTGCATTTAGAAGTTAGATGAAACTATTAGTTGTAGTTAAATTTGTTTTGAGCTTTCAATAAAACGTTAGTGATTTATATTGATTCTCAAGGTGTTTTATCTCCATCTCCATCTCCATGAGATTTTGTTCTAACCTATTTTCTTTTTCTTTTTGGTCTTCGATTTTGTTTTTGATTTATGTTAATTTATATTTATTCTTTCTTTTATATGCTTGGTTGTTCCCTTTTCATATTAAGGACAATGTGTTGCTCAAGTGTGGGGAGGATTATGTGTGTTGTTTTTTAATGTGATTTTGCATTTTGTATAATAGTTGTTAGGTTGCATTTTGTGAATTGTGTGAATGTGTCAAAGGCTTAGATGGACTGAAATTGATTTAATTTTGAACATAGTCTATTAGGCTGTAAAAAATCATTAGCTTGCAAAATTAGTGAATTGGGGTCTTTTGGTAAATATACAACTTAAGTAGGAATTAGTGTAAGTTTGTTACCCTCTAAATTGCCACATTCATTGATAATTTGAGGTCCTTCAACTTAAGTAAATTTACCAGTATTTTTCATGGAAATGAGTAACTAAAACAAAAAAGGTATGTAAGCAAATTAATAAAAATAAAAAATGTTTGTTAAATAAATAACTATTCCGTTGATCTTCGAGTTATAAATAGAGTTAGTAGCCAGTTGAAAAATTGATATAACAGAGTAACTAGCTTGACTTTTCATGAAAACGTACTTAGGAGTAGTTACAAACTATGAATGACCAAAGAATTATTGATATGTGTGTGCAATTGAAAAGGGTAAATAAAATAACACTTGGATCTCGATTAATTTGTATGTTTAGTTCAAAGCCCCTAAACATATATTTTGCCTGTTAATGATTTGATATAACTTGAATGATTGTGTTTAAGATTAAATTTATATCTTGAAGTTAAAGCCATTGTCTGATTATTGCATTGAGAGTTATGTGGTTGTTGTTTTGTTTGCTTGAGGACAAGCAAGCGTTTAAGTGTTGGGATGTTGATAGGTGTGAATTGCATAGGGTTTAATTTGTTACGTATTAAGTGTTAATTTGAGTGTTTAGTATGTGTTTAGGTTAGAATTGTATTAGTTTATGTGTTTAAGTGTTTTTATGGGTTAGTATAAGTCTTTGAGCTTAAATATTATGTTTTTGAGGTACCTTAATGTGTTTGTTAGTGTTTTAGGGTCAGCGTCGACAAATGGAAAAGTTTCAGAGACCTTCTAGTCGAAACTATAGCCCACGATCATGGTACAATAAGCCACGATTATGATAGAAACATGGGAGCCAGCCCATAACGCTGCGTATGGTTACTGTCTCCCATATGTTGAGACGGAACGAAACAAAAATTTAGAAACAAAACAGAACAAAAATTGGAGACAGTGAGTTATTTGGTTGTGTTGGACAAAACATAGAAAATAGTGTTTATCTCTAGGACAGAAATGTGTTTGGTTGCAGTTTACAGAATATAAAAAATAGTGTCAATGACCAAAATACCCCCGCAGTATAATATGATTGGAAATATGTAATTCATTGATTATTTTAAAACGAATGATTTGGACTAGTATTTTTTTAATTATATCTATAAATAAGGAATTAACAAAATGAGTAACATAAAAATTTAATGAAATGAGCTATTGAATAGCCAAAAATTCGTACAAGTTAACAATAAAATGAATTACGTTAATTTTTTTATAATTGTATCAATATTTATTTTAATTGTATTTGTAATTTTTTTAATTATGATGAAATAAAATGAGAAACCTAAATATTTAATGAAATGAGAAACCTAAGAATTAAATGAAATGAGTTATTAAATAAAAAAAATCTTACAAGTTAGAAATTCTAGTAAGTAATAATTTAATAAAACATTTAAGCATTCATGGAATTAATTACATAATAGGTTAAAAACTCTTACAAGTTAGAAATTCTAGTACATAATAATTTAATAAACTAGCTAAGCATTCATGGAATTAATTACGTAATAGGTTAAAAAAATCCTGCAAGTTAGAAATTTTAGCACATAATAATTTAATAAAAAATATAAGCATTCATGGAATTAATTACATAATAAGTTAAAAAGTCCTACAAGTTAGAAATTCTAGTACATAATATTTTAATAAAACATTTAAGCATTCATGGAATTAATTGTATAATAGGTTAAAGATAAATTCAACCCTTATATTTTATTAAGAATGTCCTTAACAATAATACCCAAAATGACTCCAATGGCAATTAGTAAAAATCCTTGACTCCATGTCATTTTTTTATTCAAAGTTGCAACTTCATTTAGTTGTTCATTTGTTGGAAGTGAAAATTGATTCGGTATTGATGAGGGTTCATTGGCGGTAGGAACAATTTTTTCATTTCGAGAAGTCGGCCTATTTGGATCCATGACATAAGCACTCTGTGCTTCAACCAAAATCCCCTTGAATCTAGCATTAGGAAACCCCTCAGTTGCCAATTTAACATCATCCCAATTTGTAAAAACACCAACTTGACATTCAACAAATACAACATAGAAGTTGTATATGCCCATAGTTAAGTACCTGAAAATGAATCATATCCTCATCATTTATACATGTACATAAATGACAAACAATAAAAAGTTAAATAAACCAACCATTCATCATTGATAAAAAAGTGTACAAACAAAGTGAACAGTTCATCATATCATCATTCAACATCATATAGCCTGTTTGAAGACAATGCAAATCCTAACTTTCCTATTAAGCTACTATGAAGCCAGTAGCTCCATAAAAATGATGAGCCCGAAAGTGACAGGTCAAAACCAAAAAATTACGGTCCACTACAAGTAATGGAAGAAGCAAAAATAGTTAAGCTAGAAGCATTGTTACCATCCTAAATTACCATATAATAGTGTACCATAACCTACTAATTAAGAAATAAAGCATAAAGTTAGATTTCATTATCTAACAGGCTCCTCACATAAGCTTGTTTATGGTCTGTAGTTAAACCCCAAAAAAGATTCCCAGCATTAGCATTCTTTGGGAAGATCCTTGCAGTGCTAATAGCTTCTTTAGTGGAGAAGCCCAAATTCCCAAGCTCTTCACCTAGCTTAGCTCCAAATTGTCCTACAACGACATCAATAATGTTCTTAGCATTCTCTCTACTATTGTCAATGGAATGAGCAAATGAGGCAGCAAGGCTTTCTAACACTTTAATATCCCTCATCTTCCTTTTCCCTTTTTTTTTGTTGGTTCCCTTCTGTATTGCTGGAAGAGGCGACACAACCAGCAGGATGGCTTGAAGAAGTTGGAGCAGGAGTGACTGATGGGCTAGTTAGATCTGATGGGGCAGCAAGAGTTGCTGGAGTAGTTGGTGCATCACCTTTAGTTTCATCAGTCTCAAGCTAAGCAACAACATCAGCATCATCTTGAGCTCCTAAACTAGTGGCTCTGTCTTTCCCAAAGACAAACTCAAGTCTAGGGTAAAGTGGGAAAGGCTTTCCAGGAGTGTAGTACTTGTTGGGGTGTTTTTGGAAAAAAGAAGAAGAAAACTTTAGCATGACAAACATATTATTATTAGGATGCTTCTATAAACATTCAACAAATAAAAAAAAAAACCCTCTTCCATTCTTCCAACACTTGATTGTTGTCAACCTCAACACATTGCTTGCTACCATTCTAACCAAACCTACCGCAGTTCAACATGTCAAAGGTTGTTTGATATTTATCCTTCAACCTTTTGTGCTTATTTTTGATATACCTTTTTTCAATGCCATAATCAGGAAACTTCTTTACCATCATTCTAGCAAGAAGTTGGAAAGTACTAGGCTTAAATTGCCCATTATTAGCTCTGTGACTAGCAACAACTGCCTCCTCCATGAAGGTCATAAATGCTTCTGTTTCATCTGAAGTCCATACTCTTGACATTGCACCTAAACCATACAATTCCATACCCAAAACCATTCCATAACTAATTATCCAACATACATTGAAACGTTTTTTGAAATAAAGAAGACAATATTGAATTAAAAGAAACATGTAATTAAGTAAAAATAAAAAAATAAACAAAAATTTAATTGTGTCTTCTTAAATTTAGTTACAATGAAAGTCAACAATATAAAGAGAAATTAAAACAAACCCTCAATTTAATTACATTGAAAGCCAACCAAATTTAAACTCAATTAGTGATCCAGGTTTTGACAGTATTCAACTATTTTCCATTTGAATCTTGGATGTTTCTAAGTTCTCTATTTGGTTTTCCAATTTTCAATATTAATGTGAATGCTAGTCAAGATAATGGTGTATTAAGCATAGAGAGCTTGGGGCATGCAGCACTTGTTTTTGTAAACAAAGATCTTGTAGGTAGGTGCTATATTGTGTTATAAATGTTAAGGTTACTTGCTTAAGTATGTTCTTTCAGATGGAAACCTAGTCGTTTAAGCATGATTTAGATAACTACTATTTCATTCTTTCTCTTTATCACTTCATTATTTCATATCAGAAAGAAAAAGAATAATTTCTTTCAAACTTTATTGCTTGAAAATTGTTAAAGAATTAGTATGTGCTTTCAGTTGGAACATTGAATTGCCCTCAGTTTTATTGTCTATTGAATTTTAACTAAAATTTCCATTTATTTCCATTTTTATGTGTTCTATAATTGCTGCACAAGTTGAGTATATGCAATTCCAAAAAGAGCTACACCTGCCAGCCTCTTCTTTTACTAGAACTAGGTTTTCCAAAAAATATTGTTATATACGCTAAAGGGATTCCCGTTTTCATTTTCACAGTTCACTAGTTTGATTATAGTTCCTTTCAAAACAAATTACATTAGATTTTGAATATATATGATTCCATATGATGATTCATATTTCATGCTTGACATTACCTTTAGGGTTCGGATTTGGAAATCATGATGGTGCAAGCTTCTCAATCACAAAGAAAATAAGTCTTAATGAAGGAAATAATATGGTGGATATTGTTAGTATGATTGTTGGTGTGCAAGTAAAAGATGAATTTGCTTTCACAAAATGTTTCCTAATCACATTCTAAACTTTTAGCATTTATTGAAACACCTCCCTTATGTAACTTGAACTTTTTGAGACTATATTGGCGATGATGATAATATTTCAGTCTTTAAGAACCTGCTATATTTATCTAATCATAAGAGCCCAAACTTCGAAAAGATTTATTGAACTGTCAAAGAACAAGTAGGGTGATCTTGCTTATTTTGGTGAATGGTGGTATCTTTTTACATAGAAGTGATATTGGAAAACAGAGTACTAGTACATTTTGTATTGAGGCAAGGTATGGTTTGTATCAATGATTGTATTAATACTGTAAAGTGTACATAGTACTTACTTTTAATGATTGACAATATTTTTGTATATTAGGATAGTATTATATATAGTGAGTCTTGGTATAATTTCTATTAAATCATGAAGTTTGCATTTACTAATGGTATTCCCTTATAAAAGTAAAGACGTTATTTATTTCAAATAAACATCTAATGGTATTTCTATGTCTTTTTAGTTGAGAATGCAATGAAGCATGATATTGCTTATATAAAATTTTGTTAAGATACTCACATACTAAAATATAATATACACCAAATGTAAAGAAGCCAAAATGATTTATTGCACTAACAGGAACAATCCTTTGAACAACTAATACAAAGTTCACATGACTTAAGTTTCGACCTTTCTCACTTGTAAAGCCTATAAAGAAGAATGACCCAAGTAGAGAAATAAGCCCTTTTCAAGAGCCTTCCAACTTAAAAGGTTGAAAATTCGAGTGATAGTGAAGGAAGCTGCAAAGTTAGAGCCTATAAGAGTTACTTAGATTGAACCTAGTCTCAACTCCGAACTACTAAATCTTTAAGTGGTTTTACAAACATTTCATATACCTAATAGTCTACCAAAAATATATTTCACAGATATTAAAGATTATGATAAAGACATCATAAAATCTCCAAATGGTTGACAACTCTCAAAACCCATATGATATTCCAATTGCTTTGACCAATTTTCCATCACCCTACTATGGCTTCATACTTAATACATAGAACCAGTAACTAATGATCTCAATCTCCAATGTCATTTTACATATTACCTTGTCATAGGCTACTATATCGTGGAGGGTTTGATAGAGAAAAAAATAAAAATCCTATCTTACAGAGAAATAAATAAAAATCCTATCTTTGTTCAACTTATCTGGTGGAGCAGTAATTATAAGGTGGAAAGCCTACTAGATCTATCAAATGTCTCAGCATCATTAAAACACTAAGGTTAAATTCATGTATATAACAACTAAGCTCAATATATTCATACTCATTTTGACTTCTAACTCATCTAGAGATGTAAATTACTACACCTAATTTGGCTTGAAAACATCTTTGATCTTAATATTAGAAAAGAGCAGCAACAGCAGTAGGTCAATCAGTATTAAAGAATCAACAAGTTCTTACATACTTCCCCAGAATATCATTCATCAAATTTATCAGCAACCAAACAGATTATTCTGAACTCTAGTAAAAATGCAGTATTGTCACAACAACAGAAAATTTAATAGTGTACTTCACATGGATAAGGTTCTTTTAACACTAGATTGGCAATTCCCTAGCACTTCAAAGCCATACTGAGGTTTCCGTATAACAGAGGGCGAAAGAAGAACATATTCTCTTTTTAAAAATTTGGCACTTTAAAAGCTAGGGATACCTCACACGCAAGCCATACAATGGAGTTTAGAATGGAGTTTGCATTTAAAACCATACAATGGAGTTTACATTTTGCATAAATTCCTAATACCCCCAAATGAAAAGACACTCAGAAAAGCAATGGCCACTTACTCTTCCCTTTCCTTTGTTTAGCTCCTCTTCCTCTTATAGGCTACATTTCGTATTTTTTCAAGAAATAAAAGTGAACAGAAAAGCATTCAAATCATGCTAAAAAATCGTGCAGCGAAACCAAAGGCAAAGAACGGGAGAAAATGAATAGAAATAAAAACTTACCTTTCACTACCGAGACCAACCAACGGGAAGAAGGGAGACATGTGAGAGAGGAGTGGTCAGCGACGAGTGGTTTTTTTGGGTTTGTAAAGAGGCAATTGCTTTACCTATGCTCATACGGCGTCGTGTGAGGAGTGGGGGATGGGTATTTCTGGAAGTTTCTTTATATGTTTTGTTTCTGTCACAGGGATAAGAAATCTTGTCCTACGGTTTTGGAAGGAACAAAAAATTTATGTTTCTGCCATCTGGAGTTAGAACAAAATAAGTAGGGTCAACAAGCAAACACTGCGAACATAATTTTTTTTATTTTGTTATTTGTCTCCACCAACGGAGACAGTAAGCAAACACTGTGTAAGGGCCACGATTGTGACAGAAGATTATGCCCTAGGCCACGATTATGTCCTGATTGCCATACTTGTGACAATGGACCACAATCGTGGCTTGCGTTGGGTAGACACGAAAATAAGTGAAAACGTCAAGTTTCGAGGAACTTTTCTGACCACTTTGACCTCAAAAGAACCTCAGGGCTGCTAAGGTATTTAAAGAACATGGAGAACAGAAGAGAGGAGCTTTTGCATAAGCTACAATCCTGAAACCCTAGAGAGCTTTATCAAGAGATTGAGGAAGAAATGGAGGAAGAGAAACGTAAAGAAGAAGCCTACGTGAAGTACTTCTCTAAACAGGAGGTTTCTCTCCATTTTTGCCTCCGTCATCCATTCCAAGTTTATTTCAGGTTTTATTTCATTCTTTATGACTGTATAGAATTTGAGATAAACATAGATGATAAATTCCTTGAATGTTGAGAATTTATCTAAACCCACTTTCGGGATATTTTGTCTTTGATGTTAATGAAAGTTGATTGATTGTGCTTTTTATTGGAGTATTTGTGATTTAATTTCCGCACTTCATAATTTGATAATAAACAGAGAGGGTGAACCAAGTGAAAATCATTAAATTGGGCTAATGAGAGTTAGGAAATTTAATAGATCAAGCATTGAACAAACTGGCAAATTTGTGTAACGAGAGATCTTGCATAGGTTTTCGGTAGTTTATTGGATAACTTAAGATCTAATTTAGGTTTGGGATAAATTGTGAATCGAGAGGTTGCAATTTCTTATAATCTGATTATGGTTGATAATTAGGGTTAATTATGATAAATCGAGAGAGAGTAATCAACCATAGGACCGTCTAGAACCGGTAATTCAATAAATTTATAATCAATTAGTTTTCATTAAAGTCGAATAAATTTCCCTTATTCTCAATTGGTAGTTTTTAGGTTGTTTTGTGATTGGGTGTTGCATGTGCTATCTTGTTCATATTTTTGAATTTAATTCTTGGAATTAATTGCATCAATGAAATAATTTCCTTCTTAGTTTTGTTTACTGAATTACTGTGAATTTAGTTCAACCTTAGATTTTAGGATTAGATTAATCCTCCTCATAGGATTGATACCTTAAGTACACGTAAATGACCTGATTAATCCTTCTTGTAGGATTGATACCTTAGGTACTAAGTAAATGACCCATGTGCTTACAAAATATTGAGGTTTAAAAATATTAAAACTTTGTCATGCAGAAACTTGCGATCAATCTAATTCCTAGAATTAAGTTGTTATCTTTTCATATCCAACAAGAGTTGTTCTTAGCAATTATGTTTTCAACAATTGAAAATTAACTATACTCCCATTAACCCTCTTGTAGATATGATAAATTCACATTTATCTCTAAAACAATCTCTTTGAATTCATCATAAAAGTGAATCTTTCAACATCTTGTAGCCTTTCAATTATATATAAAATGTATCATTAAAGGAACTAGTTACAATTGGACGTATTGTCATGAGATTTGAACTTTTCAAATTTCATCTTACTCCCACTACTTATCTTGAGAACCATTCTCCTATAAGTATACTTTGAATCAAAAAATTTGTACAACAGGTCTATAAGATTATATCTAATCTTTTAGATATCTCATAACCTTTTATTACCCATTTCAGTTCCAAACTTAACGGATAATATATGGTTTAACCAAGCATTGCGTCCTTGAATCATTAACTTTGGCTCTTTCAAAGATTTAGCATTTCATATCTAATATAAAACCTTGCTAATTGATTCATTTGGAAATATATAGAAGGTAAGTCAATGTACTAGGTATAGCTATAGAAGAAATAATATTGCATTATACAATATCTCATATTTTATTTTACTCCTTACATAAATCCACACTCTTACGAATTTAGTTGTGAATGTATTCACTAAAGAATCTCATTCCCTATAATATTCGATAATTTTAAACTTACCAAAACAATCTCATTGAAGTGATTTAGCATTGTCAATGCTTTATTCTACTTAGATTTAAACAACTTGAAATTTTCAAAATTTCAAATCATTATTTCATTTAATATAAATGACTATATCATATAAAGTCATTACTAATAAAATGAAATATAATATTATCCTTTTATGAATTGTTATTCCATCTAATACATCACATGTAAAAGATTTAACAATCCAATGCCATCATCATCCTTTCACCAAAGGTTGATTTGGCTATTCTTCAACTATAAAAGTTTCACAAGTTCCATATGATTTATAATCAAAAGGATACATATATCCTAGTATGTAATTTTATGATTCTCGTTATGTTGATTTAACCAATATGGCATAAAAGGATAATCTCAGTTATCCAACTTTTTATTCTTGTCATTTATGTTAAGCATAAGTCTCCTTTGATCCAATATATATAAAACTATTTGCATAAACTTGGATCGACTATTTTTACTTAACAATCTATTTCTTATCATGCTTTGAACATTAGAATAATGTTGAATTGAAATTCAGTATCAATACACATAAGCATGAATTAGAAATTCATACGATCTCTATCATATCACATATATGTAAGAAAAATAATACAATCATTTTATTTTAATGATAAATATTATCATTTTATAGCAAAAACTTTAATTGTAGTCCAAAATTATGCTTATAGTGGGCTAAATTAAATGAAATAATTCCAACAAGGTACTATAACTTTTGAGCCCTACTTCATGGTCTTGACATACATCTTACATGTTGTGATCAAAGTTTACGAGACATTAGTCAACACAAATGTCAATACATTTTTCATCTATATGATTTTGACATATCTTTAAAACTTTATCGCCATATCCTCAATAGGAATTATAGAAAAATTGCATAACGGGCACATAATTTTCTATCGAACTTTGAGAACTCTTCTCCCACATAACATATGTCCAAGAAATTTGGTTCACTAACTTAACATCAACTATACTAAACAAGGTAGGTTTTAATCAAAACAAAAAAAAATGTAAGAAAGCAAGTAATCAATTATATGCCATGACTACGGAATTAGATTAGGAATTTAATCATATTTGGTTACTATTCGGATAGATTACTCTGTTCTTTCTAGTACGCTAGGATCCCATTCTAATATAGTTAATCTTGAGTTTGCTCAACATACCAACTAAACTTAAATTAGGTAGATAATAACTTCATTAATCACATCTCATGTGACTCCTAGATCTGTTAGGTGACAACTCTTGCCAAAACATATCTTATATGTTATTCCTAACCCTGCCTCTAAATTCATGTGATCATGAGTTTACTTATCCAAATCACATAAATTTAGTTAAGTAGAACCCATTATCACAAGGCTAAACATGTTTAGGTTAAAGCGGTCTTGAATATGCTCAACAAGCTTATAATAAACAGAACTTTGGTTTATTCTTATAACGATGGAAGGCAAAAATCACGCTCCGAACGTGTACTTAATATTTTAATGAGGGATTTTAATTTCATTTGTCTCATCAATCACAAAATTGCATGTAAAGTTTCGCATATATAAAACATATAATTTAATATGCATCCAACATATATATATATATATAAACCATATAAATAAACATGCAACTTATATACTCATAATCAAATTATATGCATAAAATATCAAGCTTCATTTGATTCTAGTAATTGATCCTCACAATCTAAAATAACATTTCCAACTTCTTGAAAAAATTTAAATTAGATTAAAACCACTGATTCCTAAATAAATTAAATTATTATTCTAAATAGAAATTTAATTTGATTTGAAAATAAATTTTCAAATTCAATTGGAAACTATTTCCAATTTATCTTGGCTCCTTTAACAAAATTTAACTGAAAACAATTTTCAGTAAGTTATTCTTCTTACTTATTATAATTTAGAAAAACTCCTTTTCCAAAATTATATAAGTAACACTTTCTAATCTGACTAAATATTTCTAATCTAATCAGCAATCACTATTTCTAATCTCATTAGAAAATACTTTTCCTTAATTGAAAAACTATTTTCTAATATTAAAAGGAAACTACTTTCAAAATTAAATAAAACGCTTTTCAAAGTTAATTAAGAAAGTCCTTTATATTATTTATTTAGAGATTGATTTCTTAATAAATTAGAAAACCTTTCTTTAATAAATTAGAAAACTATTTTTTAAATATTAAGGAAAGTTCCTTTTCTTGATAAATGAATGAAATCATTTTTCAAAATTTAATCAAGAAAATAGCCTTTCTAATAAATTAAGAAAATTATTATTAATAAATACAGAAACACTTTCTAAATGAATTGAATAATAATTCTCTAAACAAATAAAGTTATAAAATTTTAAACTTCTCAATCAAATTGAATAATAAATTTAATTAAGAAACATTTTTCTTAACTACTTAAGAAACACTTTTATTAATTTTAAGGAGTTTAATTAATTAATTTCAATCTAATTGAAGCTAATTAATTCTAATTTTAGAAATTACTTTTCTAAAATTAATTAGGAATCAATATAATTATTAATCCTAATCATATTAAGAAAATATTAACTTTAAATTTGAAATTAAGATCGCATCTTAATAAATATAATCTCATTATCTTCATAATTTCTAGTATAGTCCAATTATGAAAGAAATCATTTAAAACCTTGGCTTAATTCTAATTATTGATTTGATAATTAATTTAATTTAATAATTCAACTATTGAAAAATTAAACTAAGTTCCAAAAGATTGCTAATAAACATTACTCATTGAAAGCAATTTTCATATATTTAGAAAACTCGTTTTCAGTTTTATTAGGAATATTAACTAGTTTAATCTCTATTAAACAAATTTAATTGAAATTACGGCTTTTAAAACATTTAAATCAAATAAAACAGGTGCGGCATGTTTGTATTGTACAGACGTGTTTCAGAAAACATAGGCACATTTCTAATACACGCCTATCGTTTATTCTCTAAAAGCTTCTCTAAACCGCCGCTCCCTATTTTCAAACGAACATTCCCACGTTTTCAAATGGCCCTGTGACGTTTACAATTGCTTCCCTCACGCCGCCACCTACTCGCCATGTTTTTTCCAGTTGCCATGCTCGCCCCTGTCCTTCTCCACTTCACGTCGTCTACTGCGTTTGATGGGCATTAATCACCCATCATCTGCCGCTGGTGAAGACTCTGTTGGAAAAAATAGAGACATAAAAGAGTAAAAAAAACAGAGTAACAAATAAAAGAAATACTGCAAGAGATAGATATTTTATTCAATAGAAATAGTGCTATTTATAGGCACTTTACAGACTCAACAAACTCAGCAAAATGCTCAACAAACTACCCATGGACTCGGTAATGACCTATAGACTAGGAACAAAACACAACTAAATTAAGAATCATTTAGACCTAAAAGAAAAGACTTATTTATCCTCAATAAATCTAAGATATTTTGAATCATTTTCGAACAGTCTCCGTTGATTTAAAATGTTGTGATCAATGTAGGCATTAGTATGGGCATGGTTGTAGAGATCTCTTCTGCATAAACATAAATATGGTTGTTTGCATGGTCATGGGCATAAACATATTTGTCATGGGACATATTATGATATGGATGTAGGCATAGTATGTTAGAACAACTCCTCATTTTCTCGAAGTTGGACCATAGCCGCTAGATTGGCATCTTTTTGTGAGGCATTTTTGCAAACTTTCTCCATATGTCCCAATTGACCGCATCTGTTGCATTTAATGTCCGGTCTCCACCAACATTTATAATGAGGGTGGTTTGTTTTTTTACAATAAGGACATACCGAATGATCATTTTTTTCATGTTTGGTAGTTTCCTCCATTTCCTTTACCTAAAATGCCTTTTCTTCATACTTTTCAACCATTCTATTGATTCGTGACACGTGAGCTTGAAGGGACCCCATCAATTCATCAACTGAAAGAATTGACAAATCCTTAGCTTCTTCTATAGCAGCTACTACATGATCAAATTTTGGTGTCAAGCTCCTCAGAATTTTTGCAACAATTGTTTCATCAGAAATTTGTTCACCATAAGAGCGCATTTGACTGACTATTGCCATTGCCCTTGACAAAAAATCAGCTATTAATTCAATGTTGCCATTGCCCATTATCTTACTTACTCTGATACCACAATGTTGGAAAAAATAGAGACATAAAAGAGTAAAAAAAACAGAGTAACAAATAAAAGAAATACTGCAAGAGATAGATATTTTATTCAATAGAAACAGTGCTATTTATAGGCACTTTACAGACTCAACAAACTCAACAAAATGCTCAACAAACTACCCATGGACTCGATAATGACCTATAGACTAGGAACAAAACACAACTAAATTAAGACTCGTTCAAACCTAAAAGAAAAGAATTATTTATCCTCAATAAACCTAAGATATTTTGAATCATTTTCCAACAAACTCCACTAGTGGTGTTTAAGCCACATGTGAGTCTAATCTCAAATCCTATGAACACAGACCAAAATAAAACAGATGCGCAAGAATGGGCATAAAAAGGAGCAAACACAGAGACATAATATAGAGGACACAAACAGAAAAGAAAGTAGACGTTATTCGATTTTTCATAATTAACTACACCAAAAACAAGTAACAAAAAAATTGCAACAACCAATAAATCATTGATTTTTAGTTTTGCCTTCTTGTTTTCCAGATCTAGGTTTTCTGGATTTCTCTAGCCACAAAACAGAACCATCGAGCCTTCTTCAAGACTAGAGAAAAACCCAAACACAAAACACAACCATGTAAATAAAGGACAATGCGTTTTCTAGGACGTACAAACACTTTTATTCAATTTCTAGTAGTTGTTTTCTAGATTTTGAGTTCTGGTTTTGGGCATTTAAGTATGAACTTTTTCAAATTTCATTAAACTTAGTTTCATCAACAAGTTTTAATATAATACACCACTACCATAGGGTATATGCCCGAACATCTAAAGGACATTCAAGAACATACCCTATAAAAATGGCGTGTTAGAATAATTACAT
Source organism: Erythroxylum suave (assembly GCA_027563595.1). Taxonomy (NCBI): domain Eukaryota; kingdom Viridiplantae; phylum Streptophyta; class Magnoliopsida; order Malpighiales; family Erythroxylaceae; genus Erythroxylum; species Erythroxylum suave. Next base: position 42,013,302 of record JAOSBN010000005.1, on the reverse strand, counting down.
CAACTTATATGGTATCATACAAAATATAAGTATTTTCAAAGATTAAAACTCCGCATTTCATTCACAAAATGAAACTTACTTACATTGTCATTACATTTCATAATCCATGATTATACATAACATAACAATTGGGAGTTTAAACTTCTATACAAAAAGTTCAACATAAAAGGAGAAACTAAACAACAATATTCTATCTTGACTCTACAGGTATCAGTTGACTAGACTTTTGAACCATTCTTGTTTCCAAAATGGATAGTACTAGACTTCTATTATATTACCTTAGAAGCTAGGTCTCCTTTGTACATGAAAATCAGCGTTGCAATTTAGATGAGTTTGCGAACTCAATGAGTAAACCATCATTGATGTGATCACTCAAGTTATAACACAAATATCACAAGTATAAACCAAATTCGCAAATGTATTTTCCAATTCAGCAGATGTATCATATCATTTAATATTAAATACCAAATCATAATATATATCATATCTCAACAATACATCAAGAACTACAAACATTTCATATAATCATTTCAAAATAATCCAATCATTTATCTCAATCTTTCATATCATCAACATGTATACAAACATTGCACATCATTATATCAACACAATTCAGTAATTCTTTGCAATCATTCACATGATACATGTATATATCGATATATATCTATATATATATATATATATATAGATATATATATAGTATAAATGCAAATGCACAAGTGACTCCATTTCATTTTTATTTGTTATGATTAAACATCTATTTATTGTTCCGTATCTGTCGTGGATACTGGGCTCATTCATATTTTGTCTTGCATCCATTGTAGATGCTGGGCTCATTAATAACTGAGCCTATGACTCTATGAGCACATTTTTGAGCTTTAAGCTCTTTTTCATACTAGTCACTCTAGTCACAACTCATTTATCTGATCATGCATAGCAATGTGATGGAATGCATCAATTCACATAATATATTATCAATAACTTTCATTCAATGTGCACAATCATTTATTGCATTCATCTAATCTGAGATCGGCATTCAAAATACACATTTTTCATGTTCATATACAATTAGAAAACATTTCCAATACAATCTCGAAAATCAAACTCCTCAGATCATCAATGTCTAGAATTATCACAATCATATTAATAACAGTTCAATTTCTAAAAGTTAATTGAAAACAATTCAGTCATAGAGACAAAACGTCTAAGTTAACTCACAGTACGCTCCAGATAATCTATTGCCTTGATGACCTGACAATGTCTGATGCTAAAGATCAATTTGTGTTTCTTTAGTCATGCAATACACATATATAGTTCATACATTACTAAGTTGATCAATCATATGAATATTCAATCATGCACATATATATGTTTCATGTTTAATGCATGCTTAATTGACCTTTCCAAGTATGTAACTATTTATAAATCTTGACCATTCAAACATCATATTTTGTATACTACCATTTTGTAATCAGGTTTGTACTTTTAAGTTAGCTTGATTTGCATTTGCTTCAAATTCATCAACCATACTTTACAATTTTCCTTGAACATTTTCCTAATAAAAAACCTTTAATAACACAAACACACAACTGTTACTTTAAATTTGGAATTTTAGCCAACTAGACCTATACATTCACGAAACTTTTTCCAGTAATGTATATTCACACATTTACCCAATTCTCATTCATAAATACCCCATGTTCTTCAATGCTCATTTATCCATACCTTATACATATTACTCATCTCCTTAAGATCATGTTTTCATTAAAAGAACTCATTTATTTCTTTAACAAATCATAATTTCCAGGTTTGAGCTCAACCACATCAAAACAGTCCATTCTTTAGATTATGACATTAGTTAACTAAATAAACTTGTCAAGCTCTTAACCAATTAATTAAGAAATAATTTAGGCTCATACCTTAATAAAGTCCAAATATACCAATTTAGAGTGAGATTTCTCAACTGATTCAACATTTACACAAGGCTGAAATTAAAATTCTAGAACTTGTCATCAACATCACTAATGTGTAACTTTACTACCTTTAACACTTCACTAATTTTACAAGCTTAGAGACATCACTAACACCTGAAATTTTCTAGATTTCATTTCCTTTAAGTTTACTACATTTTAGGTTAATTTAAATTCCATATTGGTTACACTAAGGCTTACAAAATTATGCTCACTTATGTCATTATCAATCATTTTTTTACAAACACACCTGTAGCTCTAATTTTTCTAGATTTGAAAACACCTTAATAACACCTATCTTTAACATGAATTCCTCATCAATTATACTTCAAATCTCAACTTGAATCATTTATACAACAAAAAATAAACTATTTTTTTTGTGCATGCAAAAACAGAACAGAAAAGTACCTATTCATTTTCCATTTTCCAGCACATCTTCAACACCAACATCATATACAATCTATCTCAATTCAATCATTATAATCTTTCTATTATAACCTGCCATAAAGATCAATACGTCTCAAGTTCCACTTCAATTCATCAAGTTAACCAAGCCCTCCGTGGATGTAAGATCATCACAAATTCAAGGTGGAAGTAAAATGATTTCAGTAAAAGCAAAATGATGATAGTAGATTATAACTATCTTTGAGTAGATTTTTATGTGGATCTTGAGGTGACTGTGAACGAAATTGAAGCAAAATTTGGAAGTTGTGAAAGTTTGTGAGTTTTTCAGTGGTGAAAGTAATGGAAAGGAGAAGAATGAACGCAGCAGAAACTACTCTTGTAGTAGCTTGACTCGTCAAAAGCTGGGTGTCTTTATGTTACAATGGCATATGTCACTAAGCATGTAAGCCACATATCCCCTCCATAAGCTGCCAAATGTCACCTATTTACTAATCCATTTATCCCTCATTCATTATGGCCATTTTTCAATTAATTACCTATGCCAAATTTCATTCATTTATCTATGTCAAATGCCACTCAGTTTATAGGCTTAGTCATCCTAATTTTTCATGTATCAAAAACCAAAACAGAAACTTTATTTATGTAATCCTAGTTCTTTCCCACTTCAAGAACATACACTAACACCTTTCTTTAGTATTAATTCACTTCATTGTACTTCAAAATTCAATCTCATTCATCCATTAAACAACCTATAACCTATGGTTTTTATACATCAAGAACAAGGCATAAAAGTGTCTAATTCATGCATCATTTTTTTCCAATTGTAACAATTAATTCCAAATTTACTACTTGTAACTAATCAAACCAAAATTTAAGACATAAACACTATACAATTCACATCATGATCATTTTAAACTGTTCATACCCCGAAATATGTCAATTGAGTGCATATACTATCTTTGCAATGTGTATGAAATCATAATTCATATATGTGTGCTAATGATATGAATCTGAATGAAATGCATTTCAAGAATGCTAACATGATATGACTCATATGAAATAATCTAAGGCTCTAACCCTTAGTATGAAACAAATGGGGTTATTGTTTCCTCATGTTCTCCTCCGTTTTCTATGTGGCTTATTCTCTCAAATGATTCCTCCAAAGGACTTTAACCAATGAGGTCACTCGATTTCTCAATTTCTTATTCTGATAACCAACTATCTAAATTGGTTCCTCAATTCAAACTCAGAATTTGGATTCTGTTTCAACTTCTCAATAAGCTTCATTACTTTTGGATCCTTACTTTGAGCTTTTATGATCCTTTCATGCAATACCGATCTAAACTTTAATGTAGCCAACAATGCTTCATTCTGCCTCAAATTTAGTTCAACTTTCAATGCTCTCAGTTGTATTAGGTTTGGTAACCTCGATGTCTAAATTTGTGGCACATTGCTATTAGATTTCCTGCTTAATGCATCAGTCACAAAATTAGCTTTATCAGGATGATATTAAATCATACAATCATAATCCTTAAGCAATTCAATCTATCACCTTTGTCTCATATTCCGTTCTTTCTGACTCAATAAATATTTGAATCTTCTATTATTTGTAAATATATAAAATGGTTTACCATACAAATAATGTCTCCAAATTTTCAAAGAAAACACTACTACAGTAAGTTCTAAATCAAGAACCAGATAGTTGAACTCATGAGACCTTAATTGTCTCAATGTATATGCAATCACTCTACCATACTGTATCAAAACACATCCTAACCCTGGTGTGAAGCATCACTATATACTACATTTCCTCCAGATCCAAATCAAATAGCTAACATCGGTGCTGTAGTTAATCGATGTTTTAATTCCTTAAAACTCCTTTGGCATTCGTTAGTCCATCTGAATGGTACATTCTTCCTTAGAAGCTTTGTCAAAGGGGCTAAGATCAAAGAAAACGCCTCGACAAACCTTCTGTAATAACCTGCTAATCTTAAAAAACTCTAAATCTCAAACAAATTTCTCGGGGCTTCCTACTTGGTCACTTCCTTAACTTTCTTTAGGTCTACCTGTACGCCTTGTCCAAATATTATATAACCTAAGAACACTACTTGCTAGATTCACACTTAATGAACTTGGCATATAATTGTTTTCCCTCATTATTTGTAAGACTAACCTTAAATGCTTATAATGTTCCTCTTAACTCGTCGAATACACCAAAATATGATCTATGAATACAATTAAAAAATGATCTAAGTAAGGTTTGAACACTTTAATCATTAACACCATAAAAGCTATCGGAGCATTTTTCAACCCAAAAGACATAACCAAAAGCTCAAAGTGCCCATATCTGGTCCTAAATGCACTATTTGGTACATCAGCTTCTACTATCTTCTATTGATAGTAGCCTGATCTCAAATCCAATTTAGTAAACACCTGAGCTCCCTATAATTGATCAAGTAAATCATTTATCCTTGATAAAAGATACTTGTTCTTTATTGTCACGTGATTCAACTGCCTATGATCAATACAAAAGCTCAAAGTCCCATCCTTTTTCTTCTTTATAAACAAAGCTGGAGCTCCCTAAGGTGACACCCTAGGTCTGATAAAACTCTTATCCAACAACTTCTGCAACTGGGTTTTAAGTTCCTTAAGTTCCACAGGTGCCATCCTATGCAGAGGAATAAATATAGGAGCAGTACTTGTAACTAAATCAATAGTAAACTCTGTCTCCCTATCTAGGGGTAAACCTGGTAATTCAATAAGGAACACATCCAAAAAAATCCCTAACAGTAGGAATATTCTGAATTGCCTGTTCATTCCAGGTATCAGTTACATAGGCTAAGTAAGCCTCACATCCACTTCGAATCAGTCTGAGAGCACTCCTTGAGGAAATCAACCTAGCTCGCACTACTTAACTAACACCTCAAAATATCACTCTTGGTTGATTAGGAGATTTAAGGAGGACTTCCTTAGTGTAACTATTCATAATAGCTCTAAGTGCAGTGTAATGCACCACTCTCATTGGGCATATTCCAAAACATACTGATGCTATTCGAGAATAGACTCTACGAGAGTGGTACATTGAGACAGTCAAATACAATTGATTGCAAGTTTTTCAAGCATTACATGCATGCTTAGAAAACTAGTAATTACTTTTGGCTCATTTTATTCCTAAATATCACCAGTCATAATGTTATTACACTACTGATCCATTTCATTTGTAAACATATTTTAAGAAAATCAGTATTTAATTAAGACTATTTCATTTACAAAACATATACAATTATAATGTCATTACATTTTATAATTCATTTATACAATAAATAGCAGTTGCAGAATACAATGTTTAATACAAAGAGTCATTGAAGACATGCGTAGATGGAAATGGACCTTGACCCTTAGCTCATGTCTTGCTTTAGTGGCTATACTCCAATTTTTCTAACTCGATATTCCCTGAACCTAAAAGACAACATTACAATTTTAGTGAGTTTTTGCAAACTCAGTGAGTGAACCATCCTCGATGTGCTTACTTATATCAAATACGAAACAATTCACAAATCACATTCAATTTACAGATAAGTTTTATAACATATTAAGCATCTTCTCACATTTCATCATCTTTCAATAATTACCACATTGTGCACTATTTGACCTTTCTATTTTAAGACATTTTATACACTTCATTTCAATTAATCATGTAATATATTTCAAAATGTATATGCAATGCACATTTGACTCACTTTCAATTGTTACTTTGTTGTGACTGAATTCCTTTTTAATTGTTTTATATCTGATAGTTGGGAATTGCATGATATTTTAGGGTTTAATTTGTTATGTATTTAGTGTGAATTTAAGTGTTGAGTGTGCATTTAGGGTTTAATTATGTTAGTTTGTGTGGTTAAGTGATTTTATTGGTTAGTATGAGTCTTTAAGCTTAAATGTTATATTTTTGAGGTAACTTGATGTGTTTGTTAGTGTTTCAGGATAAACTGTGAAGAATAGAGAAAATGTGAAGAGTTTCAGGCCAAAGGTGATAGAGGAGGACGAGCTAGAGTTGCTAGGCCACGATCATACACATTAGGGCACTATCGTGATAGAGAGTTTCTAGTCAGGCTACAATCATGAACATTGGGCCACAATCATGAAAAAAAGGTTTAGGAACTGGCCACGATCATGACCTGCGTTTGGCTAACAGAAAAACTCAAGTTTTGTAAGATTTTTTGAACCGTTTCAACCTTGACTTTAAGCTAGAGCGTGAAAAGCATAAATACATCATTATGAGGCAGATGTAGCAACTGTGGAGAGCCTGAAAAAGAGAGCACTTGCATTAGTCAATTTCAAAAAAACCTAGAGAGAAATCAAGAGATTGAGGAAGGAGATAAAGGAAGAGAGACTTGGATAAGAAGCTTGACGCGACATACTTCCCGGAACAGGTGGTTCCTACTATCGCTGCCTCTAAAACTCCATTCCTAACGTATTTTCCCTTTATTTCAGTTTTATTTATGTATAGCATTGAAATAGGTGTTAAGAATAGTCTGTGTTGAGTGATGAGTTTGTGTTTATACTCACCTTCGGGTTTTAATTTTTGAGATTAATAAAGTTTTATTGATTGTGTTTTTTATTTATTTAATTGTGATTTAATTTTTGCTTTTAATAACTTGGCAATAGACTGAGAGGGTGAGTTGAGTGAAAATAATTAATTTGGGCTAACGAGAGTTAGGTGAATTGATAGGTAAAGAATTAAATCAAAATGGTAGAATTGTGTAACGAGAGATTGAACATAGGTTTCTAGTAGGTTAGTAGACATTTTTAGAACTAATTTAGGTTTTTGGTCAATTGTGAATCAAGAGATCGCAATTCCATAATTTAAAATAAGGATTATCAATTAGGGTTTAGAATTATAACTCGAGAGAGAGTAATTCACCCTAGGACTCTCTAGCCCCATTAAGTCGATATTTGCACAATTGATTAGGTTTTCGTTAATTTCGAATCAAAATCCCCTTTCTCTCACTCAGTAGTTTGTAGGTTAGTTTGTGATTGGTTTGTTTGATTTATTACCTTATTTAGATTTCTGCAATTCAATTCTCGAAATTAATTGTTTGATTGATTTAATTTCTGCATTAGTTTATTTTATCTTGAATTATTGCAATTTTAGTACAACTTTAGATTTTAGGAATGGATTTGGCTTCCTTGTGGGATTGACACCATAGCTACTCCATGAATGACCCATGTGCTTGCAGAATTTACCAAGGATAATAAATAGTAAAAGTTAGTATGTGTAACCTTGCGATCAAGTTTTTGATGTTTTTTTCGGGAAGGAGATTAATTAAGTTCTTTAGTCTAAGGCATTTCACTATTGTTTTGTCTTTAAAAATAAAAATAAAAATAAAAATAAAAATAAAAAATAGAGAAGGAGTTTGGGGCATAAGTAGAGACACACCAAGATATCTTAGAATGAGAAATAAGACATTTGAAGAGCTAGATGCCAAGGAGAATTGGAAAGAACAATGATGGAAGATAGGTATTATAGGGATCAAGGAAATTTTGAGAATTACAATGAGTCGCAGTATGGTTAGAGATATAAGGACCCTTATCGGACCATGTATACTTCGGGGTGGCAAAACCACCTAGATTTCTATTGGTCCAACAATGCAAGTACTTATATGGGACAACAAGATCTATTTGAATTTCAACACGAAGAATCTAGTTCATGGGGTTCTAAATTGGAAAAGATCTTGGATAAGCTCACAGACATGGAAGAAGGGTAGATGAGACTAGAAGAGAAAATTGATCAAGTAACGAAAAATCATGTCGCTTCTATTCATAACCTGGAGATTCAAGTAAGACAGCTTTCCTATGAATTTTATAAGAGAAGTATGGAAGAATCTTTAAGAAATATGGAATTACATTAAGGAGGGCAATTTAAGGCTATCACACTTAGGAATGGGGCAGAGTTAGAAGAACTAGAGGAAGATAATGCTGAACCCGAACTCATTGGTGATTAAGAGATGATGAAAGTGTATGAGGAAAAGAATTCTAACCCTCCCTATCACGCACCAATCCTAATAAAAAAATCTTGGGTTGATGTCTATGCAAAGAACCTTATCCTTTGGATTGATGATGATAAAGAGACATTCAACATGAATGGTGAAATTAAGAATCCGAAGGTTAATAGCTCATTTAGGATAATTGATGTATTCGAATCCATTGAAGAACAGATGGATGAAGAATAGATGACAACAGACATCGAGTTTGAAGAAAGTATGGAAGTCTCTGTTCTTGAAGTGGAAGAAGCAGAAGAGCCGAAGGTGATTAAGGAAGAAAGAGGGAAACTCACCTTTGTAAATGATAAATTGTTGGATTTAATGGAAGATTCAGGGAATTTTTTAATTCCCTGTTTTGTTGACAGTTCAATTGAAAGAAGGACATTATTGAGCCTAATTGGTTTTCATAATATTATCAATATCGTCCATATGATTGTATTGCAATTTGTAGCTTACTTTTGGCTACAAAACTGATAGTGAACAAAAAGGGTGGAAGCAAACCACTCATAATTGATCCCGGCTAATTTTCAATGAAAGAAGAGCATTGAGTTAATGAGGTTAAAGGAAGCGCTACATGGCAGGCAACTAATAGAAAATTAGTTTCTTTGTGTCTTTGTTTATTTTTGTTAGAACGTTTAAAAGTCTGTAGTTATGATTATTTTTGTTTTTGAATAAAAAGAAGGATATAGGATTTCAGATTAATGTGGATGATGTTCAAACATGGAAAGAGAGGTGAAAAAAGGTCACAAAAGAATCTAGTAGTGGAAATGAAAAGACTAGAAAAAGGAACAAAAGGAAGAAAATCAGGTATTGGTGGTACGTCGTAGGTCATGATCGTGGCTTGTGACTATACAGAAAAGAGAGGGGGCATAAATCTTTAAAAGAACTTTTACCATTTTACCCTTTTTACCACCTATAGATTCAGTTTTAACTTCAGTTTTACTTTCAATTTCATTTTCACTTTATCTCTCTAGAATTCAAGCATCCAATCACTCTCACCTCTCACTAAAAATTTTGACCTTCTAAATTCTTCCAAATTCGACCCAATCATGCCATGCATTAAACAATCAGCATGGCAGGAACTATATGGACAAAAACAACTTGTGGGTCGAGGATGGTGAAATCAAGCAGCAGACTTCGAAACACCCTTCCCAATCTACATCAAGGAGGAAGCTACTCGGTTCTGGTCCTTAAATACTAAACAAATTTTAGTTCCTAAATACTTTGATATTGACACACTAGATAGGCTAGAGTTGCATAAGCGAGCAGAAAACCTAGCTAAAAGAATCCAGTAGGGCCAGATCATACGGTTTTAATTCCATGTTTATCAAGAGCTTACCCTAGAATTCTTTACCCTAAGAACCCCAAGGAATTGTGGTTTAGGTTGAGGCAAAGGGTGTACAAATTAACTGTCAAACTTATATGGGAGATGTGTGGATTCCCTGAATCCACCATAGTCCATCAACATGACGATTTTCATCCCTCTCAATACTGGAATGAGCTTACTAGAATTGAGCGTTTTTCATGCCATAAATGCACACAACAACATCATCAGGTCCCATAAACACTTACTGCTGCACAAATTTATGTGTCAGTTGGTTTTTGACAAGTCAGAAACTAACAAGTGTTCCACTAAAGAACTTTTCATATTGTGTTGCATGGACCACAGTATTCCAAAATGCATATCCACGAATGTGCTACAAGCTATTGTTGCGGCTCTGCACAAGAGGAGTAATAATCTTAGAATGGGGTATATAGTATCTACCATTGCAGAACATTTTGGGGTGGATTAGAGTGGACTAACTATCCACCTACTTGAATTCCTCAACCACCACCACTTATGGAGGGCTAAAATCTTGTATTGTGACATGGAACTTAGGGACATCAGCTAGAAGACACACGTTAGAAATAAGGTGGGTCATGCAAGCTTAAGGTCAGCACCACCTCAATAGGATGAATCTACCAACGAAGAATCAGAAGAAGAGGAAGAGGAACTAGGATGGAAGAAGGTTTTAGATGCAATCTCTAAAACCAACTAAACACTTGTAGAGATGATGCAGATACAAAGTCGCTAGAGCTAGGATATCTGACGGATCCATCGATATCTGACGGATCCATCGATATTTTGAGTCTCAAGGCGTTCAATTGCCACTTTCGACACCATCACCACCTCTTATGCTTATTCCAATTGTTTTAATTTTTCTTTCCCAATTTAGCCTTTAGTTTTGTTTTTTTAATTTTTTAATTTTTTGTTTACTTTAATTCTGTCTTTCCCTTTCTTTATGTGTTTGTGTATGTTTCCTTCTCATATTGAGAACAACGTGTTGGTCAATTGTGTGGAGGGATTCTGTGTTTTTCCCTAGTATGTGGTTTTGCATACTATATGATAGTATTAGTTTGCATTGTGTGACTGTGTGAATGTGTCAATGACTTAGATTGTTCGAAATTCATTTAATTTTGAACATAGTTTATTAGGTTGTGAATAATCATTAGCCTGTGAAATTAGTGAATTAGGGAGCCTTTGGATAAATATACAGGTTAATTAGGAATTTAACACCCTTTAGGGTTGTCACATTCATTCATAATTTAAGGCCTTTTAACTTAAGTAGCTTAATTAGTATTTTTCATGAAAATGAATAGCCAAAAGCAAAAGGTAGGTAATAAATTGTGCTAAAAATGTTTATTTTTTGTTAATAAATCATTATTCTGCTGACCTTCGGGTTATGAATAGAGCTAGTAACCAGTTGAAAATGTGATGTAGCTAAGTAACCGAATCAACACGAATCACAAATGTGTGCCTTCACCTAAAAAGGCTATAATGACGTTTCAACCAAGCTATTAATTAATGACTTAGTTAAGTAACTGGATTGACATTTATTACCAATGTTTGCCTCCGAGTAAAAGACTAAGTTTGTTTTTTAATAAACATAAAAAATGTGTGTTTTAATAAAAACCTACTGAACTTGTAATAAGCTTGAATTTTCATGAAGATATACTTAAGAATAGTTACAGAGTCTAAAGGGCCAAAAAATTATTAACGTGTGTGTGCAATTGAAAAGGGTAAATAAGTTAATACCTAGATCTCGATTAAGTTGTGTATTTAGTTCAAAGCCCTTAGACACCTATTTTTCTTGTTAATGATTTTCCATAATTTGAATGACTGTGTTCAAGATTAAATTTATTTAATGAAGTTTAAACCATTGCCTAATTATTGCATTGTGTGTTTTGTGTTGTTATGTGATGTTGTTTTGTTCGCTTAAGGACAAGCAAATGTTTAAGTGAAGGGATGTTGATAGTTGTGAATAGCATGATGCTTTAGGGTTTAATTTGTTATGTATTTAGTGTTAATTTGAGTGTTGAGTGTGCATTTAGGGTTTAATTATGTTAGTTTGTGTGTTTAAGTGCTTTTATGGGTTAGTATGAGTCTTTGAGCTTAAATTTTATATTTTTGAGGTACCTTGATGTGTTTATTAGTGTTTCAAGATAAATGGTGAAGAATGAAGAAAATGTGAAGAGTTTTGAGCCAAAGACATAGCCCATGATCGTGGTATAGTAGGCCATGATCGTGACAGAGAAGGACGAGTCAGAGTTGCCAAGCCACGATGACAGAGAGCTTGTAGTCAGGCCACATTCGTGCACATTGGGCCATGATTATGATAGCAAGGTTTAGGCACTAGCCATGATCATGACAGGTAGGACCATAATCATGACTTGTGTCGAGCTGATAGAAAAACTCAAGTTTCATAAGATTTTTCAGACCGTTTCGACCCCAACTTTAACTTAAAGTGTCCAAAGTATAAATACATCATTATGAGATAGATGCAGCAGCCATGGGGATTCTAATAAAGAGAGCACTTATGATAGCCAATTCTTGAAAAACCTAGAGAGAAATCGAGAGACTGAAGAAGGAGACAAAGGAAAAGAGACCCGGAGAAGAATCTAGTTCATGGGGTTCTAAATTGGAAAAGATCTTGGATAAGCTTACAGACATGGAAGAAGGGTAGAAGAGACTGAAAGAGCAAATTAAAGATTTGGGATAATGAATTGTACCTATGTATAATCTTATTTATTGAATTTCCAAAGGTTGTTAGTCTCAAAGTAGCATGTTAAAATTGGGTAGATTGTGTTCTGAACTCAAGGAAAAACATAGATGAAAGGAATCGTCTGTGATGACATCACACACAGACGAAAAGGAAAATATAGAGGAAAGGAATCGTCTGTGATGAGGTCATACATAAATGTAAAGAAAGACAGAGAATCGTCTGTGATGACACGTCATAAACCAAACATTAGAAAGGTAGATGATAGAAGGCAGACGATATAATGAGAGGCAGACGCAAAAGAAAGACATATGCAAGGAATCATCTATTATGACACGTCATAACCCAGACGATAAAAACACAGACAATAGGATAGTCAAACCCAAACGATAAAAGTCAAAGGCAGACGATAAAATATAGACGATAAGGGAGTCAAACCCAGATGATAAAAGTCAAAGACAGACGATAAAATACAAACGATAGGGGAGTCAAACCCAAACGATAAAGGTCAAAGATAGAAAATAAAACATAGACGATAGGGGAGTCAAACCCAGACGATAAAAGTCAAAGACAGACAATAAAACATAGAGGAAAGATAGACGATAAATGAAAGAAAAATGATAGACGAAAGACAGACAATAGAGGTCAAACGCAGACAATAGAAAGTTAAACACAGACGATAAGCAGAACATAAAAAAGGAAGTTAAGAAGTTAGGCTAATTGTCCCAAAGTATGTATATATATGCAAAGTGTGGGCTCACCAACACTATTTGGGCTCGAATGGAAATGGGCCTAAAAAGGGGTTAGTTGAATGCAAAGGTTTGAGTAAATGTTTGGTATCCGAATCCGAATACGATAGTAGGGCTCTGAAAACGGGGTTCGATAGACCCCATAAGGATTGATGTGTGCTTTTTAACTATAAGTCACGACCTATACACTTGTATTTTTTAAGCATAACATGAGTATATTGTTTTGTATAGATTATGCAACAAGTTTTTGGAACCATTACTGGGGATTGATTGTTTAGAATCTTGTTTAGTTTAGATTAGTCTGATTTAAGAGTTTTTGATTCTTTTCCTTATGTATTTGCAGGTGCATGAACACAAGGAACGCGCAAAGATTGACATAATATGGTAAAGATGAACTATCCAATATCATAAGATACATCAAGACATCTTAGAACGAGGAACGAGACATTTGAAGAGCTAGATGCCAAGAAGAAATATCAAGAACAATGATGGAAGATAGTTGTTATAGGGAGCAAGAAAATTTTGGAAATTACAATGACGTGTAGTATGATTGGGGAAGTACCGATCCTTATTGGAACACATGCACTCCGGGGTGATAGAACCTTCTAGATTTTTATTGGTCCAACTATGCAAGTACTCAAATGGGACATCAAGACCTATTTGAATTTCAGTAAGATGAATCCATTTCATAAGATTCCAAATTCGAAAAAATCATAGAGAAGCTACCAGATATGGAAGAGAACCAAAAGAGGATGCTTTCTAGCCAAGAAGAAAGTCATAAGAGACTAGAAAAGAAATTTGATTATGTTTTTGAAATCATGCCGCTTCTATTCACAACCTAGAGATTCAAGTAAGACAACATTCCTATGAATTTTGTAAGAGAAGTGTGGAAGACTCTATGAGCAATATGAAATTATATCAACATGAGCAATATGAGGCTATCATGCTTAAAAATGGGGAAGAACAAGAAGAACCAATGGAAAACCATACTGAAACCTACTTTATTGAAGACCAAGCAATGAAAAAGAGATTGAAGAAAAGAATGCCAGCCTTCCCTATTATTCACCAGTTCTTGATATACCATATGTGAACATAAAAAAATCTTGGGTAGATATTCATGAAAAGAACTTTATCTTTTGGATTGAAGATGATCAAGTGACGTTTAACATGAATGATGTATTAAAGAATCTGAAGTATAGTAGCCCATTCAAGATAATTAATGTGTTTGAATCTTCTGAAAAATAAAAGGACAAAGAACAGATGCCAACAGACATCGAGTTTAAAGAAGTTACGAAAGTATCTATTTAGGAAGAGGAAGAAGTAGATGAGACGAAGGTGATTAAGGAAGAAAGAGAGCAACTCACCTTCGTATAGGACAAACTATTGGACTCAATGGATGATTTAGGTTATTTTTTTGTTACCTATTATATTGACAGTTCACTCAAAAAAAGGATGTTATTGAGCTTAATTAGTTTTCATGGTGTTATCCATATTGTCTTTTTGATAACTTACAAGCTATAAAATTGGTGTTGAATGAAAATGGGGGAAGCAGGCCGCTTATAATTGATAATGGATGAGTTTCCAAAGATAGTGTGTCAAGCTACCAACATTAAAAGAAGTGCTATATGGGAGGCAACCCATGGAATTTCATTTTCTTTTGATTGTTTTTGTTTATTTATTTGTTTGATCCATTTAGTTATGATTAGGTTTGATTGATGTTTATTTGGAGTTTTGTTTGAATTTAAAATTGTTTTCTTGTCGATTTCTTGTTGGTAATATTATTTTGATGTGTTTATAGGTTATGGGATTATTGAGAATTTATGCTATGCTTGGAAGAAGGTTTAGAAGTGGAAGAATCACCCTATCCCACGATCGTAGGAATTGGAGTGATTCCCACAATCATGGGAAATCTCTCCAAAAACTTTCTGGAGAGAAATTCCAAGATCGTGGGAATCGTGGGAATTTGTGGGAATTCCCTCTGAAGGGAAGTTTAAGTTTCCCTCCCCTTTTCTTCTTTCACCTGTTCTTCAAAATTTAACTCCTTTTCTCTCTAACCAACGAAAATTATCCTCCCACTATCTAAAATTCTTCATTTTCTTCTATATTATTGGATATTTTCTTCATCTATTTTCATTAATCTTATAATCCTCCACTTTTTTCATGTATTAATCATTCAATGGGTAAGATTTTTCTTTCTCTCTCTAAAATACAAATTTCATCCCTCTTTCATTTTTGCAGGTTTTCTTCTTACAATGGCACTAAGGAAGATGATGGCTTGAAAACCAACTGACAAACTCTACCTTCAAGTTTTCGGTGAAGGTAAGTCCGACTTAACGGCATCTTATCATGCACCATTTTCGATTTATTCAAAAGAAGAAGGTACATTTTTTGAGACCTTAGGGATAGAGAAATAGTCACTCCTTATATTTTGATTTTGAATTTTTAGAAACCGTAGGAGTTAGGTAGAAAATTGAGCGACTAGCTGCAAACATATGATGGAATAGGTTTATTCAGTGTGACGTACCTGTTTACCCTATGATGACTATAGAGTTTTTCACTACTGTTTGATATAACACTAAAATTGATGTTTTCTAGTTTAGGTTATTCGACAATGTTTATAAATTTGATTATACTGTCATGCACGCTCTTTTTGATTTTTCAAATACAATAATTCTCGATGATCATGATGACTTTGATGTAGATAACTACTGGGAAACTCTGATGGGTAAATAACATTTTGACTCTAGGAATGCACCTAACTCTTTAATTCGTAATGTCGGGCATTAACTCTTGCATAAATTCATGTACTTAACTGTGCTTAATAAATCTGAAAGTAACAAATGCTCGACTAAAGAACTTTTCTTTGTGGTGCATGGATCAGAAAATGAAAATCAATACTCCTTTTAGGATTTTTCGATCACTAGCGAGTGTTGTAAATAAAAAGAGTTCATATTTTGACATGTCTCATATTGTAACTGCTTTGGCTTGGTTTTATAATTTTAATGTGGAAGATGTGCATTCGACTCTACACGATATGTTTGACATATCTTACTTGAGGCACTCCTAGATTTTAGAGTTCCATTTTATGGAACTCCAAAATCCTCAGACGTGCATTACAGTGAGGAATCAGAGGGGCAATGATACAACTACTTCCCAGCCCTCCATATCCCAAGTAATCCTTGAGACAAAGGAAGAAATAGTAGAGGAGGAACCAAGTGCACTAACCAAGTGCTTCCCAGCCCTCTATATCCCAAGGTCGACCGATTTCAACAAATCCTCGACCAAATAGCCTCCAACCAATAACGAATGACGTCCTAAATCAATGAATTCGGCACCCAAATACGGCAGGTCCATAAGGAGCAACACATCTTGAAGAAGAGGTTCCTCAAATTCTATCATAGTAATAATTTTGAAGCTCCTTTGCTAACACCATCACCACCGCGATCCCCATAAGCCATTTCTTACCTTTTACTTTTAATTC
The DNA here is from genome assembly GCA_027563595.1 of Erythroxylum suave. Lineage (NCBI taxonomy): Eukaryota > Viridiplantae > Streptophyta > Magnoliopsida > Malpighiales > Erythroxylaceae > Erythroxylum > Erythroxylum suave. Next base: position 41,996,613 of record JAOSBN010000005.1, on the reverse strand, counting down.
ATTTCATTTCTTTTGTTTGGTTTAATGTCATTGGTTTGACTTCATTTTCTTTTATTTGGTTTGACTTCATTTTCTTTTATTTGGCTTGGTGTCTTTTGTTTGGTTTAATGTTAGTTGTCTATTTCAATTTCTTTTGTTTGGTTTGATGTCATTTTCCCTTACTTGGTGGTTGACTTGCCACATTGAGGACAATGTGATCTCTAAGTGTGGGGAGGTGACACTTGTGTTATCAATTGCATTATGTATTTTGTTAAATAGAATGCATGTTTAGGCATATCATGTGCTTTGTGTCAGTACTGATACTGCACTTGAATCATTCTGATAGATATTGCCATAAAATTTTTTCATTTTAGAATTAGATTGAATTTATTCTTGAACTTGGATTAGGCTACTTAAGTAGAAAGTAAACCGTAAAGAGTGATGAAAAGTAGTTGGTTACATAAGCTTATTCCCAAAATGACATTTGAGCTATGAGGTGGTGTAGAGATGGATAATAAGTTTTCATTTGAGCTAATGTGAGGAATGAGCTATATGACTCCAACTATAGTCATTATATTTCTTTTTTAAGTGATACTTCCTTAGGATATTACCTTTAAAACTGGCTTTGAATTGAGATTATTAAGGCCATTTTTGTGTTAACCCTTGGCTTAAATGACCCACCTTTTATTATCCCCTGCTACCCCCATTCAACCTTAACATTTTGTTTTTTGAAAACACCTAAAAATTTCAAAACCCGAAACCCCATTAACCGACCCATTCATAAGCTTAGTAGAGTATTAAGTAATACATTAGTTGGGATCATTGTGAAAATTTTGTTATCGAGATGATTTGAGGATACTTTTACCTGTAAATTACATTGTATATAGTGATTTTTTGAGGCATAGTTCTTCATGTATGAAGAAAAAGAAAGAAAAAAAAATGTGATGAAAAGAGAAAGAAAGGAAGAACAATTGAGTAGCATTAATAAATGTAGAGTATTAGTTACATTGGTATATCTCGGAGTTATGAATAATTATCCCTTTCTATCCGCTTTTTACATTACGAAAGCTTGAGCTTAACCCTTCTTCCCTCTTTACCCACCTTAACCCTTACCGCATTACAACCCTAAACAAGTCCTTTTAATCTATTTATGCATGCAATCATTGTAGAGGAGAATTGGTGTATTAGCATGCCTATGGTAGTGTAGTTTTCTATAGGAAATTTGAGCCAAACACTAACCATCAATCACTTGAGATAAATGAGTGAAAACCATGAGGAAGATTCATTTTTTCATTTATACTTATATTTGAGTGATGGTTGAGTTTGCATACGTACTCTAATGAAAAAGTAATCATGATATGTGTATTAGCTTGATATTTGAGTAGGTTAACATTTAAGAGTTTGTACGCTTTGATCTTTGTGAAAATGAAGTGATAGAATTGATTGGTTGTATTTATTTTGCTTAAGGGCAAACAAAGATTTAAGTGTGGGGATGTTGATAGGTGTGCATTAGTTTATGTTCTTTTAAGTAATTGGCATGTGTTTTTTCCATAATAGTTCATTACTGTTGTAGTTTAGGATTCATTTTGTATGGTTTCATTTAGTTTTGGTTTTTATTGTTGTTCTTTTGTGTTTGATGTTAATTTAGGGTAAGAATTGATTATTTTTTGTAGGAAGGAAGATGAAGCAACTTGGAGATTGAGCTAGAGATCAAAAGAGGAGAATAGAAAAGGAGTCATTATGTTGCCAATTTCCACGATGGTGGGAAATATAATTCAAGAGATTATATGGGACTCACTTAAATTAGGGTTTCTAAAATAAAAGAAGATAATTAAGCCTCCAAGGGGGAGAGGATGAAAAATCCTTAGTAGAAGAGAGCCTCCCTAAGTGAATAACACAAGTTTTGACTCTTGATGAAGGATTGAAGTCAAGGATTATCATTAAGATTGGTAAAATAACACATCAACATCAAGAATCCCAGATTTTGGCAATTAAGAGAAGGAGTTTCTTTATTCAATTTTCTGTCAATTTTACTTCTTCTATTCTTTGTGAAACGGTTTATGTGAATGTTGATGATGTTATGGAGACCATGATTGGCTGATTTAGTTTTTGGGATTGCTTTTGAACTATTTTGTTAAAACTCCTATTTTATTGAATTGAATGAAAGTATCTTTGATGATTGTTGATTTTATTTCCATCTTGCAATAAATCAAGAGAGTGAGTAAGATTATTTATGTAGCATTGTGCAACAAGAGTTAGCAACCTATAGACTTACAATCATCACGTTAATTGACTAGTTAGAAGAGAGATCTCGGCTAGGTCAATTGATCATATATAGGATAGTTTAACAACTAGTTAAATTGGTGGAGTGATTGGGTAGGTTTAGAGATCATACAATTGACTTTATTTAATTTGATTAGGGACAATTAATTGCACCTTGAGAGAGGGTAGATAATGTATTTAGAAATCTTGGGTGAGACATAATTCAATTAATAAAATAGGAGGGAGACAAAATAGTGAGAAAGTAATCTCTAGTCTTTAGGTTCTTGAATTCTAATTTTTCTACATTGTTGCTATTGTTCATTGTTAGTATTTCAAATTTTAATTTAATTTTCTATATTCGTTCCAATAAACTATTTCGTTTCTTAAACAAGGTTTGATATAAATTAAGTGGTGTCCGAGCATCAATCCCTATTGATCGATATCGGCCTTTTAACTACAAATTAGGACCAATACACTTGCGATTTTTTAGCTTAAAACATGTAGATTATGTTGCATAGATTACATTCAATCACATATGTATATGTGTAATGTATAATGCATGCTCAATTTAATTATTCTGGGTAAGTTTCCTTAATCACATCTCTTGATCATTTAAACATCATCATTTGTGTATGTCTAACTTACACTTAGGCTTATAGCTCAATATACTTGATTATTGTAATATCATCAATTAATCATTCCCCAATGTTATTCTAACAGTATATGTTCACATAATATTCAAACTCTCATTCATGCTTACTTGATATACATTTCACATCTCCTTTGAATCACATTTGCATTTCTATGAACACCTTTATTCCTATTATACTCGTAATTTTTCAAATTTTGGTACTTTGATATCAACAATTTATTTTTAAGTTATGACCTCAATTGTCACCCTAAACATATCATATATTTAATCACTTAATCCATCATTAACTAGGTTTATTTCAAGCTTCATTTAAGCTTAACTGCACCATAGGAAAGTACCTTATCATTTATTGATTCAAACATCATTTAAAGAAGAGGGCTCACGTTTATGGCCATTCTTAGACCTTGCCCATGCTCATGGGTTACCTCCCCAAGATCGTGGGCAGAAGCGGAGGGGTTGCACGATCATGACCTACCTTTTTTCATGCACTTTTCTAGATTTCTCACTCTTTACTAATTGCATTCAACACCTTATGCATAATTGATCATTCCTAGCTTAATCCGTCATCATATTCTGCTCCATTTTAACTCAAAAACACCCATAAAACAAATAAAAAATCATTGTTTATCAATTACACAAACACAAAACATGATCTTTATTGTTTACTATCATTTTAGCTCTTCTCATTTCGAGAACATTATACTAGTCTTTTCTTTAACTTTTAACTCACTCTAATTCATCTCTATATAACAACTTATAACTCATATTTTTCATATACCCAAAATAGAACATATTTATATCATTCTTTCATTCACGTTTCTGCACTCATCTTATACACAAAAATAGGTCATATTAACATCTCTTTATTCATCAACTATCGATTCCCATTCAAACACCAATTTCATTATCAATCATCCATAACACAATACATAATATATTATTTATAATTTATATGAAAATAGAACATCAATATATATTCATGTCTTCACTGACGTATCATTACTCTTCATTACTATTTACTCTATCAATTATTCCCTAAGCTATCATAAGTCATTTCTCATCACATACACAGAAATAAGACATCAATGTATACATTAGTTCATTAATATACCAGCACACTTTCTACTCCATTATCACCATTAATCTATCTCTAAACAGCCATTAAAATTCATGTTTTTATATCTTTAAAAACATAACATGTTTATCCTTTCATCCATCCATCCATCATCACATATGTTTCATTTAACAAATCAAGAAGAACAATATACTACTTACTTGAATAGCTCAACTCTTCTTTAGAAATCACCATGAACCATAGCTTCCAAAACATTGCTTGATCATCTTTTATGGAGGAATGGGTTGGATATTTTAATAGCAAGATGAAGAAGAAAAAGATTTTGAGTTAACTAGTGATGAAAAATGATAGAAAGGATCAACGTGGAGTAGGTGAGAAGAGTGTGTCGTAGATTATGGAGAAGAAGAAATGAAGAACGAAATGAAAATGAAAGCATATGTAAGTGAGGTGTGTGGCAAGGAAAGTGAAACTTGTCACTTGCCATATGTCACCTCCTTCTAGTCTCCACTTGGTTCTTTTAACTACTAGTCCATTTGTCTCCCAATTTCTAATCCAGTTGTCACTTAATTTTCTATAACACTCGCCAATAAATCCTAATACAACTGGTCAATAATTTCTACCGTCATTTGACACTTATTTCTATTACCATTTATCAATTGGTCTTGCATTTAGCATTTTCCCTAGTCCAAATACTCAAAATTTTAGAAATCTCCAAAAATTTCACCAAAATTCTAAATCAATAATATAATTCACCAAATCAAAATTTCAAGACAAAATATTCACTATTCACATCATAATTATTTAAAAATCATTTATACTCTTGAACATGTCAAATGAGTGCATGTATGGTCTTTGCAATGTGTATAAAAATTAGTATTCATGTGTGGGTGTGCTTATGTTATGCATGAGCATGAAGTGCATTTTCTAAATTCCCAATGCTATTTCTCATTTACAGTTAATTCTAGGGTTCTAACCCTAATTTGGGAAAATGGGATATTACATGCAGTAAGCCAGTCCATACCCAAAATGATATCTGTCTCCTTTAACTACAATACTATCAAATTAGCTTCCACCTTATGTTGAACAACTCGAATAATGCCCTTTATAGACTTCCCTAATCACTGTAGTACTACCTACTGGAGTACTCACCTCCAAGCCAAATTTCAACATCTCTCTCTCACAATGCAGTTCAGATGCTAGATATGTTGTGATGAATGAATGTGTAGATCCTAGATTTAACAATGAAAATGCCTTAAATTTAAAAGATATGTAACACACTTGTAACAACATCTGGGGAGTTTTGTGCCTCCTATCTGGTGATAGCAAAGATTCTAGCCTAAGACTGTGGCTGATTACTTCGTACCTTAGTCCTGACACTAGGACTTGTTGAACTTGTTCTACCTCTACATCTACCTCTCTGTCTTGCTCCACTAGCTTTACTTTGCTAGACAACCATCTTAGTCACTGATCCCCCTTTCACTCCAGAATGTGATCCTAAAGTCGTGGGATAGACTCTAATCTGATGCTTGAAAGAGCCATAATGAAAGCAAGCTCACGATATCTTCCAACACTCCCCACCATATTTCTTTCTATAGTGCTCACAACTAGGTATCTATTGTGTTTGTCCTCCTGATACTTGAGCTCTACCACTACCAGCCTGTACAAAACTACCTCTCAGTCTAAACCCTGACTATCTCGATCTAGTCTGTGATCGGAATGATCTATTCTGGTGTTTACTGAATCTATAACCAGAATCAACTTGAGACTTACCATGTCTGACTGGCTCGTTGTAACGTTAGTAAAAAAATTAACTAGACTACTATTGTGGCATTGGTGAGTCTATGTCGATCTCACAGGGAGTGTTCGGTTAGCTTATGAAATGAAATTAATCGGTGTTTAGGAAAAAGGGGGTTTGGATTTTGGAATAATAAAAAGTAAAATGAAACTAGACTAACAAAACAAATTAAAAAAAACATGCAAAAATGATAAAATTGGGGAATTCGATAGGGATGCGGTTCTTTGGTTCAATCTCGGCCTACACCTTAATTAACCATATTTCAATGATTTGTTGTTCTCAAACCTCTCCTAGAAACTATTAATCGTGGGTTAGTAATTAACTCGAGTTTTCCCTTAGATTTTGTTTAATCAAGATATGATCATTAATTAAACCTAACCACCGAATAACCTAGGATATGATCTCTAAATTTAATTAGACAGTAGCATTAGGAATTAGGAAAACTGATTAATAAGGGCAATAACCACATACTATGTGTCATTTAACCTAGGTAATGTTATCCCTAATGATTACGAATCATTAGTCGCTACATATGAATTTCAACATAATAATTACGAATTATATCAAAATTCTAGCAATGGGTATGCAATCAAACAATTCAATGAACGCATTAAAATCATCCTTTCACAATACCCTATGGGTTCATACATAAATAACCAAATAATAACAAAAATTCAATTATCCATATGCAAATCCCGCATTAATTAACATAGGATAACATAATCAATTTCTAATGAGAGAAAGAAACAACAAAAATCAAAAAATACACTTAACTTGGGTCGTCGGCATTGATGTCACCTTCGAACTGGCGTCGGGATCTTAGCCTTCCATGGGTCTATCCTAAGAAAAATGCATTATCCCCTTACTTATTTCCCCTACCGAAAACCCTAGCTACTCTTCATTCACGACCAAGCTTATACTCTTATCTACTGTAGTTGATGGGAGAATTAAACTTGGGAGTTTTTGTTCCACGTTACTATTCACTCCTCTCTTCTTTAGCCGCAACTCTTCTTCTTTCAAGCCATGCTGCCAACTCCTCTCTCTTTTCCAGCCATACCCAGCGAAGCTACCTATCCACTGCCACCTTTCACTGTTTGTTGATAGGACGAATTTATTTGCTCATTTTTTATCCATGCCAACTATTCACGCCTCTTAAAACCCTCCTTCTGTCTTCCTTTTGTAGCCCTTAAATGCTAGCATTTTACCCTAGCTTTAACGCATGTGTTTAATGCTAGCATTAAATGCATGCAACGATAATGTTTTGCTCCTTTACTGGTGTCATTTTAGTGTTGGGCTGTCCCTCCTTGTTAAATATTTGTGCTCCAATTTACTTTAGAACCTTGTCATTTTGGTCTCAAATATATATCAAGATATCCAACCTAGCAATCAAAACAAACTGAACACAAATTAATCATTTTACCTTGCAAATAGGATTGAAAGCAAATGGAAATACATAAGAAAATATAAGATAATTCAATCCTATCAAATACCCCCACACTTGAACTATTGCTTGTCGTCAAGCAATTGAAACACAATTAAAATATTCTATCAATTCGTTTTCAAAGAAAATAAACTATATGCAATCCTTCAGACTTTAGCAACTTAAGCATCAAGTTATTACGTATGTCATAACTTTTTTCATCAGTGCACATAAACAAAGTCAAATGAAGACACCATTGATCAAACGTATGCATAAAATTAAGATGAACTTTTCTCACGATTTTCACTTATATTACTTAAGTATGTGATGGGTTGGTGTTTTAATCAAGACTCCTTCTAAGAGACTACACTACCATAGGCTTACAAATACACCCATTTTCCTTTACATAGAATACAAGCTATCATAGATCAAAAGGGCTTCTATTTGGGCTGCAATGGGGTTTGGGTTAAGGTCAGGTAAAAAGGTCAAAGGGTTACTCACAGGCATTCACAAAGTACTAAGTAAAAGGGACAATCAACTACAAATTCTGAGATAATCATATGAATACAATGGACTACAGTTACTCATCACTAACTAATGCTACTATTTTTATTCCTTTTCTTTTTCTCTTTTTTTAATCCTTTTCTTTTGTTATCTTTTTTTAATAAAACTGAAAGCAATAGAAAACAATAGTATCATATATCAACAAAACATGAGTAGAAGTATTTATAAAAATATCTCAGAGTACAATACAAACCAAAAGTCCCTAAATTATAAACATTCAACGCTTACTTAGTACTTCATTAAACTTATGATAGGGTAAGGCTAGTGGGATTATTTTATGAGGTGATTACTACAGAAATAAAACAGGTTAAAGGCTTAAAGGGGTTTGCAAGGGAAAAATGACTTGGTAGGTCATTTAAGTTAAGGGTTCAAAACAAAGAAGGCGTTAATCATTTCTATAAACCATGCAACTAATAGTTTTAAATAGGTTCAATGCAAATTCTGAATGTAATCTTCCTAGGTGAGCCTCATACACAACGAAGAAATAGAATGACAGTGAAATGCAATCATATAGGCTCAAAACCTCACATGTGCTTATATGAAAATCCATCAAAATTTCATACATTACCTAATCACTCAAGTATCAAATTATTGACTGAGTTTAGGCAACCAACTACTTTAATCAATCTATATGATTCACCTTCCTCTCAAGCTGCCTAATCTAAATTCAAGCATACAAGTCAATTCTTAGTCTAATTAATATGATATAATTTCATGATTCAACATTCATCATTCATCATAATTCAAGTGAAAAATTTTTAAAAACTTGCCCCACCCCCACATTTAAATGGGACATTGTCCCCAATGTCTTAAAATCAATAAAAACATAAAGGAAATGAAAACAAGAATACTTCTTTCGAGAGGCCATGTGGATCCTGAAAGCAAAGAAATAACAGCTTCCCTCTTAAATAATAGCAACCATCTTCAACCTACAACCAAAACACACAAAAAGCAAATAAACACTCAATGCAAGCCAACCAACAAATATGTGCAAAAGAGAAAAACAAAAACAAAAACAAAAGGATACAGATGCGGTGCCTCCCATCAATCGCTTATTTGAGGTCATAAGCTTGACCTTTGGCATATGCACATCATCTATTATCAAATGGATGCTTGAGCCCAACATGAAGCGTGCTTAAACTCTATGGGGAGCTTAAAGCACCTTCCCTCAAAGTAAGCTCCTTATTAACACGATGCTTCAAGGCTTCTGAGGAGTGGAACTTCATCATTTCACCATCATACTCTAATGTCCATTTGTCTTTTTGGGCATCACCCTTCTTATACTAGGATTGTCTTGATAAAAGTATCGCCAATGGGTATGAAAACTTGACATCCTACTTGCCACCTTCGATCTTCAGCTCACTCACCCACAACTTTCCTAAAAACTGCACTTCTTGCGGCTCTTCCTCTTTCTTTAGATCCTTCATCTCTACTGAGTCCTCGCCCTTTTGAAATAATTCAAATGACTCTTCACCTTTTTCTTTTTTGTTTAATTCTTCCAACCTGCTAGGTAAAGGTGAATGGTTCATCTAAAAAATAATTAAAGACTCAGTACTTACCTCAGAGCTAAAAGATATGTCTTTTTCTGCTTTGAGCTCCTCCTTTACTTCTTCTACACAAGCAATTCGTTGAGGGTTGACCTCAAAATTCTCAAGCTCCTCATCACTTTGTAAAGTTTATGCACAAATGTCCATTGGGTACACCTCAAGTTGATAAGACTACTCCTCTTCTCTACATGGTTCCAGATGATTGATATCTCCCCATCGAGGCAATGCATCTTGCTTGAATTATAGAGCATCCTCTCAGATTTGTTGTATAGCTTGCTGAAATAGTAGTTGCATATTCTATTGGAATTGCTACATATCTTATTGAATTTAAAGATTGTTAGCAACCATAATATTAAGCATTTATTCTAAAGATGTACCTGAGTCGTGTTGGCTCTCCGAATCTTGGATGCTAGACTATGTAGATTTTAGAAATTGCCCTCCATCCTACTAGAATTATAGAGTATTCTGCTACAATTGCAAAGTATTAACGTTCATAATATTACTCAACTCTTCCAGAGATGGACTGGAGTCAGGATAGGAAGCTTCTAGCCTGCATGAGAATTGCTGTGCTTCCTACAAACTATCATGGAAATACTTGGGCTGATTATTCCTTCCATAACAAAAGTTAGGTTGATCAGTTCAAACATTGTTATAAGATTGAGAATATGAATTAAAGAAAAAATAACTTCCATCCATATCAATTTTCTTTATTTTTATAAAACACAAACACGAAACAAAATAAAGAAAGGATCGTGAAATAACAAAAAAAACCAATTAAAAAATATAAACAAAACACAAATTAAATCATAAACTAAAACTAAAACATCGTACTCCATGGCAACGACACAAAAATTAATCAGTTCATCGTAAAGCTAGTCAAAATAAAATAACTAGACTTCTACTGTAGCAATGGTGAATCTAGGTTGATCCTACAGGAAGTGTGCGATTAGCCTATGAAATGAAATTAATCAGTGTTTAGGAAAAAGGGTGATTCAGATTTTGGAATAATAAAAAATAAAAATAAAAATAAAATGAAGATAGACTAATAAAAACAAATTAAAGAAAACATGCAAAAATGATAAAATTGGAGAATTGGGTAGAGATTCGGTTCTTTGGTTCAATCTCGGCCTACACCTTAATTAAGCATATTTCAACGATTTGTTGTTCTTAAACCTCTCCTGGAAACTATTAATCGTGGGTTAATAATTAACCCAAGTTTTCCCTTAGATATAGTTTAATCAAGATGCGATCATTAATTAAACGTAACCATCGAATAACCTAGGATACTATCTCTAGACTTAATTAGGTAGTAGCATTATGATTTAGGAAAATCGATTATTTAAGGCAATAATCACATACGATGCGTCATTTAACCTAGGTCATTTTATCCCTAATGATTAGGAATCATTAGTCGCTACATATGAATTTCAACATAACAATTACGGATTATATCAAAATTCTAACAATGGGTAAATAATCAAACAATTCAATGAACACATTGAAATCATCCTTTCACAATACCCTATGGGGTCATACACAAATAACTGAAAAATAATGAAAATTTAATCATCTATACACAAAACCTAAATTAATTAACATAGGATAACACAATTAATTTCTAATGAGAGAAAGAAACAACAAAAATTGAAAAATACACTTAACCTGGTTCATTGGCTTCGATGTCACCTTTAAGCCGATGTTGGGATCTTAGCCTTCCATGGGTCTATTCTAACAAAAATGCATCAGCCCCTTACTTATTCCCCCTATTGACAACCCTAGCTACTCTTCATTCACAACCATGTTGGAGTTATGTAAATATGGTGCCCTAGAAAGCAAGTGTATTTACTTATAACTTAATTTTCTTCCAATTATAGTTTTGTTATGTAAATATTTATTATTAATAAAAATAAAGGAGTTTGGTTTTTAAGAGCATTATATATCTAGTCATAAGGTACCAAGTTTCTTTTGTAAGTAATATACATATATATAGAGATGTATGAGAAACATGTATATTATAAGAATCTAAAATAATGGATTCACAGTTGAATAATCAAGTTGGTCGC
>JAOSBN010000005.1:41950764-41985156 GCA_027563595.1 Erythroxylum suave | reverse complement strand
TTAGAACTATACCTGTGTAACCAAGGGACATAGCCAGTAAGTACTGAAGGAAGACGAGTCATCTGGCATTCTTATTTTTGTCTTTTTTGCTATCTGATCCCGTCGGTTCTTCTCTGTTTTCTGTCGAAGTTCTTGAGTACCAGTAATTCTGGTAATTCAACATGGACTTGTTTCAATGTTATTCTCTTCTACTTCGGACATTACTCGTGATTTTTCAACCCAGAGTTAGATTGTTACGTCAACGCATAAGAGATACTTTTCAGCATCGTTTTATCTCCTTCTTGCATTTAATTGGATTTGGTCCACCTTTTTATGTTTTCATTTACGCTGATGTGACTTGCTTTAAGGTATCTCTACCAAGATAATTTCTGCTATGGTACGCCGAATATGTTGTGAGGGACACATTAGAATAGCGTCTGTCTTCTCAAATACTGGGCTCTGATTCTACTTTCTTTGCAGGGTATTTTTGAAAATATTGTAAGCAGCCATGGATAGACTGAACTCACAACTATACCTGCAGAACTGCTACATAATGAAAGAGAATGAGAGGCTAAGGAAGAAAGCACAGCTTCTCAATCAAGAGAATCAAGCACTACTCTCTGAGCTGAAAGAGAAACTCTCCAAGGCTAACACCAAAGTCAACAACAATACTCTTGACCTCAACTCCAGTTCCAGTTCCAACACAAATTCTACCTATTCCAGCGCTAATTGAACCAGTTGTATAAGCGTTAGGACCCCACTAAACCTTCCTTTTTAAAAAAAAGATCATAGTAGCAACATTACTAGTTTCAGTTTCAGTTCTACAGGACAGTGCTAGTATCTTTCTACCAGGGTGACTTTTAGTTCTATTGCATGTTTATCATATCTTTCTTTTTGGGGGGTTTAAGAAATGAATATCTCAACTACAAGGATGTATCAACATATCTGTTAGAAAGAAATATTGTTGTAATTGATATGGTCTTAATTTGCAGGACTGTATCACCCCTTGCTCTTTTCATAACAGACTTCCATACACAGATTGTCTCATTAATGTGCTAAAGAAATAAGTCTTCTTAACCAACACGAATATAAGATTTCAACTTTTTATTGGACTTCAATCAGCAGCTACTCTTGTTAACATTAATTTCTTGTTTATTGTTTAAATACGATGAATTAGCAGCTTAAATATGGTTGAAATTCATCAAATTTATGTCAAGGGTCCAACTCCGACTGCAATATTTGAGGATGTTAATGCTGAATAATCTAATTCGAAGAACATATGATAATTTACTTGTTTCTTTATCAAGATGTCACAAGCAAAGAGCTACGGATGGAGGCTATAAATCGTTATTGAGCTTCCTGGCAAGACTGCATGGGCGATGAAAAGCTCTACAGTTGTATATTACAACAATGGTTTTTTTTCCCCCCGTTTTTCCTATCAAAGATATATATGCCAAATGTAGAACAGGAGTGGTGGATACATAAGAAAAGAAAGGCAACTTTTCATATAGATTCTGGCTGATGGGAGGATCTCTAATCAGAGGTAACGTCATCAGAGATTGAGAAGAGGAAGTCAATGAAGGTTTCCTAAGCTTGAAAAGTGGTAACCCACACTACATCAACTCATGCAACTGACATATTCTCATATCTCATGGGCATATGCTGGTTGACCATCAGCAACAACTGCATCAGATAACATAAAGAATGTCTTGTCAAACCCTGCAATTACCAGACTACAACTAAACTCAGCCAGAAAGTCACCAACTCAGCAAGTCTAAAGCATGATGAATTATATCTTCTTCGAAGACTAAGGCCCAGATCATCTGAGTGACGAGACTCGCCTTACACCCACATCGACGAAAGATGTCAAAGAAAGGACATGGGTCAAACTACATGTAAAGCTATAAGTATATAGAGTATATGGTCCTGACTTCCAATTCAATTATGCCGTCAATATCATGGGCAACCAATCTATAAAAAGATTATCGAATGCAGCAATAAAAGCTATTCAGAGAGAACAATGGCAGCAAGTAGAGTCAAGGAGATTTAAGAACAAATATTACCGTTTAATATCATCCGATTCGCGGAAGAGGTTTGAGTCGATTTAATAATTATTATTATTATAATAGCTTCAGGGTCGGCTGTCTGAAGTTTGAAAAAGTCGCGCCATTTCCCTAAAAGGCACCGTTGTAGTATAGTGGCGAGAGACTCTGATGACCCTTTGGGCCTCTCTGTTTTAAAAATACAAACGAATTTAAAGGTGAAAATCTATGGCATAAAAGCAGCCTTCCTTTCAGATTTATGTGCAGAACTTGGGAAGTTGGCATATTTATCAACTTTTTCTCATTCATGTTGGCGTATCTATCAACTTATTACTTCGTTTCCTACTTTCGTCACAACCCTGGTCCGAAGATTGACAAAACCAAGGAAACACAAACTGACATAGAAACATGAACATATGTACAGGCCACAACGATTTAGGTCCAGGAACAATATCCATTCCAACATCTACAGTTATTTGTTCTATCGTTGTACAAATCAGGCCTTGTCATGGGAAAAAGAAGAAAAAGGAACGCTGTCATTCCTGCTACAAATGCCAAGCTCACAATTCCTGAAAAATTGACAAGATGATAGTTACCAACACAACAAATAGAATTCACACAAGGGTTTGTTCGAGTCCAAAGATCTATTAGACGAAGTTGGAAGGGTATTACAACCAAAGTACATAGGCAAATGTACACAAGTACCACTTCATATGTGGATTCCAAACTATAGATGTTAATTTCATGACTCTGGAAAAGAAGATGATGAAAGAAACTAATTGTCACATCAACTTGTAAGCATGAATTTCAATTTCCAACCATCCAATATCACTTAACAAGTCAATTATTTTATACCATTAGCAACCAGAGCAAGGACCAAAATTAATCTGTGAAACACTTGGTTGAGAAATTGTTTTGAAATGAGATTTTTTGTTTTCACTAGCAACTTTACACATGTACCTTTTCTCCTTGCAAACAACACAGGTAATCCCATAAAATTGCAGAATATATGAGCAATCAAGGGAGCCATAAGATGTCCTGGTAAATGCATAAAATACAAGGTTAAAGACAGAAATGTTTCTTAAAAATGGAAGAAGAAATTACCCTAAAACTACCAAATTTCGAATGATCAGGTGGCTCTGCCAAATGCGCGGATATCTTAAGAGCACCGAATCAGTGAGTCGTTCAACCCTATTCGTGCCCAGGGCAACAATTCTTTACACGTTAATGATGAGAATAACTAGTCCTCATTCGACCAAAAGTTGAAAGCACATGCATTTGACAAAAACAAGTGTCTCATTCAATTATTCCATGAGTTTCTTTTCTATTTCTCATTAAAAAACCAAAATTTGAGTAAAAGTTCCTGACAAACCCTCACTAAATACCTTTCCTAGCTACATTGGTATTTGATGACACTGCCGATGCAACTACCCCAACATTTCCAACTTATAGATCGCAAGGTTTTTAGATTCTCAGTTTTCGTTTTAGGAATATCCAACCTGAAAGTCCTGCTTAATCACAATTAGACACCACTGACAATGGAAGAAACTATTAGCAAGAACTAATGCTGTCAGACGGTTTAGTCAAGTAGGAGAAAACCTAAAACAAATTTGAATGGTCAAAGTTCAAAACCCTTTTGTCTAAACCAAATTAGAAGGTCATATCCCATGAGTATATATACCAACAATATCTTCCAGACCAGCACGGTAGCTAGCTAATATAGACGGTAATACTCCAACTTTTGTCAACAAGCCATAACTCACCTGTTCGAACAAAAAGGAAAGAAGCATAGGAGCCAAAAATTACAGTGTAGACCAGTTGTAGACCTGGGCAGTACATAAAGGTTACTCATTATGAAGTTTACCCAAAAAAAAAAAAAAAAGACTATTAAACAATCTCAAAACTGATGACAACTTTTTCAAAAATAAAAACATGTCTTGATTGAAATCATTTTTAAACTACAGAAATGAAACCTATCTGACAGGGAGTAAGAAGAAAAGTACCTACAACCATGGAGGCCTTAAGCAAGCTATAGTTTTGGTGGCTATATATCTCCATCCAATGGTTTAAATGTGCTGCATAAAATAACCACTGGTTAAAGAGGATTAAAATTCGAAATATATGTCTCACAAAGAAAAATCCAGAGACTCCAGAAGCTGGCAACGTCATTTGTGTCAGTTAATTGTATAAGTTTAACAAGGGAAGAACACAATATTTTTTAAGTGTTGCATTATTAACTTAAAGATTCAACATTACAAGGGGGGATGCTGGAAAATGAATGGATTATACCTTCAACTCTTAACTATATATCAATTTTCTCAAGTATCTTTATTCCAATACAAACAACTCCTTTAAGCTGCATATGCTTATTACCATCGTGCTTCGTAGTATCAAGCAACTTACCCAAACTGAAGAAAATGGGGCAGAGAAAGATGACATTGTGTATCTTGAATCTTCCACAAAGAAGCAAGGGTATCATACATGCTCTAAATACCAATTCTTCGGTCACTGGTGCCTGTGCATATAAGAACGCCAACATTGTGGACGACAAATAAAACTACAGAATTCAAGCAAGTGCTAGGAGAAGAAAGATTATTTTGCAAGTTGGAACCCTCAAACAATACATGCTTCGATTGTTTTGCAAGTTGGAGCACATTGTTGCATCAAACTATGATATATTGTTTAAAAACAGGAGGCTCAGTTGGGTTATAATATCATGTCAACAATAACTAAAGAACCTTGAAAAGACCAAAAAAAAACTAACCACTACATAATTACGCCAAGCCAAAATGTTGGAAGCAGTAGCTTGCGTCCAGGAAAGGAGATCTTGCAGGGCATCTTTAATACAGCCAAGCGAAAAGTTTCCACCATGATTCATATGATCCTTCAATGAATCCACCAACAACAACGCCTTCAGGACTAAAGATCCAGTATACATTAACGAAGTCAAGAAGAGAGGAAATGCAACAGCTTGCCACTGTTTCACACACAAAAATCGCAACTTTTAGCATTAAGTCAACCTTTTCCCAATCTGCAGATCATACACAGATATAAAGCAACAACTACCAAGAGCAATACTAACAGCTTCTTCAATTCACAAAATGCTTACCATATGGTCCAAGCGAATGCCATAGACGCCAAACAAAGAAGATGCTCCCATGCCCTTTACCTAACATCAGTAAAACAAGCATTACCGAGAAAAGAAAAAGGCAGAACATTATTTTTCAAAAAAAAAAAGGCAGAACATTAAAATCCTAGACTGAATGGAACCATAGTAAGTTACGGGGAGAATAAGCGCGCAAAAGAGAAGAGAAACGATCGAGGAAAGGGCGGCGCATATGAAGCGTCGAATCATGAATTCCTTGACAGAAGAAGGCGGGGGGAGGCGTAAGACGATAGTGGGGGCATAGAGAATCGCCACGTAAACACACGCCATGCCTGTACAGGCAGCGACAGCCACTGGCTTCGACAAGTTCGTATCTTGCTGCTCCATCTTTTGACTTCTCAAACCCCTTATCTTTACCACCGGCGACCTTCTTTTATCAGTGCGGGATGGTCTTCGGATGAGTTGCGGCTGGGGTCTTTTATTTCCTTGTTTGGCAGGGATCGTTCCGTCCGATATTAGTCTATGCTTGGAATCAATTTTTGTTCTCGTTCGATTGTTGTAAATAATTGTCATTATCATATTAGCAAATCAATACCCCTATGAAATGTACATTATGAAATTATTCTATCACTACCATTATTTTCTCAAATAACATTTAGGATAGGTGAATCGAGTATTTTAAATTATTTTTTATAGAAGTGTTTGGTTAACTGTAATATATATATATATATATATAAAAGCAAATATATAAATTGATTCAAGCCACTTAAACAAACTCAACGAGATGTTATAAACAGACTAGGAAAGTAATACACATCAACCAAATTTTTTAAAAGGTTTTTTATTTAATTTAAATTTATTAAGAACCTATGTAGCATTCTAAATATAACTTTAAAAATTTCACAATCATTCAATAATTAATTTTAGAGATTACAGAACTTAAATATAGACTAATAATCAATTTTCCAATAATTGAAACTCAATCTATTTATTTTTTCTGTAAAATAGATCTTTTTAGTGCATGTTCTAAAAATGATTATCAAAGTGCTATAAATAGGTAAAATAGAGAATTTTAACTTCAATCAATTGCAACTCTGCCGCTTTTTTTCTTTAATTACAAACTTCTCAAATTATTTTAATTACATGTAAAGCACCTTAAGATATGACATGATATGATATGTTGAAATTTGAGCATTCCAATCTCAAATCTCAAACTCTATACATCCTTAAAATACATATTAGGAATAAGGGACAACAAAGAAAAATATATAATTTCATTTCTCAACCTTTGATTATAAAGACCTTAAAATTCTATTATTTTAACTTGATTTGCTTCACAAATGACATGAATTGTGTCAAAGTTAAAGATAGATTCTATTGCATATTAGTTGTGATGTAATGTATATTACAAGTAATAAGTGTTGCGTTGTAATGTTAGTCAAAATAAACTAGACTTTTTACTGTAGTAGTGGTGAGTTTAAGTCGATCTCACAGAGAAAGTATGTAAAGTTACTGCAATGAAAATAATAGGTGTTTGGAAATAAGAAAATAAAATAAATCTAAACTAACTAACAAAAGCAATTTAAAGAAAACATGAAAAAATGATAAAAGTAGGGAAATTCGATAGAAACCTGATTCTTTAGTTCAATTTTGATGTACACCCTAATTAAACATATTCCTTTGGTTTGTTGTTCTTTTAGCTCTCTTAGAAACTATTAATCGTGGGATAATAATTAAACCGATTTTTCCATTAAGTATTGTTTAATCAAGATATGATTATTAATTAAACCTAATTACTGACTAACCTAAGATATGATCTATAGATTCAATTAGGTAATAGCATTACGAATTAGGAAAACAAATTAATCAAGGTAACAACCACATATAATGCATCATTTAACTTAAGTTATGTTATTCCTAATGATTATGAATCATTGTTTGCTATACATGAATTTCAAATATGACAATTACAGATTATATCGAAATTCTAGCAATAGGTTTGTAAATAAACGATCCAATAAATGCATTCAAATCATCTTTTCACAATACTTATTGAGTTCATATACAAATAATCGAACAATAATGAGAATACAATTATCTATACATAAAACCCAAAACAATTAACATATGATATTACAATCAATTTTTAAAAAGAGAAAGCAACAACAAAAATAGTGAAATACACTTAAATTGGGTTGTCATTGTCGATGTTACCTCCAAATCAGCATTGAGACGTCTAGCCCTTCGTGGGTCTCTTCCGAATGAGAGATTTACCCCTCATCTTCACTAAAATCAAGAACTACCAAAAATAATTGCTTCAACCCCAAGAAATTGTCCGAATTGAAGATTCCCTTCTCTCTAATCTTTCTATCTTATTTTTATTAAGACCTACCTGTCCTCGTGCTACCGCTATTGCTCCTTTTATCTTCAAAAGCAATGCTTCGATTGAACGTTTATGTTTCGCACATTCTGTGCTTACGCACAATGTCTGTGTGAAATGCCTCCATTTACGCAGACGTTCCTTGTTTGCTTCTATCATGCTGCTGCGCTTCTTCCAGCAGCCTCTTGCATGTCGTTTTCAGGTCTCCCTGCTGTTGGCGTTCTCGTCCTCTTTTGCTGTCGTTTTGCTCACCTTCAGCTGTTTTCCTTCTGCGTTTTGATCAATCGTTTTGGTGCTGCATGTCCATGTCACTCACATTTGCTTTCCAATAAATATGTTGTCCATTAAGTATGCTATCTTGCATGGATGTCGTTAAAATCATGTATAACTTTGAATGAAACATGCACCACCATAAGCCACTTTAATTCTTCTTCTTTGTGTTTTCATTTTTCTTATCTTCTTTTGTCTTTATTTTCTTTTTCTTAGTCATTGAAGACAAGTATGCTTTTTAAAAAATGGTCCAAATATCGTGCTTTCAATTCACTTTAATTTTTTTACTTTCAAATTGTGCCTAAAATCACATGAGTCAAAGTGAGTATTTAAACAATTTCATGTTATTAATCGTTAGGTGTTATGAAATAATTAGAAAATCAATTAAGCACATATCAATTTTCCTCATATTTAGCTTTTGGTCATCTTAAGGCAAAACACCAAAATTAAGGTTATAGACCCAAAATCATTGACTCATTTCCCATATATTCCAAGAATATATAGTCATAAACAAAGAAGAACGACTTTCAAAAATCATAGCAAGAACTTATAATTCCAAGTTTTTACTCATTATCAATCAACTTTCAATATCTTTAAAAACTGAGCAATTTAGTGGTAGACTCGAAAAATGTGTTAAATAAAATATATCTACGGGTACACTCAACACCATTCATGATCATGACAATTCACAAATTTGCATATCATTTCATTTCTCCACCACTAAAGGTCACATTCAAAATCATGGATCAAAGGACTTTTTAGGGTTATAATGTGGGCAAAGGTAAGCTAAGATATATTTAGGTCAAGTGGCTTGAAAGCCATTAAAGCTAGTGAAACAAACAACACTCATTGTAACATCAAGTGCAAAAACCAACATTCAATCACAATTATGTACATCAATTATGATGAATATAAAAACAAGTTTCACAGCTCAAACTCGAGTTTTCATACATAAACCACACGGAGTATATACCAATCTAAAGGGATCACTTATACAATTAATGACAATACATTGAAACCACATAGAGTGACCCTTCTAAGCCAACAATGACCTTAGATTCAACATACTCAAATAACCTATTCAATACAACTTTAAGAGTATGCATTAAGTATGAATAACCTTGCAAACCACATATGCACTTCCTTCTTGATACATTTATTTAAACTTTTTTAATTCCTTTTCTTTTCTTTTCTTTTGCTTTTCTCTTTTCTCTTTTCTTTATTTCTTTTCCTTCCTTTTTTTTCCCCTTATAAAAATTAAAGTTAACAACATCAACATGAGAATTTCAATGATAAGACACAAAATAACATCCCAATAGTATAACCAATCCACACATATATATACCCCTACCCTGAGAATTTTGTACTTCCACAAACTCAAAAATTAACAAATGTTCTACTAGTTTTAAGGCTTGGGAAGGACATTTGGTTAGGTTAAAGCATAATGTGGTTCATACATAATGTTCTACTAGCTTTAAGCCTTGGGAAGGACATTTGGTTAGGTTAAAGCATAACGTGGTTCATACACAAAGAAAAGGCAAATAAAGCTTAAGGGGGCTCATCAAAAAGGAAAATCATATAATAGGTAGGTTCTTTGGCTAATGTAGTCCAAAAAAGTAAAGAATGCCTAATCATACCCATATTAATGCATGTGATAAAAATATGGTCTCGAAGACAAGGCAAAATCAAGATCTACATATCATGAAGGTCATACATTATCAACAGACAATGAGACTGGTGTGAACGTGTCAGTCTAATAAGGTTCAAAATCTTACTGGCTTTGTCTACCAGTAGTCATTACTCTTATAAAGAAAATGCATATTAACCAATCACAAGAGCAAAAGTACATGCTAAAGTTGCTATCAAATTCTCTACTTAATTCACTCTCTGATCATGACTATATAATCCTATAGGCAACAGAAAAAGGAGAAAATGTATGTTTTGTTGTTTTATTCTTTCTCTTAATTTGATTGAAAATTTAAAACAAGTAAAAACAAACAAATTAAAAAAACACACATGCATATAAAAACTAATGTGAAAAAGTAAAGGAAAAGATATTTACTTCCCTTAGCTTGCTTCCTAAGAAGCGCCTTTGTTTAGTGTCGTTGGCTCTACTCCTCCTTCTCCTCATGTAACAAAATTATGATCTTCTGGTGGCATATGTGATTCCTCCGCATGAGGTTCTTCTGGATAGGGCCTCAGTTGATAATCATTCCCATTTAGCATCTTCCCTATCCTCTGAATTTCAATCTCTACTGAGTCCATGCATTATAGAAAGATCTCTAATGTTTCTTCACCTTGTTCTTCCTTGTTTAATTCCTTTAACCTGCTATATAAAAGTAAAGAGTCATTCTTAACAACAAATAGGAACTCAATATTTACCTCTAAGCTGAAATATATAGTTTTCTGCTTCTAGCTCCTCCTAAACTTCTTCTTCTTCATACACAATTCCTTGAGTATTGCTCTCAAAATTCTCAAGCTCTTAATCACTTTGTAAGGTTTTTGCCCTAACATCTATTAGGTATACTTCGGGTTGATATAGCTATTCCTCTTTTATTTGTGATTCTAGGTAGTCAATCATCGCTATCATCTCACCCATTTAGCTTGCCAAGTTATGGAGTCTAGACATTGTATCCTACAGGAGTTGTTGTATACCCTGTTAAGGCTATTGAAACTGTTATTGTACATCATGCTGGAATTGTAAAGCATTAACAATGATAGCATCAACTAATTCTTCCAAAGATGTACTTGAGTTTTGTTTGCTCTGCCAATTTTAGAAACTAGACTAAAATTGCCTTTCATCTTGCTGGAATTGTTGGATATTCTTTTAGGTCTACTATATACTCTTTTGAAGTTGCTGCATGCCCTGTTGAGATTGAAGATTGTTAGCATTACAGGTCTTGATTTAGTAGTCTAGAGATGTCCCTAAATCGTAACAAGAAACTTTTAGTTTGTATAGAAATTGTTGTGCATCCCGCAAACTATCATCGAAGTAACTTTGTTGATTATCCTATCCACAACTAAAGTTATATTGATAAATCCAACGTTGGTTATAGGATTGAGAGTAAGAGTTAAAGAAAAAATTACTTCCATCCATGATTTTTTAAGTTTTTTTTATAGATCACAAACATAAAACATAACAATGAAAGGATCTTGAAATAAATGAAAAGAAACCAATTACAAACAAATATATACAAAACATCAATTAAAATCATAAACAAAAACTAAAACATTGCACTCCCCGGAAACGACATCAAAATTGTTAACGCGTCATAATGCTAGTCAACATAAACTAAATCTACTACTATAGCAGTGGTGAGTCTAGGTTGATCCCACAGAGAATGTGTGTAAAGTTATTGAAATGAAAATAATAGGCGTTTTGGTTTTAGGGGGCTTTGATGTTAGAAATAAGAAAATAAAATAAAGCTAAATTAAATAACAAAAGCAATTTAAAGAAAACATGTAAAAATGATAAAAGTGTGGAATTCTGTAAGGATCGGTTCTTTGGTTCAATCTCGACCTATACCTTAATTAAACATATTTCCTGGATTTGTTGTTCTTTTACCTCTCTTAGAAATTATTAATCGTGGGTTAATAATTAACTTGAGTTTTTCCTTAGGTATTGTTTAGTCAAGATACAATTGCTAATTAAACCTAACTACCAAATAACCTAGGATATGATCTTTAGGTTCAATTAGGCAATAACATTACGTATTAGAAAAACTGAAGGCAACAACCATATATGATGCTTCATTTAACCTAGATTTTGTTTTCGCTAATGATTACGAATCATTAGTCGCTACATATGAATTTCAAATATAACAAATATGGATCTAACAATGGGTTTGTAAATAAATGATCAAACGAACACATTCAAATCATCTTTTCACAATACCCAATGGGTTCATACATAAATAATCGAATAATAATGAGAATACGATTATCCATACAAAAAACTCAAATCAATTAACATAAGATAATATAATCAATTTATAAAGAAAGAAAGAAACAACACAAGTAGTGAAATACACTTAACCTAGGCTGCCAGTGTCGATGTCACCTCCGAATTGACATCGAGACATCTAGCCCTCTATAGGTCTCTCCCGGATGAGAGTTTTACCCCTTACATTTACTAAAATCAAGAGTTACCAAAAATAGTTGCTTTAGCCCCAAGAATTTGTCCCAGTTTAAGATTACTTCTCTCTCACTAACGCCTCCACCTTTTTATCTTATTTTTATTAAAACCTACCTGTCCTCATGCTACCGCTATTGTTCCTTTTATTTTCGAAAGAAACACTTCTATTGAAGGTCTGCGTGTGTTTACGTTTCCACACCACATGCAAACGTTGTCTGCATTTACGCAAACGTTGTCTGCATTTACGCACATGTTTGTGCCTGTTTACGCAAATGTTGTATGTGTTTTCGCAACAACGTGGAAATGCAAATGTTATTGATTGCTTCTATCATACTGCTATGTTTTGCTTCTTCTTCCAGCAATCTCTTGCATGTCGTTTTTGGGTCTCCTTGCTGTTGGTGTTCTCTTCCTCTTTTGCTACCATTTTGCCCACCTTCAACTAGTTTCCTTTTGCATCTGGATCCATTGTTTTGGTACTGCCTATTCATGTCACTCACATGTGCTTTCCATTAAATATGTTGTCCATTAAATATGCTATCTTGCATGGACGCCATTAAAATCATGTCCACCTTTACATGAAACATGCACTACCATGAGCCACTTTAATTCATCTTCTTTGTGTTTTCATTTTTCTTGTCTTTTTTTATCTTTATTTTCTTTTTCTTACTCCACGAAGACAAGTATGCTTCTTCAGAAAATGGCTAAAAAATCATGCTTTCGACTCACTTTAACTTTTTTGCTTCCAAATTGTGCCTAAAATTATATATGGGTCAAAGTGAGTATCTTAAGCAATTTAATGTCATTAATCACTAAGTGTTATGAAATAATTAAACAATCAATTAAGCACATATCAATTTTTAATAAAGAATTTGTAATTATTATTTTTATACATATTGAATATAACTCTCAAATACTTACAATAATTTGTAAAGCAAGTGTTCTAAATAAAGTAGTCAGTAAACCAACAAATTAAAACTAAATGATAAATTCAATTCAAATAATCATATGAAAATTTAAATTCTTAAGATTTGATAAATTCAAGTACTTAGAATTTTATAAAGAATTTATGCAAAACTAAGATTTATTACTTCAAAATTCTTAAATTTCTTTCAACTCTTTACATAATCTAGTAAGATGCCATTAGTTCCATCCTATTTTTAGTCCTAACTCAAACAGTTAAACTCACAAAATTTTCTTTATTATATCTCATTTAGTCATTTTCATACATGAATGTCAAATTTATTAGTTATTGGCTAGCCTTAGTTAAAGAATAACACAATTTTGGTATGAGAAAGGCATGCCAAATGAACTAATATAACTTCCTCAAATGAAATCAAGCATATACAAGCTTTGGCTAGCTATGATAGACCATCAATGCTTCGGTTAGCTTTTTGACAGAATGTTGGTACTTTAATTAGTTTAGCTATGGTTAGATAGACAGTAGGCACGTTTGGATATACTAAACACAAAAATGTGCTGAAAGAGAAAATCATTTGTTGACAAAATTTGGATTATATGCAAGTTAGCTTAGAATTTGAATAACTATTATCTTTGGATGCAAATCATACATGACATGACAAAATAATAGCTTAAAATAAGGAAGATAGTAGGAGAATATGGAAAAGTGGCTGAAATGCAAAACCCTTTATTTGAAGCATGATTTATTTATGTAATAATATACTAAGTGATTGGGCATGTTAACCACCCACTAAAATATCTAAGTGATTTAGGATGTAAACCACATATTATATTAGTCTATGTAGTATTACTCCTTTACTCACTTTCTTCTAATATTGTCCACCTAAGTTTTATTTGAATAAGGATTTCAATATATAGAGAATTGGAGTCATTGTTCCTTTGTCACTATTTTTAGATGCAATAAAGGTTAGCAATTTTGATGTATCTTTGATGCATTCTTTGTCTTTTCTGACTATTTTATTTGTTAGTAAACACATTTTTTTAAGTTTTTGTACAAAATAAATTTTAAACACGAGGGTTCTACAAAGCTTATTTGAATAATGCGAACTTAATTGATGTAGGAAGATTTTGGTAACTTTAATGCATGTTTAATGTTATAAATAGAGTCTTCATAAAAAGTAGTATTAGATCCATTGTTAATGTCCAAAGGTAGGGGGTAGTAACCTAAATGATTGTGCTTCTTAAGTGGAGGTATTCATCAAACCTATGCATATCGGTGAAAAGGAAGTTGCTTTTTCACCCATTTTGATATGAACTCTCAAGGAGATAAATCCTATCATATAAGTATCAAGCAGCATACTTGATGAAAATATGAGAAGAAGTACAATTTAAGATCACAATACTCAAGTGAGTTATTATAAATATGATGATGGACGAGTTAAAAGTGCTTTTTTAAAAGTGCATGAACAAGAAGGTTTTTTAGGGAATTCAAAATGATAAGGAGCTTTAGAACTACTTATAGGATATGGAGTAATACTTTATTACTGCCAAAATGCCCAATATAGAAAGGGTTAATTTCACTACAATGGATTTGGATAATGATTCTAAGATTTTTGTGGAGAATAAAAGTTTCAACTAAAGATAGTGCCTATTCTTATGCTTATGTATAGGAGAAAATGAAGGACTTGAAGGACCAATTTCTTCCAAATAACATTTCTTGATTTACTAAAGATGTATTAAATTAATTAAAGTAGCATGAATTAGTGAAGGAATATGTGAAATAACTTAGTTTATTGATTTTGGATACCAAAAATATTTTAATCAAAAAAAAAAGCTCTTTAACTTCATGGTTGTTTTATTGATTTTGGATATCAAAAACAATTTAATGAGAAAAAAATTTTTTTTCATGGTCGATTTATTCATTTTGGATATCAAAAAAATTTTAATGAGAAAAAAACTCTTTAACTTCATGGTTGATTTACAACCATAGGTATGATAGAGTTTTGGTGGCAAAATATGAAGGATGTTATAGGTTTGTGACAATTTAGTAGATTTTTGGGTACCTAAAGAAATCAAATCCTCCTCTTATCAAAATTCTAAAGGTAAAAATTATCAAGAGAAAAGAGATGAGAATAAAAAGAAAGGCTATAGAGCAAGAGGGTGATCATAAAAGGAAGTCTAAGTAACATATACAACTTAAGCAATATGACAAGGCTCCAAAAAAAATTTGAAGGAGTTTTGTGTGCAGTGTTCCTTTCATTTTTCTCGAGATTGTTTAAAGAGATAAAGTTAAATTCTTTAGCAATTGGAGGCAAATGTGAGAATAATCCTTCAAATTTTGGCCTTTGTCCAATCACCTTACAAATGTGGTCACTACCAAAACTAGTTCTTTTTATTGATTAATTCAACAACAACAACAAAATTCAGTGTAAAACCTGCTGAGGCACAGGGTTTGGGAAGGTTTAGTAACACATAGCCTTACCCCTAACTAATAGACAATTTTTTGTCCAAATGACCCACATAAAGCAGAAAAATATAATAAATAAATAGTAGTAATTAAAATTCTATGTGTGTGTGTGTGTATATATATATATATAATAAAATGGTAGGGAAAAAATGAAAATGCACAAATAAGTGCATAAATAAATAAATACAAATAATAATAATGATATATGATATAATAAAATAAAAATAATAACTTGAACGTATATATATATATTAGTGGTAGTAGTAACGATGATGATGATAAGAACAATAATACTCATAACAATATTAATATAGAAGTACCTCTTAGGCTTGGTTTGGGGGAGTGGCGACGGTTGATAACCTTTTAAAATTAACTTGCTGAAATGATAAATACTTATTCTTGACAAGTACTTACGAGTTTAGGATTGTTATTTTGGTAACTTATAAATTTAGTAATTACCTCTTAGGCTTGGTTTGGGGTAGTGACGGAGGTTGATAACCTGCTGAAATCAACCTGTTGAAATAATAAATACTTATTCTCAATAAGTACCTATTAGTTTAGGATTGTTGTTTTGGTAACTACTGATACGTGAAAATACATATTTGAAAAGTGTGGTTACAGTTGTTGAAAAGAGATAAAATGACTAAAAAGCTCATTGATTTAATAAACTATTAATTGTTGTATAAATAATTAAAAATATATTATTAGTCATATAAATTTAAAATTATAAATAATAAAATATATAACATATCCATCATTTTTTTATATGTGCTTATTTATATTATTGAAAAATGATAATTTAAATTACAATTTTATGATAACAAGATGTCCTTAAGATATTTCATAAATTTAGGTACCTGTAATATTATATAATTAAAATTATAAATGGTAAAATATTAAATTAAAATAAAGAAAATAAAATTTGGGAATAAACTATTTGATAAGAAGATATGTTGGACTTGCTTTCTATTAGTTGAGGGTATAATAAATAATAATAATTATCAGAAGGTTATTAATGGAAAGTAGAATTTCTACCGCAGAAGTATTGTCCTACCGTAACCCTCTTTCTACTTACCGATTTTTGTGATGGCACCACACTTTTTCCAACCTCTGGTTGTTCTCCCAAAAATCCAAACATGTGACTGCGATTGGAAACTGCGGTGGATAAGTACTTATCGCCACCATACCTATCGCAGTTTCTAATAGCAGTCACATGTTTGGATCTGCGGGCAAACAACTAGAGATTGGAACTGCATCGTAGATCTAAACGCAGCCTTAGGCTAACTCCAAGAGACAAGAGTTAAGGGATTAAAAAGGACTGCTAGGATCTCCTTACGATGGATTCTTGACCTAAATCTTAGCACGTCAAAGTTTTTGACTGTAGGTCATGTCCTCGGTAAGTTCCAACATTGTCACATCATTTTTTTATTACTTCTCCCAAATTCTTCTGAGGCCTCCCTCTTTTACTCTTACAATTGCTAAGTAGATCCTTTCACATCTTCTCACTGGAGCATCTAGGCATCTCCTCTTAACATAGCCAAATCACCTAAGCCTCGTCTTTCTTAATTTGTCCAAAATATTAGAAATTTTTAATTTCCCCCTCACTATTACATTCTTGACATTATCCCTTTTGATAAGGTTGCATACCTAATGGAGCATCCTCATCTCTGTCACCATTAGCTGATGATTATGAAATTGTTTGATGGGTCAATAATATGCTCTATTGTTTGATGGGTCAATAATATGCTCTATAGAGCATATTATTGACCCATCAAACAATTTCATAATCATCAGCTAATGGTGACAGATGAGGATGCTCCATTAGGTATGCAACCTTATCCCTATAGAGCATAACCGGCCTAATCGCTAAATGATAAAATTTACCTTTAAATTTAATTGATATCTTCTCGTCATACAAAAATCCTAAAGCACTTTTCTATTTAAGCCACCTTAAAGTACTTTTTACTGATTATTGTATTTGAAATTATAATAGGAGATAAGTAATGACCATGTTTAATATGGATACAACTCATTCTTCTATAGTGGATAAAATGGTGTGCAAATTACGATTAAAGTTGAGTAGCAAAGAAGAAAACTTTATGAAAAAGCTCAATCGATGGTAGGCATTATTTACGATGTTTTGATGAGAATAAGAAATTGGTGTGGGAATTTCACTATGATGGTGATTTATTCATTTTCTATGTCAAAAATTTCAAAGAAACAAAGGTGGTTCCATACCCATATCTCGAAGGTATGCTAATAATACATGAAAAATTGTCTTGCTTTATCAATTCTCATAGTTCTAGAGGTATAATATTAGCAACAAAATGTTATATATTTCAAAAAAAAGTATTAAAAAAGACTTTAAAAAGGAAATAAAATTTATCATATAATTATATGGGAGATTGTCAAAAACAATATAGTGGAAGTTATGGATGCAATTGCTGAAGTATTGAAGGAATTTAAATAAAAGTTACTGAAAACTCTCCCTTGCTATCAATAAATCCACTATAAGTTCAAACTCATACCAGGTGTATAATTCCCTAAGCATAAAATGATCTAACAATAATTATAATTGAGATTTAATAGAACCATATTACAAAAACATAGTTAGTCGAAAAGTTGATTAGTAGTCTATTATAGGCTTATAAATGTTTTTGTCTCTTCTTTTTGATATGAAATTATGATGCACATCCCTCACATAGAATCTCACAATGTCTCCTAGTTAAAACTTTAATGTCCCTATCAAATCCTAATTCATAATCTATAATCGCCTTTCCTCTTCTAATGTGAAACTAGAATATAAGCCTGTCAAAGAGCTGCCCATTGCTTAGGTCCCCACTGTTGTGACCTGCAAATGCAATGAGAAGAAATATATCGAAGAAGATGGCAGTATGTATTGATTGCTGATTTTCTAGGAAAATCAGGAAGGCTTTAGTACACTGATGAGGGAACAAGATGATAAAAGAAAGCAACAAGATGAGAGAAATAAGGAAAACATAATACTCAACCTACTCTTCTAATAAATCCTAACCGTATTTATCAGTAGACATTTCCTGGTACCTCATAATCCGTGCCAGGGTTAAAAGCTGACAGGGAATAATCTTCCAGCTTAGCAGGACGAGACCTAGTGTGTATGCTCCTACATGGTGCAGGTGACTCATCCGCGTGGGTGCGCACAACATTGCCCTCCACTTCAACAGGAACCTTGTCCTCAAGGTTTAAAGTAGGATAAGTTTCCAAGAGACAGACTTTATCTTCCCAAGTAGCAGACGCTTCATCCAATCCTTCCCAGCAAACCAGGAACTGTTCCATAACCTGAGATCCCCTAGTGACTGTCCTGCATCTCAAGATTGATGTGGGGCGAAGGATTAAAGTAGAAGTGGTATCCACCAAATGTAAAGGGGTGACCTGTTGAGTAGGTACTCCAATGCAGCGCTGTAATAATGAGACGTGAAAGACAGGGTGAATACAAGACTGCTGGCAATTCAAGCTTATAAGCAATAGTGCCAACCCGCCGAATGACTTTAAAGGGGATGAAGTATCGTGGGCCCAATTTGCTATGCCTCCGAAGACGAATTGAATATTGTCAATAGCGCTATAGACGAACATAAGCCCAGTCACCTATCTCGAAGGTAATATCCTGACGGTGCTGATTAGCATAGGTGGTCATCCTGTTCTGTGCGCGCTACAGGTTACGTTTCAAGAGGTGTAGAACTTCATTACGCTCTACCAATTGAGTCTCTACAATTGAATTCCCAGTGGTGCCCCGGATGTATCTTGGTATAGAAGGAGGAGGTCTGCCATACAACACCTCAAAAGGAGTCATTCGTGCTGCTGTCTGGAAGGATGTATTGTACCAGTATTTAGCCCTTGGCAACAGTGTGGACCATAAAGTCGGGGAATCCCCAACAAAGCACCAGAGATACATCTCTAGGATTTTGTTCAATGCTTCTGTTTGCTCATCGGTTTGGGGGTGATAGGCCTTGTTGGGAGACAGAGTAGTCCCCTACAAGCGATATAACTCTGTCTAGAAGTCGGTGAGGAACCTTGAATCTCGATCAGTGACTATGGAAGCCAAAATCCCATGGAGCTTGACAACCTCAGCTATGAACACGCGGGCCGATTCGCTTGTAACTGGTGCTGATAAGGGGATGAAGTGACCGTACTTAGATGACCTGTAATGAAGTCCATAGAGATGGATTCGAATTCTAGGTTTGGGATGGGCAACGGTTGAAGGAGTCCGGCTGGCTTTAAGGAACTATCCTTCATCTGCTGACAAACAGGACAGGCTGCAACAAACTCTGGAACATCTTTTTCATGGTGCTCCAGAAAAAATTCGAGGAAAGGTAGTGAAAGGTTCATACAGCTCCTGAGTGTCTTCCAAGTAAAGAGGAATGAAATTCATTAAGTAGTTGTTGGCGCAAATCGGAATCAGCTGCAATCACCAACTGCCCCCTAAAAAATAGGAGACCATTACGGACAACAAAATCTGGTAGAGAATTTGGATTGGCTTGCCACCTGTGATGCCAATCTAATAACTTTGCATTAGATAAATTCTCTTGACGTATCTTATCAACAATCCCGTATTCATCAACAGATAAAGGGAAGAGATAAGCATAATTGACACGAGATAAAGCATCTGTGGCTGCATTCTGTCTACCCATGCGATATTGTATAGAGAAGTCATACCCCATAAGTTTACTTAACCATTTTTGCTACCGGGGTGTTTGTATGGTCTTCTTAGTCAAGTTCTTGAGCGATTGCTGATCAGTTAAGATGAGGAATTTTCTCCCCAGAAGGTATTGTCTCCACTTAGTCACAGCTTGGGTGATTGCAAACATCTACCTGTGGTATATAAAAGCTTGTTGCATTCGGGGGGAGAGTTTTTGGCTGAAAAATGCCACAGGATGATTGTCTTGAGACAGCACGACCCCAATACCAATCTTAGAAGCATCAGTTTCTAATATGAACGGGCTGGAAAAATTGGGAAGACGCAAGATAGGGGCAAAACTCAATAAATCCTTTAGAGTCTGGAAAGCCTATTGTGTGGTGTCGTCCTAGTGAAAATTATTTTTGTTGAGTAAATCTGACAAGGCGCCAGTATGTGTGGCATAGTGATGAATGAACCAACGATAGTATCCCGCCAGGCTCAAAAATCCGCAAACCTCCCTCATGTTGGTAGGTATTGGCCACTTTCAAATAGCACGTATTTTTTCTGTATCAACCGTAACTCCCTCTGTTGAGATGATATGGCCAAGATAGCCCATCATTGACTGGCCAAAATGACACTTCGAGAGCTTTGCAACCAAGTGATGCTCACTTGTGTCTGTAAGACTATACGCAAGTGTGTTATATGTGACTCCCAAGTGGAGCTGTAGATCAGAATGTCATCAAAGAAAATTAGAACACATTTACGTAGATAACAATGAAAAATATCATTCATCAGTGCCTGAAAAGTGGAAGGTGCATTTGACAAACCGAAGGGCATCACTAAGAATTCATAGTGGCCGTTGTGTGTCCTGAATGCAGTCTTCTCAATGTCTGCTGGTGACACTCGGATCTGGTGGTAACTAGCTAGTAAGTCCAATTTGGAGAAGAACTGGGCGCTATGAAGTTCATCAAATAATTCCTCAATTATGGGAATTGGAAATCTGTCTCTCACGATAACAGCGTTGAGGGCCCTATGGTCAACACAAAATCACCAGGTTCCGTCTTTTTTGTGGACCAAAAGGATCGGGGAGGAGAAGGGACTGGTACTAGGTCTGATGATGCCATTCTTTAGCATCTCGGTGACTGACTTCTCGATCTCCGACTTCTGGAAGTGTGGGTATCTGTACGGCTTGAGGAAGCAGTGGAATACTGTGATCATGAGTCCGTTGGGGTGGAAGACCCTGTGGCTATTCAAAAACATGATAATAGTCTCGAAGTAGCTGCTGTAAATCATTTGGAATAGATGCAGTGGAGACTAATTCGATAGGAACCAACTCCAACCAAAAATAGGAAATGAAGGCGTCTATATTGGAAATTCGACGCAGTGTATGTAGTGAAGCAGAACTGGCTGTGGCTGAGATATCACCCTGCCACTTAATCTGTTGATTGCCCAAGGAGAATTCAAATGTGGAAGCAAAAAAATCTGTTAATACAGGTCCGAGGGTTGCTAACCAGGATACACCCAAGACTAAATCCCATCCCTGGAGGGGTAAAACAAAGAGGTCTATGTGAACCTCGGCACCCTGAATCTGTAATGGAACACTGCGAGCCACGCCAGAATAGTGTAATTTCTCGCCATTCCCCACAAGTATACTGAAGCAAGGTATGGCTTCTACCAACAGATTCAAAAATTTTGCCGTGCGTGTCTGGGTGAAACTGTAAGTACTGCCACGGTCTAGACGAAGGCGTATCGGAGAACCATGTATACTACCCAAAAATCGAATAGTAGAAGGGGAGCTATCACCTGAAAGGGCAAAGTGTGAGACTGCTTTGGTGTCAGTGGGAGCTGTTGGGTCTGGGGGTGGATCCGAGTCCTTCGCTGTTTCTGGAATT
The DNA here is from genome assembly GCA_027563595.1 of Erythroxylum suave. Taxonomy (NCBI): domain Eukaryota; kingdom Viridiplantae; phylum Streptophyta; class Magnoliopsida; order Malpighiales; family Erythroxylaceae; genus Erythroxylum; species Erythroxylum suave. The sequence continues at coordinate 41,963,313 of JAOSBN010000005.1, read as the reverse complement.
TCGGGTGAGAGGATAGTGGGTTCTTCCAAGGAGAGCTCAACATCTTTCTCGAAAAGGAGGAGTTGAGACTTAGCTTTGCATTTATGATCCCAGCTGTATTTCTCGTCACATTGGTAACAGAGATCCTGTGCTCTGCACTGTACGGCCTCTGCAGGGGAGAGTCGTCGTACTGGAAGTTTTGTTCCCTACAGTAACGTGGTTGAGGTGACAGAAGTGGGAGCCGGTTTGGTGGATACTGTCATTGGTGGATTAGGTTGAAAGCGTGGCGTGGGCAGAAGTGGTGAACTGCAGCCCAAGGATGGCTTCAGGAACCCTTTTTCAAAAAGAATCTGCTTCTTATGAAGTTGGGCTGCGTGCACAACATCCTCCAAGTTTGTGGGCTCAGTCATGAGGACAAAAGTTTTGATATCCTCACGAAGCCCAGAAACGAAACACTACACGATGAACAGCGGGGGAAGGAACATAGTCCGGTTCATGATCGCCACGAAGCGTGCTCGATAGTCATCAATGATGGATATCTGTTTGAGTTTTACGAGCTGACACTCTGGTGACTTTAACTCCTTCAGTCGAAATAGTTGTTGCAACGCCTTTGTGAACTATGTCCAACCGGTGAGTTGGCGATTTCGGTGCATCCACTCATACCAATCTGCTGCCTCGGCATCCAGGTGGAAAGATGGGATGGAGAGACGGTCTTTGTCACGGAGCTCGTAGAAATCAAAATAATGGGTTGCACTGAGGACCCAACGCTCAGCATTTTCACTGGAAAAACGAGGAAGCTCTACGGTTGCTATTTTGTGAGGCCGTAGAGATGGGTTGTTAGGGGAGGAGCCCGTTTGAGTAACTGCGCTGAATCTGGCAGAAGATCCCTCGCCTGATGGTGAAGGTGAAGAGACTGGTGGTGGCCGTGCCACAATTTGTTTAAGAATTTGTTGCTATTCTGCCAAGAGTTTGGATTGTTCAGTAAAGAGCCGAGATTGTTCTGCAACCATTGATGTGAGTGAGGTAATATCGGACTGTAGTTTTGCTTGGTTCTACTTGATGCTTGTGACGTCCGCATCCAACGTTTGAAACCTGGTTTGGTACTCTGCCATATGTGCAGAGCTCAATGAAAGGCACCAATGTTGTGACTTGCAAATGCAATGAGAAGAAATATACCGACAAAGATGGCAGTGTGTATTGATTACTGATTTTCTAGGCAAATCAGGAAGGCCTTAGTACATTGACGATGGAATAAGACGAGAAAAGAAAGCAACATGATGATAGAAAGAAGGAAGACACAATACTTAGCCTGCTCTTCTGACAACTCCTAACCGTATTTATCAGTAGACATTTTCTGGTACCTCACAATCCGTGCCAAGGTTAAAAGCTGACAGGGAATAATCTTCCAGTTTCGCAGGATGAGACCTAGTGCGTGTGCTCCTACACGGTGCAAGTGACTCATCCCTATGGGTGCACGCATTGACGAGGGAATAAGATGAGAAAAGAAAGCAACAAGATGATAGAAAGAAGGAAGACACAATACTCAGCCTGCTCTTCTGACAACTCCTAACTGTAATTATCAGTAGACATTTTCTGGTACCTCACAATCCGTGCCAAGGTTAAAAGCTGACAAGGAATAATTTTCCAGCTTTGCAGGACGAGACCTGGTGCGTGTGCTCCTACGTGGTGCAAGTGACTCATCCGTGTGGGTGCACGCAAAATCCACCACCAATGCTAACATTTGCCTTTGTTATCTCTTATTACAAATTGTAACAGAGTTAAAGATATTTATTTATTTACTATGTTTTGATGTAATTAGTAATATAATATTTTAAATATTTTATATTGTTCTTAATTTTATATTTATATAGTGATTATTTTTTATATTAATTATAGTTATTATTTATATGTAAAAAATTTAAAAATTAAAGTTAATAAAAATAAATAAAATATATTTATTTTAAATTTCTATTATTATGATTTTTGGAAATAAAGTTAATGTAAAATTATAAAATATACACTACAATACACTAATGAAAAATTTTACAATTTTAAAAAATTCAAGGAATATTTCATACATTTAAAATTTTGCCAAAACGGTACTTGATATTAATTACCGTACCATAACTCAATTCGATACTAAAATCGGTTCGGTATTCATACCACTTGTTTGAACCCTAAAAAATCTAAAACATTATTTCTTAATAAAGATAATTTTATTTTATAAAATATTTTCCAAAAGAGAGAACGGTGCAGATAGGGACAAGACGGGAAGAACGTTGCCCTAACGCGGGTCAGATGGTAACTGGAATCTCTAGAGATCGTCATCCTGCCTATGCTCACCGGCATAGATTATAGACTCAGAATTCACTCTTAACAACTAGTGGCAAAAAGTCCGATATACCCTCATCAAAAGCAATAATAACTTCAACTCCTTCCACAGGTGACCCCAATTCCGTTTTCCACGGTTGCCTTTAAATTCACCGGGGAAATCAAAATCCTAAATTTCACTGAAGCTTGTACTGATCTTCCACATTGAAACCCAAGAACCATAAATCACTATGACGAATGAGTTCAATGTTCCTCCGGTGATCTTCCCCTCCGGCAGAAACCCCACGGCCTCGGCTGGCGCTAAAATCCAAAATCGACGCGTTCCTACGGCGCCGTTTCAACCTCCACGACCCTCAAACTCCGGCATTCCCTTCATGTCCTTTGATATAGGAAACGCAGCTTACGGCTCCGGTCCCTTAGGTATTGAACCCATGGCATCCTCCGGCGGCGCGAACTTCGACGACGAAGAGCCTCTCCTTGAGGAGCTTGGCATCCATCCAGAGCAAATCTGGCGAAAAACGAAATCGATTTTGAATCCTTTTCGCATCAACTCGAGCGTCCACAGGGACTCGGACCTCTCCGGACCGATTTTCCTCTACCTCTCGCTCTGTTTGTTTCAGTTACTCGCTGGAAAGATCCAATTCGGAGTAATTTTGGGTTGGATCGTTGTGTCTTCAATTTTTCTGTACGTCGTTTTCAACATGCTCGCCGGAAGGAACGGGAATTTGGATCTGCACTCGTGTACCAGTGTGGTTGGTTATTGTTTGCTTCCCGTGGTTTTGTTCTCGGCGGCTTCGCTATTTGTGCCGCAGGGTGGGGCCATCAGATATGTGATTGCCGGGGTTCTTGTGATTTGGGCGTCTAGGGCGTGTAGTAATCTGATGGTGTCTGTGGCTGACGGCGGAGAGGAGCACAGGGGATTGATTGCGTACGCTTGTTTCTTGATTTACACTTTGTTTTCTTTGCTTGTTATATTTTAGTTAGTTGGGAAATATTGCTTGAGAGGCATGGATATCGGATTTTTTTCCTTCTACAAGTGATCATGATGTTGAGAATTTGGGTGTTGTGAACGTACTTGTAGGGATGGTCATACTTGTACATGAGCATAGAGATGTGTCTAAGAATATAGAAAGGCGTCAATTTCAGATATGCGTATGTTCAAATTCTTTAAACAGCTTTAGTGAGATGTTCTTTGTCTGCTTATGATATCTTTTCAGTTTGAGTTTGCTTGAGAATGCTAAATGGCTATGAATACAAATTTATGCAAAAATGTTTACTCCACGGCGGCTATCTTTTGTTGAAGTTGTTACTTTTAATATCTTGCTTTTACATATGGTTGTTCACGTTTGCGTTTCTATAATGATATTTTGTAGCCATGCTTATTGTTTTGTTTAGCTCTTGGAAACTTGTGATTGATATTTGCTTAACATTTTAGGGACGTGCACTGGTGTTGCAACTAGAATATTCTGTTCTTGTTTGTTTACTATTGATCTTAGATGATAACTTCAAATACTTCATTTCAAAGCAGAGTTGGAGCTTGATCCCATATAATTGTGCTCATGTTTTGACTTGTGTTTGTAATATGATGTCATTTTGTATTTGGCTAAATATTAGATATTGTTTTCTTTTCTTTTCTTTTTTTTTTGGATACTGAACAAAGCTCATTTGTGGAATAAGAATAACAAATATTTTACCAAAATCAGTATGGTATAAGAGCAATATTCTTCCTTTGCAATTAGTAACTGTTCTTTTTCTTGCTTTTTCTCTTAAGCAAAACATATTTTCTTCTTTTTTTAGAGCTGTTATTGCAACTCCTGAATTGATTGGGGTTAAATTCATGTCAAGGAATTACCATCTAGCTACTGCAAGCATGAGTAACCGATCAAGGGATCTATTACATGTGCTTATTGGACCAATTACAAAAGAGAGTTCTAGAATAGTTGGAGGGAAAATCTCATGGAGTTATGACTAATTTCCTTATTTAAGGTTAATTCATTATTAGAGTTTTTGTTTTATTGTAATTGGTATATGTTCTACTTAATTATGAGGTTCGAAACTATGTAATATGGTTTTTTAGTTGTTTTGTTAGTTTCTTATTTGAATTAGGACTTGATATAGGATTAAATTCCAATTGATCCATAAAATAAAGGTGATATTTTCCATGTGACATTAAGAATCTTGAAGTAGGATTTCTAGATTCTTAATTAGTTAAAGTAGAATTGGTAGTTAATTGCATTTTGGTGAAAATCCTTCCTTAGTGTTGTTTTGGCTTTGCTGGATGGGAGTAACTCTTTCTCCTAGTTTTGGGGGATGGAGATGGCGTTGTATTCAAAGAATAAGTTACCGTTTGTTGATGGTTCTTTGAGTGAGCTAGTGAGAATTGATTGGAAATATGTGTAATGACTTCGTTGCAATGATATGATACTTTTATGGCTTGTGAATGCGCCAGCCCGTACTATAGCACAAAGTGTGGAAAGATCTTTAATGATATCTTTTATCTAATAGATTACTAGCGTATAGTAGATCTGTAAGAACAGTTTCATACTCTGCATCAAGGTGATTTGTATGCAGCAGCTGTAGTTGGAGGAGTTCTGCTTTTTTTTTTTCTATTCAAAATGACATAGGGCAAGCATGAGGACGATCAAGTTTGGTGAACTTTTTGGATTTCCACCTAGTGGCTGCCCTTATATTTAAGTGACGACAGACTTTGCTGCTAAGGACAAAAGGAAATACAAATCTTTGTAAACTTCAAATCATGGTTTGCATATCCTGATTAATTAGCAACCATGTTTAACTCTTTAACAAAATTTGTACAATGCAGGATTACTGAACATAGTTTATGTTTTTTCAATATGTTTGCTTTTCTATGTAGTCAACAACATTGCTTTAGAGACAAATAAGACTAATATTATCTGGATTTTTGGACACTGATTTAGGTGCCCTCCGAATTGCAGCAAGAGTAATGTCATTATTGCTTTATTCTGTTCTACTTTTCTATATTCCTTGACCCTACTCTGAGAATAAGATACAATTCTGGAGGGTAGTTTGTTACAAGGTACGACATAGCATGAAATAAACTATTTGCAGAAGTACCTGATGCGATAAAAGAGACCTAGGAAACGATATAGCATGAAATATTTGCAGAAGTACCTGATGCGATAAAAGAGATCTAGGAAAAGGGTGAAAAGTGTCCAGGCCACATTGAAGTCAGATTTCGATACATCATTCTGGCGCCAATGGATAAGTGACATGGATAAGGGATTTCAATTAGGGGTCTTTTTTGTTCTTTTAAGTTTTTAAAATGTTTTCCTTGGAATCTTTTTATAGTTGGCTTGAGTATCTTGATTACTTAGTGCTTCTCTCTCAATTATTTAACTTAAGTAATTTCTTACTTAATCTAATTACATTCTTGTAATGACTGATTTGATTTATTCTTGTATTAATTTTTCTCTTGATTTGGGTATTTATTTACTTATTTTATATTTTATTGTTAATTTTTACCACGTTCTACGTGTACTATATTATATATTGCATTGTATATTCTTACAATTTTTTTAATGTATCTATTTATATGTTCCGTTGAGGCTTATCGGTGAAATATACCACGAGCCTAAGAGTCACAACAAAAACAAATTTTCTCAATTCATGTGGTAACAATGCAACGTATCTTGGTGATGTTATCCTCGTATGCCCTCTGACTAAGGGTTGCTCGGTATAAGAGCCATCAGTATTATTAGCTGTGATTACATTATTTCGGATGATAGTGAGTAAGGACTTTCTTTTAGCCATAAGACTCTATACCTAGTGACCTTGTTAAGTTTTCTTCAATTCTCTCTATTGTCAATCTCCCTTCTAATTCTAACGGTGCTCTTTTTAATAAAATTGAACACATTGTAGAAATTACTCATCTTCATGTAAAAAGTCGTATTTCTAATACTTCATTACCTTTACTCAATCTCGACATTATATACTCTCGTGATCGTTTTTGAACAAGAAGTATAAAAACTGTTATCTTTACACATTGCCTAAAAGTCAAAGAAATTATGCAAGGTTTCTGTTTGAAGTATCATGATTTAAAGTTACCGTTGCAGAATAATATGTGAAGTTAGAAATCCTAAAGGAATTGATTACTCTTTAGAGAGTATAGAATCATACATATCTGCATATTGGTGCTATTCGCCTTGTTTTCACCCTCTACGAAAGAAAAGAAATTCTTGCTACAATCATGATATCTCTTCTTGATGCTGCCTATGTTACGTACCAAAATGCATTGATTGGTACCTTGTTGAACACTCCTAATAATCGAAGCGTCATCCTTACCATTACTCTTGATTACAATATCAAGTTGGATGATCCTATCTTGATTGAGAGACTTCAGGTCCAAATCTAGATTACTGAAGCAGAGCAAGTTCCTATAGCCATTATGACCACTCTTTATCATCAAATGATCTATCGTTTGTAGAACCATGTTGTAGAGTTGAATTTCCCAAATTTTACTTATGATGCTTTGTATATGGTAGTAGATAGAGTTCCTAGCCAGACCACTATAATCCAAGTTATGAAGCAGTTAACTCCAATGGAGCTTGAAAAATGGATGTCTACAAAATAGATCACTAATTACCAAAAGGTGTTTCATGTTCATCATAGACATTACTTTCATACAACTCCTATTCTCAGGACGCTAAGAGATGGGTTAATGAAATCCATCTACACCAAACCTAATTAAGATCAACTTGGACCCTCCAATACATGACCCTATTTTGATGCTTCAACCAGTGTTCTCACATGAAGAAAGCAAAGATAGACCTCTTATCCATTATTTTAAACCTGATGGAGTACTTGTGTACGTTAGCCATCATTATGGACATTTTGTCTAGGGCATAGACCCATCCATGTGTGAGCTAGACTTTGAAATATGTCTGAATTATAAATCAGATAATGATGATGAGCTCTGTGCTCGAAGGAGAAAGAAGAAGAATAAAAGAATAAGACAACAGTCGAAAGAAATCCATCATTGTCAACCTTCTCAACAATTCTCTTTTGGACATGATAATCACGACCCAGATTCTATACCATGGGTTGGGCTTAAAAACCCAAAACCAAGAGTTCAAAACTTTCGAGAGTTGCTTAAAGTTGTTGGTAGGGAACATATGTTCCTTGATGATCCATTTCCTAACAAACCTTAGCCAGTTGTTCCTTCTATTCCTGTTACCACTCCAACCCTAATTCCTTGTATGATGGTAAGATCATATGAAGAGGAATACCCTTCACTAGAGAGATATTGATGAACACAGCAGGGTTATCTCCAGCCTTTATGTTTGTGCTACATGAATTACTTCTCAAGAAATTATTCTATCAAATCTTGTTGATGAAGTGCTCAATTGACAGACTAATAATGCAATAACCTAAAGTCAAGTTCTTTAAAGAATTGACTCTAAGCTTGATGGTCTTAACCAATAGACCATTACACTATGTCTTCCAAGATTTAAACATTAAACAAATCTTTTAAAGATCAGAGGACCCAACTATGTTGGTCTTAGAAGATACATTGACACTCATTATTTTAGACCCTATTTCATAAAGAAAGAGCAAGAACTCCGAAAAGTGAATGAGGTACTTCACATAATGGAAGCAGACATGTAGACAAAGCAGTCCAAGATTGTTTATGGAGCCTATCCCATAACCTTTCCAATAATTCAACCTATTTATTCCCCTCCAACTTATCTTGAAGTTGCTGATTATGAGAAATTGTTCAAAATGAATTATCCCTTGATTAAGTGGCATATCCATCATACCACAGGTATATGAAGGTGATGGATTTGAAGGATTTAAAGGTTTGGACTTTGGAGATTTGGTTGACTTAGGTTTAGTAGTGGTAGGATGGATATGCTGCTTAATAAATGGATAATACATTTTGAACATTTTCTCATAATCAGCAACTTAGGATAAGCTAAAGGGGAATAAATAGGTTGAATTATTAGAAAGGTTGTGGGATAGGCTCTATAAAAAATCTTGGACTGTTCTATTTGCATGTCCACTTCTATTATGTGAATTACCTCCTTTACTTTTCGAAGTTCTTATTCTTTATTTGTAAAATCAGGTTCAACGTATTGAGTATCAATGTATCTTCTAAGATCAGCATTAAGTTGGGTCATTTGATCTTTTAAAGATTTGTATAATTTTTGAATATGGGAAGACACAATGTCAACTCTTGTTTGAGTATCTTGGGTCTGCTTGTTAAGACCATCAAACTTTCAGTCAATTCTTTGAAGGACTTGATTTTGGACCAATTCATTATTAGTTTGCTAGTTGAGCACTTCATCAATTAGATTTGATAGAATAGTTCCTTGAAAAGTAATTCCTATAGCACAAACATAAGGGTTAGATATAAACTTGTACTATCATAAGTATGTTTCTCTAGTGGAGGGAATTCCTCCTCATATGGTCTTACTGTTATAACCCTAAGTCGTGATAATGAAATCGTGTGGGCATTGGAGAGTCCTGACTAGTATTCGACACACAGAACAATGAAACAAGACAAGGATTTACGAGAAGGCAAGGACAAAATGACGTAATGTCAAATGTTAGCATGCATTGGTGTATGGTGGCAGAAATATTCGACTAGATGCAAGATTCGGATGTGAGACCAAAAGAAAGTTTGAGACGGACATCGAGTGGAAGGTTAGCTGGGTTACACGTATGACGGGAATAAGTGAGAGTTCCAAGGTGACTTAACAAGTAGATCAAGCATGGTGCGCGTTTTGAGTGAGTATTGGACCTTGTATGAGCTGATTTTGCTAAGGCTAAGTTCTTGATGGACTAAAGATTTAATGTGTGCTTTAGTGGATGGCCAATGGCTAATAGAGTTGACATGAGTAAGCATTAAATTGGCTCAGTGTGTTGTTGACTTAGATGACTCATCATCAACGAATAGAGATGAGAAGATCTTAGATGATATAGCAGATAAGATCACAGTAGATGAACATCAGCTCTAAGAGATAAAGATTATGTGGAATGATCATCCGAAAATAGAGGAGATCTTTGTGAATATGAATAGAACATTCCTAGATAGATGTAATCTTTTATCTTGTTATTGTGATGTAACTTAATCCTATTAGATAGTGTCCTAATTAGATGAGGATGTCATCTATTGATTAGTATGATGTAATCTGATAAGGATAAGATATGATAAAATTGTGATCTTAGCTGGTAGAATTCTACTAGGATTCTAACTTAGTCATCTAGATGAGCTTATAAATAGCTCATTTGAGCCTTGCTCTTCTTAAAGCGAGAGTCAGAGACACTTAAAGAAGGATGAGTGTGGGAGACCCTTAAGAGGTTGAGAGAGCATTCTTTTGTATACTTTGAGAGAAGTAATGAAGGTTGACTTTTTACCTGTATTTCTTTTCGTGTTCTTATTGTTGCCATGAATATTTAGTTCTTTCGTAGTTTTCTTGTAAGGGTGTGAGAGAGAAGCACAATGAGGGTTGTGAGGTGTTCGAGAATGAGTAAGTTGGTCGACGATGATAAGAGAAGACTAAATCTTGTTTTGACGGAGTTAAGTGAAATTGTCGTGTATCAGAGCCAAATTTCGACATGGCGGAAGGCAGCAATTTGACGGAACATGTCAACCAAGTGGAGATACTCATTAAGTCAATTCCTTAAGAAGAAGAAGAGGTGATTTCTTGCAACACTCGATTCAAGATGTTGGGGGCAAGAATCTAACAGTTGTAGCATCAAACAGTGGAGTTGATGAAGGCACAAGAGGAGTCTAGGTTAGTGGTGGCAATCCTAAGGCATGCCGTTGCAACACAGAACGTTAGAAGAGCAGAAAGCACCTTGCTGAAAGTGTTAGAACCACAAGTTTTCGATGGAAAGCGCAGTGTTAAGGAGCTTGAAAATTTCTTGTTACATATGAAGCAGTATTTTGCAATGTCAAAGGTAGCTGACTCGGATAAGGTGTTGATCACGAAAATGTACGTGATAGAGGATACAAAGTTGTAGTGGAGAACGAGAACTTCCAACAACATCAGTATGGGTAAACCTCCCGTCAACACTTGGGAGAAGATGAAGAAGTAGCTAACGGATTAGTACCTCACTAACATCACTTCATGACTCATAAGGGAAGCTTTGAAAAGGGTGAAGCAAGATGATTCGGTGCAGGAGTACGTGAGGAAATTCACATCTTTAATGTTGGGCATGCAAAAAATGTTGGAGGAGGATAAATTGTTCAACTTTATAAGCGGCTTGCAAGGTTAGGCATAGATGAAGCTTAGGAGGCAGAATGCGAATGACCACTTAAGCGCTATAGTGACTACGGATGCCTTGGTGGATCTCTAAATGCCACCACCAATTCAAACTAGCTATGAGAGCGAGAAGAATGGTGGGATGTGGAATGATTCGGAGAAAGGCAAAGAGAAGGTAGGTTAATCTTCTCAAGGTAAGAAACAATTAAAATGGGATAGTGCTTGTTTCATTTGTGAAGGGTCGCATTTTGCTTGAGAATGCCCGGGATGAAAGACGGGTGAAGAGCAAGTAAATTCCATGATTATGAAGGATCAAGAAAAATGAGAGGAGGACTCGACAGAAGAAGTCTACCTCAACAGTTATGCTTTATTGGGTGCGATGGACCTTATGAAGGGACGTTCGAACAAAAACATATACAAACCCTACGGAGAGAGAGAGAGAGAGGAAAGGACTTGACAGAAGGAGTCTACCTTAATACGTCACACTTTACTCGAGAATGCCTAAGATAGACGATGAGTGAGGAGCAAGCAAATTTCATGATTGCAAAGGATCAAGGAGAGGGAGAGGAGGACTCGATGGAAGAAGTCTATCTCAATAGTCTTGTTATGTTAGACGTAATGGGCCTTGTAAAAGAGTGTTCAAACAAAAGCAAGGAGAAACTCGATGGAGAGGGAATATGATACATGGGAGATGTGCCAATGGTTGAGGAGTCTTTGAGGGAATCACATTCGGAGGAGTATCCATATATTATTTTGACTAGGGCATCAATTTGTCTTGGTGGGGTGGTTTATTAGACCCCTAAGTTATGATAGCGGAATTGTGTGGGCATTAGCGAGCCTTAACTAGTGTTCAACATGCAGAACAACTAAACAAGGCAAGGACTTGCAAGGAGGTAAGGATGAAATGAGGCAATATCAAGTGTTGACATGCATTAATGCACATTGGGAGAAATCTTTGAGGAAATGCAAGATTCGAATATGAGACAAAAGAAAGCTTGAGATAGACATCGAGTGGAAGATTAGCTAGGTCATACGTATGACAGGAATATGCAAGAGTTCCAAGGTGACTTAGCAAGTAGATCAAACATGGTGCAAGTTATAAGAGAGGACTTTGTATGAGCTGACTTGGCTAAGGCTAAGTTCTTTATAGACTAATGACTTAATATGTGCTCAAGTAGACAGATTATGACTAATGGAGTTAGCATGGGTAAGCATTAGATCGGACCCGTGTGCTATTGGGTTAGATGGCTCATCATCATCAAACAGAGATGAGACGATCTTGGATGATGTGGCAGATAAGATCATAGTAGATGAACATTAGCTCTCAGAGATGAAGATCATATGGAAGGATCATCTAAAGATCGAGGAGATCTTCGTAGATATGAATATATCATTCCTCGGTAGATGTAATCTTTTATCTTGTTATTGTGATGTAATTTAATCTTAGTATATAGAGGCCTAATTCGATGATGATGTTATCGATTGGTTAATATGATGTAATCTGATAAAGATAAGATATAATAAGATTGTGATTAGTTAGTAGAGTTCTATTAAGATTCTAACTTAGACATCTAGAGGAGCCTATAAATAGCTCATTTAAGCCTTATTCTTCTCAGAGTGAAAGTCAGAGACACTCAGAGAAGGATGAGTGTGGAAGACACTTAGAGATTGAGAAAACATTCTTTTGTATACTTTGAGGGAAGTAATAAAAGTTGACTTTTTAGCTGTATCTCTTTCTTGTGTTCTTATTGTTGTTATGAATATTTAATTCTTTCACAATTTTCATGCAAAGGTGTGAGAGGGAAACACTGTTGGCCCTGGTCCCCGTACGTAATTTATGGCGACTTTGTGATATTTGAATTTAAATTAAAAATTGTAGTCACAAAAGATTTATGGTGGGATCATAAAATAATTTCGGAAATAAAATTTAATTATTAAAAACAAAATGATCTAATAAGCACAATTAACTATTAATAAAATAATTAATGGATAT